>VXAA01004298.1:2808-170548 GCA_013399115.1 Anseranas semipalmata
GAAGGCGGAGCCCCCAGGGGCGGGCCCCGGGAGCTGCGAAATGGCGGCGCCGGGCTCCCGCCGCGGGTCTCGGTGCCGCCCTGTGGCGAGCTGCTAGGAAGCCTCCGGGCTCCTCTAGCGATCGTCAGCGCGGGCATCTGAAGCGCAGGGTCCGTGCTCCTAGCGAGGGGAGGCGTGCCCTGGCACAGGCTGCGCGTTGCGCGCTCACTTTGCCGGGCTTCCCTAAGGCGGCCCGGCAGTCGGTGGGATTAAACCAGGCGCGGAACGCTGGCACGCGTGTCCCCGAGCCGCGGCTGCCTGTCAGGCGGCGTTACCGAGAGGTCTGCGGCCGCTTTTCCTCTTCTGTAAACGCCAAACGGAGCTGAAAATGAGTACCTGCGGGCTGCCAGCTGCTGCTGGGGACGTCAGCGAGCCTGCTGGTGCCCGTTCGGCAGCCACGGGCTGGGGTCTTGGTAGGGACGCTTGCAGGCGTTACGTGAGACCTCCCCTCTCGTGCTGCAGGAAGCTTCGTGTGTTTTTCTCCAGCACCCGTCTTAGGGGCAGCTGTAAGGACGGAGCTGGCACTGCCTGCGAGAGACCCGCTGGTGAACTGCAAGAGCTGGGATGTGCTCTAATATGGTTCACAAACTCACTCGTTTTCACCTCGCTCTTCCCTGATGGGATGTGCGCAGCTCGCAGCTGTGTTGATGTGTGGGTTTTTTAGGGATCTCCTCCGTTACATGATGAATTGTAGATCTTTTAGTGGCTGACCTTGGTGCTGGCTTGGGGACCGTTGTTGTGCAGTAAATGCAGAGCTGCCGTACAAGGGTTTTCTTAGACACGCTGCCTCCTTCCTTTGGCCACTTTGTGGATTTCCCAGTAGTGCTGAGCAGCCACCACACGCAGGTCTGTCACGCTTAGGCCTCTCTGCAATGCAAATAGATTATAAACAGTGTTTTGTTACTAAACTTTAAACTTTGCTATGCATGTGACTTCAGTTTTTGCCTGTTTTGGCTTTGTTTTCTGTTGCAGAAGTGGTATTGACTAAGATGGTAGGTGCATATACTTCATTCATGCTTCACATTCGCATCTGTTTGTTAATGCGCCTTGCAAGATACACTAGTGGACAGACAACTATGTAGTTATTATCCTCTTGCTTTTGTAGACTATTTGAAATATGGAATTTCAGACCATAAAATTTTCCACAGGGCACAATTCAAACGTGGTCAGTAGGGGTGTGCATAATAATTTTTTTTTAAGTAGAACTGAAATAAAGAACGCTGAGTGAACTGCCCATGGAACACATCCTTGCTGTTCTCTTTCATTCTTGTGCTTTGCAGAGTTCCAGTGAAAATATAATATGAAAGATATTTGAGAATGTTTTAATTTCTTTTGCTTGCATTTCTTGCTGTTAAGATAGGCCGAGAAATGTATATAATACATTTGTTTTGTTTATTTTCTCTTCTACAGTGATGAATTAAAAATAAAATAACCTCAAATAGCTATGCAAACTGTTGCTTGAATTGGTTTTACATAATCTTTTAATTTGTTTAGTTGATTCTGAACTGATAGAAATCAGAGTTTGATTTCAAAAAAACAATTCTGAATTTTTAAAGGAGAAATGTTGCATATCTTTTTGTATCTGCTTTTTTTTTATTGCCTACCAGCACAGAAATCTTGATCTAAACTTCATGGATATAAATTTAAATATTGTTTTGTTTAATATTACTGCTTAATATCACCAACTATATACATAATAGTTTTAGTGAATTTAGTACAACTGAAGCCCTAAGTTTAGTGGCAAGACCAAGATTAGACAGGTAGAATTTCTCCCTTGCAGACCTTATTAACATCAGCTTTAAAAAAACAGTAATTTTGGTTAAAATTGTTGATACTTTTTGGCTTCAAAACAGATTATTTATGGATAACTGACTTTATAAGTGATATATGTGTTTACAAAGGAAAAAAAAATCTGGTTCTTTCAGGTATTGAGAGCCCAAAAAAGATGTACATACCATTTCTCAGACTTCACTTATATCTCAAAAACAAGTTATGAAGAAACCAGATGTGAATCAGAACAATTCCATTACTCTCTGCGAATTTGTTTGCAAGCATTCTTTTTCCTTACTGAAATTGAGGCAAGAATCAGATTTTTAAGCATAAAAAGGAGAGGTGTAACTTTAATGCTGATATTTTGCTGCTTATTTATGTGAAGACAGTATTCTAAGAAAGTCACCCTATAACTGATAGGTGCATGGTATAAAGCTTTCTGTGAAGATATTGGTAAGGAAACAAATCAAGGATCCTAAAGCTGACTCTAATATTGCAAGCGTTTACACATGCTAATAATGTTGTTGCAGTAGTTGCCCCTTCATCAGGAAGTCAGTTTGGTAGTGGTTAGGTCCTCTTCTATTCTTGCAGCTCTGAGCATGTGAAGATCCAAGGATGGAGCATGAAATGCAAAACTCATTTGAGTTATATTGTGCTTTGAATTTCTTAAAAATGTGTACTCTGTCCTCAGGAAGCAAAACAACTAATGTTGATTGAGAAGAACTGATCCTAGAAGATTTGATGAATTTTATGGGAAAAAAATAAAATATAGATTTCCAGGTCTTCCTGTTTTAAGGGCCATTTCTGCAAGTTGATGGCAAACCTCCTCCTATACTGGACCAGGGTTTAGTTTCACTCTTGACTCTAAACAAGCAAAATTGTTGATTACGTGTTAGGAATGAATAGAAACATTTTGTCTGTGGTTGGGTACAGAGAACAAATATGAGATTTCCTCACTTTCTGTACTGTTTGTACATTCTGAGCAACACTAACCAAAACATGTGAATACACATAAGCTGGGCCGTCTCCTGCGCTGTGATTCTCTTTCAAACAAAGTTGATCTCCTGAAGGTAATCCTTGTATTTTTATACGTAGATTTTCTTACCCTCCTTTTTTGATGATGCCTTGCTCTGTGAGTTGTCCCAGTGAAGTCAGAAGGAGTAGCAACTGACTGAGTTACTATTCAGTATTAGTATTTTGCATCTTCCACACACAAACCTTCAGACTATGCTGTGGGACTGTTTGTGTCCCAAGCACTGGAAATCTCTGGGTGGAGGGGAGACAAGTGTGCTTGCTGCTGCTGTTTGGATCACAGCCCTTGTTCATTCAGTCTGAACAGAGTATAGATGGGAAAATTCCCTGTGAACAAAAAGCTTGCAAGTCTCAGGGTTTCATTCCTTGAATCCTGCTCTGGGTTTTGCAGTTCACTTTGCAGCACAAAAAAAGCCACAGAAACCTGAAGGGAAAAAGGGTTAAAGATCCTTCCCTTTCACCTTACGCAAATATGCAAGAAATACTTGGACAAGAATGGCATGTCAGGAGTGCTGCTGGGCGGGAGGGACAGCTGTTTGTTTTTTATCCTCCCCCAGAGTACAATCTATTTAAATATTTACATGATCTCTTGCTAAAAGGCTTTCCTTTCTTTATTATACTTTTGTGGTTTATTATTACGTTAGGAATGGAGAAGAGGGAGAGATTTGTAATTGTTCATTCTTCCACTTAACTGAAAAAATGTATCTGCTGTTTTATGTACTCTGAGAAATATGATGATAATGTTTTCTAACCAGTTTAAATAGTTTCACTGAGGCTTGTGCTTTTCTGTTTGATATTATTGCCTCTTCCTTTCATGTGCTTTATATATTTTATGATCTGAACAGGCTATCTGAATATACAGTAAAAATAAGAAATTTCAGACAATACAACCTTGAACAGAAAGCAGTAGAAGACTCATATCCAGATAATTTCAGAAGATTAATAATATACACAATAATAACACAGTAATAAAGCAAAGCAGTTGTAAATGCAGGGATTGTATATTCCATATTTTATAAACAATTCTGAATGGCCACTAGGTCCTTCACTGACTAACATACAGCTATGATAGCCTCGGTCACACTCTGTGTATCTGTTCTGCATAGACTCTCCTACTAGCTCATTGCATCTAAAAATTGTAGAAATGTTCAAGGCAATATATTCATAAGTGTTAGTTTAAAGAATCAGCAATATTTAGCGACATTAAACATCTTTGGTTACAAAGCTCTTGAAGGAATGGGGAAAATAAAAATAGAGTTCCTTAGGCTCTAGAGGAAAGAGTTCTGTGAGCAGTTACTATTACACCTAAGAAATACCTTTTTAAATCAAGAGATCATAGGAGAATACAGTTAAATATGATTGTAGTCTTTGTTGGACTGAGGCTTTGATCATTAATTATGGTTCAAATTAAAAGGTGTTTCACTTCAGTGTCAAATGAGTTTTACAAAGCATGTGTTGTGCACACGATACAGGCCTCCAAGACACAATTTGAAAGAACTTTTGCATGAGCCTCTTTCTTTTGATAATAGTAAGTGTTTTATGTTGTCTTTTCATAGTCTTAATTTTGTCAGACAGGCAGCTGTACAAAAGCAATGATCTGTTTGTTTTTGAATAATAATACGTATGTGTGCTAGGTAGCCTTCAAAGACTAAAGATTCACCTTCTCTTGAAGGGACTGACAGAACTCCTAGAAGCTTTGGCAAGGCTGGGACTTCACTCACAAAAGTGTGCAGCCCTGTAATCATTGTTTCGGAAGCAATCCTTACTCCTTTCTACCATTACCTGTATAATCCCCTTGTCAATGTCTCAGGCAGCAGTTGCAATTAAAAATTAAGCAGAAAATATATTTTTGTATACGTAGGCCCTGGTGCAGGAAAGCCTTTAGCTGATTTTAACTGGCTACATGCATGATGGCAGGACCTACATCTCAAATACAGCTAGATTTTACTTGGTACCCAGAACTCTTTCCAGTCTGGACAAGACCCAGTGTTTAATGTTGCAATGACTTGGGAAACTACAAATCCCAGGGAGCATTGCCATCAGAAGGTTTGTGCAAGCGGATTGGCATCCTGCAGGGACCAATGGCAGGCAGAGAATTCAAGAAAATTCATGTGTGTCAGCTCCCTGTATTAAAAAGCGCTGGAGAGAGCTGCAGACCTGTGGGGAAATCGCCTGTTTCCCTGGGCTACTTTTAAACCTGTTTGTCAGCTTTGCATTGATATTATATTTTACACCCCCTGTGCCTCAGCTTGAAAAAGCCCACTGGACTAGCCCAGATGGATGCAATTTTGAACTGCAGACTGGATGACTTGGAAGATTATTACAACTTGCTAGGATGTGATGAACTATCTACGGTAAGAGCCTTCCCCGCCTCCCCTGCAGGTTAATAACATTTTGAATTTGCTTCTGTATCTACAGGGAGGATTTCAAGTCCTTTATCTCTAAAGGTAGGACTATTTCAAATGCATTGCAAACCTTCTCTCTTGCCACTTTTATCTTTTAATAACTCCCTTTGCAAAGCTCAATCTTCTGATCCGCATGCCAATGTTCAGATCCTAGAATAAGGCTCTTATGAAAAATGTCTTATAAAACAGGATTGTGTTACAGATACAAGTGAAATGAAGCTTTATTCATTAGTTTAGTTCAACATATGCTATGGTTATAAATCATGAGCCAACTACCTAAATTTGACAACATGCAAATAACATTTTTGGAATACATTTGCAGTTGTAAAAGATGAAAAAAGCTACATATATGCAACTAATTGAACATTCATAGCTGTAGGTGACTGATAATGCTATTGAGTTTCTCAAATATTTATCTTATAGTTTTTTATTTCATTTTTAAAAATTGCATTCATAGGTTGGGAAGAAAAACAAAAATAATATCTCTTTTTCATTCATTGTATTAATGATTTCTAAACGATAATTTTAATGACCTTCAAAAACTAGTTTTAGTAATTTGTTTTGGTAGCAGATACATACTTTAGGATGAGAACTATGTAAGCAACTGTTGAATGATTTGTAGGTAAATAAGTCATCTTCTTCCTAAACATGTCCATATAACATTTTTTGGGGATTTTCTGAGTTAGTGGTATGCTAATATTTTTTAATCTAGCTGCTCTATTAACTGGAACTGGGTTCAGATTTTGGAAAGGGAGTTTTGATTACTCTGCTGTAATTAATGATAGATTCAGCATGGATAAAAGCTATATTTTGCTTAGTAAATTTAATCAGATGCTTTCATTTGTCCTAGTGGTCAAATGCTGGGAAAATACCTCTGTCTTTTCTATCACTGTAAGCAAATCAGTAAGCATCTCCGGTCTGTCACTGAAGTTTATTTATCTCCTTTCCTGAGAAAGTTCTTTTCCTGAGATAACTTCCATATGACATCCCAGCAGAGGGCAGTATTAAAGTTCCTATCTAGGCTTGTTTCGCAGATGCTATTTCTCATTTCTTAGCTCACATTAATTTCTTACAGGCTTATTAATTAATGAATAGTCTGAGCACATGTGATAATGATTTTTCAGACTGCTTCAAAATTAAATTTAAAAGGTGGAATAACTGCTAATGGGTCCTGAAAAATAATCTGTCAAATACTATTTATTGAGAAAGGCAGATGTTGCAACATCATTTTTGACTTGGGAGTATGAACTGAGATCATAATATGACTGGGCGCCATGATTGCCTTCTCTCAGGATGGTGCACATGACTACTTCTAGCATTTAAAAGAAATTTGAAGCATTACAGATATTTTGCAATCACACTAAGTTGTATATACATCAAGTATTTGTAGTGGTACAGGCTTCTACATAGCCTTCTTTAGGCATATATAGAAGCAAATTTACTCTTACACACTCCCAGCTGCAGTATTTTCAAGCAAGGTACTGAATATTCTGGTCTTGATACAGCCTGGTTAAATTTGAGCACAAATAGTCTCAACTTCTTCAACAGTGTTTCTCTGTATTCAAGTGAAAACCTGTGTTCATTCTTGGCTTCTTGCAGAATTGAGCTCATAAACACCTAGTTCATCTTCAGACTTGAGAGGAATTATTCTTCCAGTAACTGTTATTCATATCTAGTGGGTATTGGATAACTTTCTTGGTAGAACATATCATTGAGTATTTTATGTAAATTTCATATATTTTGTATAAACTTCATATAAACTTTTCCTTCTACTGTATTTTTTTAAACTGAAGACTTTCACACTACCCTTTTGCTACTGCACATATTTTAACTTTAAAGTTCCCCTTTATGTAACTAAGTTTTAGAGATAGTAGCTAGCTATACAGTACCCTGTTTCAACAAGTTCTCTGTATAATATATATAATATATATTATACAGAGAAATAATAATAATATTATGTATAACTATATATATATATATATATATATATATATTTAAGGGTCTTAATGACTGGAAATACACCACCTCATGTATGTACCTCTGGAAGAAGTTACTACGAAGAGTGAAAAGTATAGAATTCTTAAAATACCATTGTAGACCACATTTTCCCCAGCATATGACCACAAAAGTTGGCCAGCTGGTTAAGTGAAATGTAATTTTATTTTAAAGAAAAAAAGTCTTCTGACTTAATTTTGAAATACTTCATTTAAAGTTTATATGGACATCAGGGTTTGAAGGATGAGGGATTTATATGAACAGCTTATCCAGCATAGAAAAAATAAGTAGCTAGACGATATCTTAGGACAAATTGTTGTCAAAGCTTGAGCTGTACAAGAATGATATAAAGAAGTTCTGGTGTCTCAATTGCAGGAGGAAACAAGATACTCTAAAAATCTGAAAATTTGAAAATCTAAGTCTATGCCCACCTGCAGTTGTTTCCTGTGTTTTGTTAGCTGTTAATATGACTCTGCTTTTCCTAAGGTTGTAATACCTTATGTCACTGTAAACTGTGTGGGAGCTTGTAATTAATATAAACTAATACATGTCAATATTCTAATACTGATTTTAAATTTATTCTATTCCTAGCCAACCTTTTGCCCAGAAAATAAACTTGACAGGAAGACTGTGAACTGCTCTTTGTCTAGCTTTGTGGTATCCAAGGTAAATAAGCTGTGTGGTACTGGCTAAGTTTCCTATGCTGAGGATGTGGAGAAAGCCTCCCAAACCCACAAACTGATCTTCAGCAATACAGAAGGCTTTTGCTCCTGCAGTGAGACTGTGAAAAGCTAGAGTTGATTAAACAAAGTGAAGAGCAACTGAAGTGATACATTTTGCCTATGTGGTCAAAAGTGAGGAAAGGGTTTTGCACACATGATCTTTATACATTTTTCTTAAAACCAACGTTCGCTTTATTGGATGACCGAGCTCCACAAAAACAAGAACAAGGATGAGTGAACAGGCAATGAAATTAAATAAGCAGTGTCACTGACAGATGGTTGTTACCTGTTTTGCTTGTACTAAAAATGAATAGGAGAAAATCTTTCAAGTTTCTTTGTTGTTCTTCCCAACTCCTTTCAAAGAGCAAATCTGAAAATCTTTTTTGTGTGTATGTATTTAGTCACTTTAAATCTTGACATTCTGTTTAGGTTGAACAAATTCTTGCAGAATTTAAGATTAAAGCCCTTGAATGTCATCCTGACAAACATCCTGGAAACCCCAAAGCAGGTATGTATTCTTACCTGTTTAAAAATAATCTACTTTTTCCTAAGATAACTAAGGTGACTAAGACATTAAATTCAGCCTTAAAAATTTATTAAATATTCTTTTGCCCACTACATTTTAATTGTCATACGTATTGAGTGTCTTCTCTTTAAATATCAATCTTTAATATTCTGTTCCAACACTTGCACACTCCTAGCTGGTGAGACCAGGAAGTCACTTGTTTTGTTTTTTTTTTTTTTCCTAGGAATTTCTTCTTTTTTTTTCTTTCTATGGTAGAACATCTTCTAATCCAAAAATTGTTTACGGACTGTATCCCTTTCTAGACCTATGAAGTTGGCCTGCTTCCATGCTCAGTGGCATTCAAATGCCATGCTTGCGTCAACTACTTAATTTGCTTCCATAAACAAGCCCATCAGGAACATATTAAATGTACTTTAGTTTCTTTTAATGTAATTTAATGACTGGAAATAAAGAGAACCCAGCACCACATGAGTAGCCATCTGTTTGCAGAACATCAGCTAACATCTGAGTTCATGAAAGCGTGCAGTTCTTCATATCCAAGCCATACCTGTGACATCTAAACGGCACCTGAGTTATTTGGAGACAATCTTACTCATTCGTAAATGAGTAAGATTAGAGCTGTCTTTTGGCAGCTCTAATCAGTGCTCACATATGTCTGAATAGTTTCTACGCTTTTAATAAAGGCTGTTCTGATCATAATTATGGTCCCCACTAAAAAATTGGTTGTAGAATAATTAAATACACTTCTCATTTTGGTTAATGCACAACGTTTTTCCTTTGGATCCTTCCTATTTGTTTAACTATAAACTGAACGATACAGGCTACCCACTTGTGTGAGTTTGACCTCATCCATACTCTCCCCTGGGAGAGCAGAGCTGTGAGTATAGCAGATGTTACAGGAGACTCCCGCTCCACTGCCTCTAGCAGAGCTCTCAGCCAGCTTGGCTTTCCCTCTTGAGGTGCCATCTAATATCTAATTTCAGTGAGTTGAAAGATGAAATGGGTGGGATTTTTCACTTTGATATTCCCTGGCAAGGAACTCCTTGAGATTTGGTGTTTGAGAGACAATCTACCACCTATTAACAACAGCCTCATCACTAGTATTTAGTTTATTGAAAATGATAGCAAAAGTGCCAATGGATACAATGGAATAGACTTTGTCTGCAGCAAATTCTGGGTCTTATGGCAGGGGAGCGGGAGACTATTCCAGTGCATGGTTACGCCCCCGCAGCTCCCTCTAAGTTCATTGAAACTTAACTCAAAAAGGGGGGCCAAGTCCCAAATATTGGAACAGCTTTGTCAAGAAGTATTTTGTGCTCTATTTATGTGAACATCTTGCATTTAATTTAGATGCCTCTTCACAGTACAGGTGAAAGTTTACTTTATATTTTTGATTTCATCAGCTTAACAAAGCTCACTAAAGAGTAA
Organism: Anseranas semipalmata; assembly: GCA_013399115.1. Classification (NCBI taxonomy): domain Eukaryota; kingdom Metazoa; phylum Chordata; class Aves; order Anseriformes; family Anseranatidae; genus Anseranas; species Anseranas semipalmata. Next base: position 12,726 of record VXAA01004298.1, read on the forward strand.
TTAAAACAACTTTTTATTTGTTGAAAACTAGTGACACTAGAAAAAGGAAACCTCAGAGAACTGCCTCCCTAGCCTGTTGTCTGTTGTTTGATTTATGGTTATCAATTTTGATTAGTGGTTGGGCCTAGTGTATTTCAAAAGAAATCTAATTTGTAAACTGGAATAAATGAATAATAATAGTAATAATAGATCACTGTAACACAGGTGACTCATAGATAAAATCTCAATCTTTATAACCCTTCTACAAATAGTAACATGCAGCTGCATCCTTAGTAACCATTTAATGAAAAATTATCCTGCAGGGAAAAGTAAGGGCTCTCATTTGTGCAGGCTGGGATCCAAGATAACATTTTCACATATGTGGAAAAGATACCTAATGAAATGCACAAGTTAGTTAATTTGCATTATATTTAGATTCCCCTACATGCGTGTCAGTTTTGCTTGTCAGTTTAGCTTGCGCTGCTGGCAGCTCCCCTTTCAGATCTGAATTAATTTATTTGACAACAAGTGTCGGCTTTAGCATCTTTTTGGTTTGTGTTTTAGTGGAGAACTTCCAGAAGCTGCAGCAAGCTAAGGAGATTCTCATTAACGAAGAGAGTCGAGCACGCTACGATTACTGGCGGAGAAGCAAAATTACCATTCCGTTCCAGCAGTGGGAGGCCCTGAGCAACTCTGTGAAAACGGTTGGTGGTGTCTAAGTCTGGGCTTTCAGGAGAGGGGTGGTAGGGCTGGCCCAGGAGAAATGTTCCAGTGAGCGAGAGGGCGAGTTGCCACACTTCTCCAAGCCATGGGTTTTGAGGATTGGGATAGTGCAGAGTGATTTCTAAGGAAACTCAGATAAAATCGGAGGGCTACAGAAGCCCATTCACACAAGGGTTTTAGGCTACTAGCTTTACAGTGAATTTATCAGATTGCCACTTTCATGTGTATTATATGAAGCTTAAGTAACTTAAAAACTGTTTTCAAATGCTTCAGCACTCTTTGCCTTTGCAGGGACTTTTTATTTATTTTCAAAATTAAATTAAAACTGGGACCCTTGTACAATATCCTAAATTCTTGAAATGCTGTATTGTCGGTCAGACTCTCTGTAGTTGTACTCCAGCTGTGTTCCAAGATGACTAACAGCACAAATGTCTGATTGGCACAAATGACCTTACTAGTCAACCAGAAATGCAGGTTAACTGCAAATGGTGGGAGGAATTTTCTTTGTCAAAAGAAACACGACTATTTAAATACCAGTATTTCCTTGGAATGGGGAAGTGGTGTTGATTTGCATGGTGGCTTAGAGACAGATGTTCTGAGGATTGATTTCCCTCCTAGTTTTGCTAGTGTGATAATTTGGTGGTGTGTTCTTACTAGGTCTTAATTCCATGGTGTTTGATTATTTTCTCCCTTGTTAGAGTGCATGATAGTTACATATCTACATGGTCAGATATTAAGAAGATGAAGAACTTCCCAGTTCTGCTTGCCTCAATTCTGCTTAGGAGAGATGTTTGAGAGACTTCAGCTCAAGCATCATGCCTGAGTTCAAATGTTTGCTGGAAGTATGCCACCAAGCATAGTTTCAGGTCCAAACAGCAATCATTCTGTAGACTTCATTAGTAAAGCTTTCAAAATTGTCTTGCTTTCAAAAGGCACCTTGAAGTCAAAGACAGCTTTGAAAATGGAAATAGAAGTCACTCAGAATCATAGAACAGCTTGGGTTGGAAGGGACGTTAAAGATCACCTACTTCCAACCCCCTGCCANTCCTCTTAACATCTAATCTAAATCTCCCCTCTTTTAGTTAAAAACCATTCCCCCTTGTCCTGTCATTGTCTGCCTGAGCAAAATGTTGCTCTCCATCTTTTTTATAAGCCCCCTTTAAGTACTGAAAGGCTGCAATGAGCCTCAAGCCCTCTTAAAAAAGTGTCTGAAGTCATGATGGAAGAAACTGAACAAAAGACCCTTTTAATTATTTGGTGTACTTCTACATGTTGTTCTTCATCTCTGCCTGACATAAACTATCCTCTTAAATGCTATTTGCAATATGTTACCATGCTTTCCTTATTCTATTGACATGCAAGCTTCTCTAGTATGTGCTTTGTTTAACCATTTATTACCACAGGATTAGAAAGAAAAGTTCATTAAAAATCTTTTATAGCATGGGAATTGGTTCTTTACTTTTTATTTTTGCATTTCTTTAGTCAATGCACTGGGCTGTCCAAAGTAAGAAGGACCAAATGCTGGAAGCTCCTGACTTGAATAATAGCAACAACATAACTAATGAGATCTGGACCCAGCAAACTGAAAACAATGAAGATGGATTGTTAGATGGGAACAGGGAGCAAAAAGATGTTGCAATTCCTGATGTGAAACCACAGTCTTCAAAGACTCCAGACTCCCCAGGTAAGTAAAACCAGCAGTTACAGAAGATTGCAGTATCCAGGGACTGGCCTGAAACAGAGGCTTTTAGTCATGAGAAATTCTTCTCCGGAATAATACATTTAATTGGTAGCTTTTTTAATGTGGTTTTGTGTTGGGGTTTTGTTTTAGTTTTTGGGTTGTTATTATTTATTTATTTTTGCAGCTTTCAGACCTTTCTGCATCCCTACCCCTTGTTAGCTTGCCTGTTTGCTAGTGAAACCAAAAAATGGAGAAGAGGAGAAAATAGTTCTTAAACTCAAATGGAAAGCTCAGTTTTCCTGAAAGACTGAAGTGGGTAAAAATAATCAACTATTTTCAGTGATTTTTTTTTACAAAATAACTTTAAACATGTTACATAAAACACTTAGCTATTATATACCTATATTTTTTAAAATCCAGTATTCAATACGTGTGCACAGTTTGCATCTGATGAGCTCATGGGACTAAAAATTGAGGCTTGAAGGCTTCTTTTGTATTTGTTTTTGGTTGTATTATTTTTTATTAAAAAAAGCGACAAAAAAAACAGTGCATGCACCAGAATAAATGTGTATTTCAAAAGCTGTCATCTGTACAGTTAGTATTTCCTGTCTATTTTAGGTTAGTATATCTGAAGTAAAGTTAACTTACCACAAAGGCCACCCTCTGTTCAGCTTCATCCTTTAGGAGTTTTATGATCTTAGGTTTATATTATCAGACAACTAATATTAAACAAAGTCCTGTCGCTTCTTCCCAGCTTGATCAAACAGGGAATTAAATTAAACTGAGAGGGAACAAAACCTGGTGTAATCCCAAGTGTTTGTGGAATGCAGAAAATAGATAAAGTTCTACAAACAAATGTTGGTGAGACATAACTAAAAAAAATTAATGTTTAAAAATTATGCCTTATAACATTATACTATTTGCTATTTTAGGTAATTAAATCAGCATTGTATCCTTTGTAAAGGGATCAAATTTTAAAGTAAAGAAAATGTCACCTTGTTCCTTGTGATAGTGAGCTTTCTTTGCAGGCATCTTCTTTCTTACAATGTTTTGAAGTTTTAATTTCATTTTCATAGATTTCAATGTGAAAAATATCAAACATGGAATGCTTACTTAATTTACCCAGTGGACACAGATTTCAGTTAATAAATGTGAATGTTATAATATATTTATTTGTCAGAGCCTGTATGCATATCTATGTTCGTACCACATGGTAGGATGTTGATGACTTTTTGTTTGTTTTTGTCCAGGAAAATTTATTATATTTGATCCTCCTTTTAAATGGAGATATTTTATAGTTTCTGTCTGCTGGTCTGTGAGAATTATAGACTACAACTCCACATAGCTATTTGAACCTGAATAAAAGACTTTAACAGTAAATCTGGTAATAGGCTTTAGCTTCCTGATATAGGAAGTTCACATTCCAATATTCACAGCTCATAGATCATAAAAACATAGTGCTGGGCCTGAAAAAACACCGTAGGCAAGGGCCTGAAAATCTTCTCTACTCCCTTGCATGTGGGGAGAACCAATACACCTTCCCTTCATACTGCTGCCTGTCACATACTTGGAGATTAATCCTGTCACCTTGTCTGTCTCCTTTATGTTAAGCAAGTGCAATTTGTTCACTCTTTCATTTTAAGTTCCATTTTCTAGACTGCTTATCATTCTTTCAGATCTCCTTTGGACTCTTTCTAGCTGATATATATCTTGAAGTTTGGTGTTTGCTTGAGATCTTGTTCAAATGGTACCAACAATGTAGAGGTTGTCCCTGCTAGTCAAGAGCACTGGAAGTGACCAATTTTTGACTTGATTTTTTGGGAAGATTATCAATTATTATTTCCAACAACTTAGTTTTATACAAGCGTATAATAATTTTCTTGCCTTTCTCTTTTTTCCTCAGGGTTTTCAGAGGCAAATTACTGGCACTTACGTTTCCGCTGGTCAGGGGATGCCCCATCAGAGCTTCTGAGGAAATTCAGAAACTATGAGATCTAAAATGCAAAATACACAGGAGTGTGAGATTGTCTGTTCAACAATTCAGTATTTTTTGCAGCAGCTTTAAGTTATTTGTATTTAGTATTCATTCATTGTGATGTGAACATTGTTTGAATAAATGTTGTCTTAATACTGATCTGTTAACACACATTCTATGAGCATTACAGATGGAGGTCTTGTTTAATAAGCAAGCTTTAATAAGTAAAGCCCTTTTCAGTATTAACATAAAGTAATTTTGTGTAGTTATCTAATATCTTATATATTGTTTCTTGTATTATTAAAATGTTGTGTAGTAAGTAATATTTTTCTCAATATTGTGATAAGAATATACTCTCAGTAGAACCAAAAGTCAATCTTAGACTCCAGGATATCGTGCTATTAAGAGGTGATCTTCCAAAAGCTATATGAGAATGAACTCTAAACAAAACTGTACTTATTTCTAAACTATGTACTTAGGTTCTCTTCTCTGTTGCGTTGTACTTACTATTGTGATTTGTAATGTATGCACGCACAATACTATTGCAAGCTTAACTTGTTGGACAACTGTGATCTTATGATATAAATTAATTAAGAAACTTATTATTATCCAGAAGGTCACTATGGTGGATCAAGGACTCTTAAAAATCACTTGCATTCTATCTTAACAAGTGAGCTTTTTGCACCAACTATTCATTTTGGAAGGCAGTTCCAGAACCTCACTTTTCTGCATAGAAACTCTTCTTGTTAAGATTTACTGGTGGACATCTGATACCACTTGAATGTATGCCAGCATTGTCCTGGCTTAGTAGTAAATTCCCTCCCTGCTGTGGCCTCATAGACAGGGTCATAACAGGGTTTGTATGCTAAATAATGAAGAATCAGACCAGTTAGCATTCATGTGTTTAAAATCTTACATGTCCAGTTTTTGATGTTTTGGACAAACTTTTCAAATTCTATGTTGTATTTGTTCATTTTACATTTGCTTCCTTCTTTGTAACCGTGGCTAATATGTCAGCTATTGACATTGTGCTTTTCTGTAGGTGAGTAATTCCATCAGTAATTCCAACAAATAAAACTACATACATACAGAAAGGGTTGCTTTCATTTCTTAAGTGAAATCCTCTACCCACCACAGAGATCCCTCTTGAATTTCTTTTCACTTGTCCCATCAGTGGGGAAATCCTTAAGGGAGTCTGGTTATAAATCCTGGGTCCTCCATGGAAAGTCTAATCTGAAAAACTGAAGTCTTCTCTCAGCGTGGAAACAATACTAAATCTGTCTCCCCCAGCGTGACACATTTGGTCTTGCCATGCAGTGGCATGATGTGCTGCCTGATGTACCATGCTTCTCCTGTTTGGTGCCTGTTTGCTACAAACTGTAACACAAGTACCTACCAACACAACCCAGATAATGTGTACACCTTATTAGCTTCATTAGTATTATTCTGGTGCCAGTTTTCTTTACAGGGGCTGATACCAGTGTTGACTCTGGTTCTGTTTGCACCCATCTATATGTAAAAGCTCAAGGTCATGCTGTTCTGTTGTTACAGCTACACTGATCCTAGCTTTGATGGCATCAGTAGTGATAGCTATTTTTACAGCACATAAACCTGTTGATCCAAAATGTTTTATTATTCTAGATGCTTTTCCCTTGTATATTTTGCACCTGAAAACATTATAGACACAATAGTAGTAATCCTCTGTAATATCTGCTAAATGTGATTACATATTTTCTTCTAGTGCATATACTGTTTTCCTTTATAGAAAGGTACATGCTCAAGACTTTGAGTCCATTTTATCAGAGAGGGACTGTAAATAATTGCAACACTGGGAACAGAGGAAACACTAGTCCATGTGAAGGATACAAAGTAACAGGGTACAATTTTTCTCTCTTTTACAAAAAGATGGAAATGCAACCAGCTGGAATACCTTGGATCAGATGACAGCTCAGAGTCTTCCCTCCCCGTTTCGCTTGCTCTTAAAGGTAAAAGGGGGTACTTTGAGGGATGATTTAGCACCTAACCAGGTGGTTTCCCTTGACACGTGAGTATACCATAGGCCTTTGAAAAGACATTTCTCATGTCACTAAAACTGGGCTGTTTTGGCAAAGCACCTTTGGATATTTGTTACAGATTAATAGCTGCAGATATTTGGAAGATTCTTAGCCCCAGAAAAGCCAATGGCAAAACTTGCATTTTGCAATATACCTGCTAGAGATCAATAATCTTACTCATATTTGCCCTAGTGAAAGAGGAAGATTATTAACTGATGCTCTAGTATATTGATACGGACAGTTCTTATACTTACATAGATATTTAACTTGAAAGGTCCAATTTTCTGTGTTTCTCAACTAGGGGTGAATTAACCTATTCCAAGCAGAGCAAGCCCAGCAGTACTGGAAAGCAGGAGGAAGCTGTGCAGCCTGTTTCGCTTCTGGGACTGTATTGGTGGAACCTGACCTGCTGGCCAGCAAGAACAGTTAACTGGAATAAGTGGGCACCCCAGTTCTCCCTCAGGTTAGAAAGGAAAACAATAAACACCCAACAAATTACTGTGTTAGATGATTCTGGACCTTACCCACCCCTCCCCAAGCAGAAGCTGTGTTTTTTGTTTGTTTTTAGTATGTATAGTGGTTTTAGAAGTCTTGTTGCCAGTAGCATTAAAAGATCCAGTAAACGTCCCACATGACATTACTCATGATAATGTGGTGCCTTGGCCTCTGCAGTTAACATACTTTATGTGCTTAAATATAAATTGGCACAGGGGTTGTAAGCTGGGTCTCTCAAGCTTTGAAAAGATGTGATTATGACAGTCAGGTACATGTGGCTTTTTAGGAGCCAAAGGAAGAATTTAACTTCCTCTGCAAAATGGGGGACAGCTGCAAAAGAATGCAGGTAATGTATTTGGGTCTGTGAACCACAAGCTTGGAAGAGGGTAGACAGCTGCAAGGATGGGGGAGTAAAGTCCCATTTTCCTCTTTAGCACTTCCTATGAGTTGTTTAAGTAGATAACAAAGTGTCCTGAACCTGCTGCGTATCTGAGGGGTCTGACTTGCTGTGTCTGGTATTATATAAAATTAATATATCCTTAATTCCTGCTGTAATTCCTGGTTTTGTGCAAATGCTGAATATGTAAGACTTAGAACGTTCTAGTTCTTCACAAACTTCTTGTTTTGCCAAGTGTTTTGCCAACATTTCCCAAGTGGCAATGTAAAAATTAAAATGTTGATGATGAATACAAATAGTATAGGACTTAAAACCTCAAGCTGGGTAATGCCGAAGGATAGGTAAGGTCATTTCCTGAATGCTTGTTTTATTCTTCAGGAGAGACAGGAAAAAAAGGCAGTTTATATGCTCTATACTAGAAGTAAGTATCCTGATGATTAAAACAGATACTGACTAGCTTTAATTTCCTGAGCACGAACATTGCTATCGTACACTTTCATATCCTGAAATGAGACAAGACTGCTGGGAAGGTAAGCAGCAAAGCTGTTATAAAGCTGGTGAAATTACACAGCGGAAGATAAAGCAACTCAGTAAGTCGTCAGCCTCTGTCCCTGTCAGATGGGGTGATACTTATCAGTTAGTTTATGGTGTGTTTTTTTTTTTTTTTTTTATTGCAGCTCAGTGTATGTGCTTGTCCTGAAGTTATGAGAATCACCAAGCCTCCCCCTTGACATAGACGCTGCATATGTTTGGTCTTTCACCTTCAGTATATTAGTCTCTTCTTCCTTCCACGTTAATGAAGATGAGACTCCTCAGGCGCTCTGTCTGTCCCAGCTTTGAAAGGCTTGCGTCTGAGTAATTACAGCACTGCACAATATAGAGAATGGGAAGCTTTGGAAGTCTTAGGTCTCTGGTGTGTATCATAATCAGTCACAGGCGATGGATGTTGGAGAAAACTTGTTTATTTTTTTCCCCTCTGTAGCATCTTCACAGTGGTTTGTTTTTGCTCCCTTCTTTTGGTGGGGCAGCAAAGATGAGGGGCTACTTCCAAAATATAAGATTTGCTGCCAATATTCAGATTTCCAGTCTTGATGTGCAATGTAGTTCTCGGTGTTTTGCACAAAAAGATTTGCTTGCTTCTTTGGCAAAACTGCTTCTCTGAAGACATCAAATGACTCTTGGCACCCAGGGCCTACAGTTCTAAGGAGATGGAGTTTGACTCAGGAGTCAATCCTTACAAAAACTGGATGTACCTCATCAGGACTGTCAGAGCTGGTCCTTTACTAGCAGTTAATTTCCTAGCAGTTAAGCAGTTAATATTGCCCCCCAGATTTCTGCCGGGTGTAGGATTGCCAGCTCCCCCCTTTCTGATCCAACAACGTTGTGTGCATGATACCCAGAGGAAGGCGGGGCAGGAGCATGAGAAGAAAGATTCAGAGGAGTAACAGACTGTTCCAGCTGCTTGCGCCTTGGTGCCTTTGGTATTTTGCTCCAGGTAGTCCTCACTTCCAAAGGACCTGAGTCCTCCCCAGAACTCCCACATCCATCCCTTGACCTGCCAGTGCCAAAGGACAAGGCTTATTCTTTCAGTACGGATAGCTGATGATAAAAAGAAACATGGGTATCTTAAGCATCCCTCTGCTAGACGCACCCTGAGCCAGCTTTGGGGCAGAAGATTGCACAGATATATGGAGCAGTATCATGCTGAGCCCACATGTAACGTTTGGGGCCTGGACTCCAGAACCAGATTCATTACTGCCTTGCTTTTTCTAACTGTTATAGCTGAGGTTTAAAAAGGGAAGCAAACCAGAACAGTAGCACTTTAGCTCTCTGCTACAAAATGGATGAAAATTGAAAGGAGTCTAGAAGAGAGACCTGAACCCAGGACTGTAGTGCTGCTGATGTGCATATAGGTTTAGCAGACTGTTTGGCAGTCCTTACTTACTTTCTTCTGTAACTACCCAAAAAAAACCAACAACAACCAACGAACCAACCAAAAAAAAAAAAACCCACACAAAAAACCCAACCCCTTATGAAAAATAACTGCAATTAAAACCATACAGCTTCCCCCCTGCAGTGCCTTGATGGGAACATTTTTATAAATCTTGCTTAAGGGTGAGGGTGGGAAATAACTTGGGTGTTTGCTGCTGCTCTTTTATGTTTCAGCTGCAAACTTTACGGAAAATCACTTTCAAGTAGGAAAGTTTCATCAAATACAAATACGTCGTCGGACAAGAAGATTTGTGCTGCTATTCTGACAGACATTTTTCAATACAAAATTTAAAATAACCCTATCTTTTGGTGTTGGTCATTTGACATTTTCATCACTAGCGAGGTTCCATTGGAAGGATGTCTTGAAGATGAGATCTTCCTAATGACTATTTGTTGGGTTGGTGCTTTCTCTTCAGATCCATTAAAGCAATGAAACATGTCTTTTTGAAATAAGAGACTTAAAGTGGTCAGTACAAAACTGGGAACAATTTCAGTGATGTAGTGAAAAAGATGGACTTAGTAGAAAGCCCGCCCACTGGGTTTTGCATTTTGACTCTTTCAAAACTTTTTATTAATTTGGAATGCTACCCAAAACTGCATTACACAAAACAGAGCTTTTCTCATCTGTTCCATATTAGCAGGGTGGGTGGGATCTTCAAGTTATAAAACAACAAAAGAGAGTTTACATTCTTGACAGATTAAACAAAATGAGGTCCTCTATATGGAAAAGAAGTTATGTTTTGGGTTTCTTCTTTAATTGTTATTTGAAACTTGCACACTCTTTGAAAATTGTATATGCATGTGAGCAGAAAGCTGTAAATGACAGGATCCCCTTACTGGAGATCTAGGAGTAATCAGCTCAGCTTCCTTCAGGAAAAGGTAAGTGTGATGGAGGAAATGCAGTCAATACAGAGTAGTCTGCTGCCAGCAAGAGTTTACTTGTTTTGTATCAGCTGTAAGACATGGGGGAGGAGAATACCCCTCTGGGCAGATCAGCACACTGTATGTAATGTGCTGGACTAATCCTGAGCTTTGCACTCGGACAGTGTCTCTTCTGGCCACAGAGGCCCAGGACACTGAGCTGTGGGGAGAGCACTGACCCCAGCACCCCCTTCTCCCACCTCCGTCAAGTGCTGGTTTTCATGAAATGCTGGAAATTTGCCCTGTGACCTACTGCTGCTTTGGTGCTACTTTCTTGACAAAAACAGAGGAGCGGTGTGGAAGCACTACCTAATGAGTTGCAATAGAATAAATACTAGAGAATGCTTCTAGTTGCTGCGGAGTCACGTTCAACAGCAAAAGAAACCCTGAGGAGCAAAGCCGGGACGTTAGAAAGAACCGGAAAAAGTAACCCCCACCGGGCCGCAGCGAGCAGGGTTCGAACCTGCGCGGGGAGACCCCATTGGATTTCAAGTCCAACGCCTTAACCACTCGGCCATCGCTGCTGCTGGTAGCGATAGGTCCGGGCAGAACTCCTTACGCAGCCTTCCTGCCGCGGCGCGCCCCGCCCCGAGCACGGGGAGCAGCCAATGGGAGCCGCCGCCGCTCCACGCCCCGCCTCCGCCACAGCCGGCGGGGCCAACCGGGCGCGGCCGGGGGGGGGGCCACGGCGGTTCTCCGCCCGTGCCTCGGAAGCAGGCCGCGTCCGGACAGCGACCTCTCGCTGCCGAAGGTGCCCAGCTTCGGGCCAAGTACCTATCTGTCAGGCGCTGCGTTGGTTTTTACCACGGTGCTATTTTACATCTTATTCTGGTTTTACTAATTCTGATCTATTACAAAATTTCTCCACCATATGACTTTTTTAAAGAGATTTTTTCTTTTTTTTTCTTTTTTTTTTAACAAGAGCTAGAGTGTTATGGATGAGTGTAATCCCCCCCAGTTTTTTTTGTATGAGTTATTGACCTGAATAATTCCTTAATCCAGCAATTTTTGGTACTGCAGAAAGCTTACAAAGATCTGAAAATAGGCTCAGCAATTTAGTTTTAGGACTTCTCTTGAACTTGAGCTGGGGAATGTAGAGGAGAGATGGACGTCAGAAAGCACAGGCGGGTCTGTAATTTTAGAGAAGAACTCAGTCATTTTGTTTTACTTCAGCAACACTTACTGAATTCTCTACCATTTGAATTTCAGTTAATACAGCTAAAAAGCTGTAGTTCTTGAATCCTTATTTTTACACACCTGCCATTAGCAATGAGGAGTTTGGCTAGTTCTAGGCCACTGCACCTGGGACTCTGCTCAGTTCCACATAGGAAAACCAGCGGAGAATTGAAGACACAGGTGGTTTGGTTTTCTGCAGTTGTGTGCGGGCTGGTTGTGCTAACAAACTTTTAATTGCCCCACTAGAGCAGACAGTAAAAGGCTGTTTGGTACAGAAAACTTGATACTATGTGTTAGGGATTATTTTTTTTTCCTGCCCTTAACTGTATAGGGTTCAATGTCACTGGTATTATTTGTATATTTTTTCTTTCTCTCCGGTGTGTCTTTTAGTGTTATTGTAGATATATTTAAAAAAAAGATCCCAAACTTCATTTTGAGTTCATGCTTGTGCTGATTAATGTTTTAGATGAGGAATATTTCAAAAACATATAAAAAGGTTCTATTATCCTTTTTATCCTACATTGTATCCCCCTATCCAACTCATTAGTTCAGCATCATAATGTTCTTTGTTTAAATTCCTGGTTGTTTAATATGATGTTTTGCTGATGTCCGTGTAGTTTTGTATGTTTAGGTAAGGCTCTCACAAGCTGTATTATGCCTGATAAGATCCTGTCTTTATAAGCCCTTAGCTTGTACCTGGTTGCATAGACACAAACGTGGAAAACATGATTATACCAAATTCTTATTGTTATGTAAACAGCAATTGCTCAGTAAATAGCAAATGCCTGAGGAGCAGGGTGAGGAGAAGTGTGCCTTCAGTATGGGCTAGTATAGCCAAGGGGAACTTACTAAAGAAAATAAATAAATAGAAGTGGACAGTCAGAGATCATGTTGGTGGAGAAACAGGTATTTGTCTGGTGTAAATGCCAGAAAAGACTTACTGGGTCTCTTACTACAAATTTTGTTTCATTGTTTTTCTTGATTCAAAGACAAGGAGCAAAGCTGCTGCTACTACTATACTAATGGATCTGCTGCAGATTTACTTTCTTTACAGAAAATAAGACTACTTGAAATCCACACAAGTAGTAACTTGTTTTAGGAAGACACTATGAAACGTATGAACATTTTTACTATTCAAAGTCAAAGGAAACTGTATTATAACACATCAAAGTTCAGATTTGGTAATACCCTGTCAAGTAAGTGTATTTGTTCTAGCCATTTCTAAGGGAATCTAGCCATTTTCTAAGGGAATTGAACCACAGCTGTCTGGTTTTTTGTGTGTTTTTTGTTTATTTATTTTTATTTTTTGTTGTTGAGATTTTTTTTTTTTCCCTGGACAGAAATTTATGCATATGTGCTATATATTGGTCTTTAGATGCTTCATATAGGTATTTCATAGAATTATAGAATCACGGAATGGTTTGGGTTGGAAGGGACCTTAAAGCCCATGCAGTTCCAACCCCCTGCTGTGGGCAGGAACACCTCCCACCAGACCAGGCTGCCCAAAGCCCCATCCAGCCTGGCCTTGGGCACTGCCAGGGATGTGGAACAGCCTGTTCGTGCCTCAGCACCCTCACAGCAAAGAATTTCTTCCTTAAGTCTAAGCTAAATCTACCTTCTTTTANGGTTTGGGTTGGAAGGGACCTTAAAGCCCATGCAGTTCCAACCCCCTGCTGTGGGCAGGAACACCTCCCACCAGACCAGGCTGCCCAAAGCCCCATCCAGCCTGGCCTTGGGCACTGCCAGGGATGTGGAACAGCCTGTTCGTGCCTCAGCACCCTCACAGCAAAGAATTTCTTCCTTAAGTCTAAGCTAAATCTACCTTCTTTTAATTTAAAACCGCTACCCCTTGTCCTATCACAACATTCCCTGATAACAAGTCCCACCCCAGCTTTCCTGTAGGCCCCCTTTAAGTACTGGAGTTTAGGTACTGGATTTGCCTCAGCACATGCGTGATGTCTAGCACAGAGGTTTGCAGTCATCCAGCAGGCCATTTCACTTAACTGTTGGATATTTACAAACCTGGGAGGATTACACAGAACTTGATCTGAACAACACACTTCCAGGATGAGTAAAGGACAATGACTGGGACATACATTAGTTTGTTCTATTCTGGTCATGAATGAAAGCCCCTGCCACTTAAGGTTGTTGAATGACCTAGAGATCTGTGCAATAGACAGCTGACCAGAGCAGGTGGCCACCTGAGTCTTGTATGTTATTTGTACAGAAATATTATTTTGTTATTTTCCCAGAAAACATAACAGAAAACTTTAAAATGTTCTGCATTTTGAATTTTACCCAGTGTTTAAGGACTGTAAGAGGAAAAATCCTCTGATATGATAAGAATCATATGTAAAAACATTCTCAAAGTCTAAATCAAAATGGTTTGGGTTTTAGACTGCAGAAACAAATCTTGCATTTAATTCTACTGAAGGAGTACTTAGTACAGTAGCTTTGGAGAATTCTAAACATTTTTTTTCCTGTATTTTGTTGAAGAAGGACTTTTCTTAAATAGTCCTTTTCTTGACTGAAGTGTTAGAATGCACTTCTTCAGTTAAAAATTCTTGATAGCTAGTATGTTCTACAATTACTCTTTTGTAAGCTGAAGAAATATAGAAATTGTTACTCATCTACAGAGAGACTTTTGAGCTGCATAAGGAAAATGTTCAAGAGAAAATCAGAAGTTGGTATGTTTATTAATATTTTATGTGGGTTTGATAGCAAGCAAATCAATGTGAATGGTATCGTTAATGCCTGCAATATGCAAACGTTCGCATCACTAGAACTCTCATGTTATTTGACCTCTGTTCTAATAACTGCCCCAAACTATAATAGCACAATTCTTGCATCTCAGCAATTAACTGCCATCAATATTAAATTATGCAACTGTATTTTGGAGTTTCTATTTAATCTCCTTGTCAAGACATATGTTTTAAATCTACTGAAAATTATGCTGGAAAGCCAATTATATGTCTTATAAGAAAGAGTGGGCTGGTTATAGACATTAACTTAGTATGTCTGCAGAGCCATACTCAGTTTTAGGATTCAATGGAAATGTCCCCACTGCCTATTAGCAGCACATCCAAGCTGCTTCTTTAAACCAAATTTATTTGATGCCAAAAGCAAGCTTACAAATGGTCAAACCATATCCTCAGAAGAACTGTATTCTTGAGCACAGTTTGCGTGGTGACATAAAGACTGCTTACAAATTGTCCACCTGGAAACCCCTGCGTGGCTGACAGCTATATAGACACAAGTCAATGTGTTTCCAAGAGCAGAGGTTTGAGGGTTGGGACCTAGAGCTTGAGGCAACACTTGAGTGCAGCCTCACTCAAGTGACTTATGTGACTCATTCAAGTGACTTATGACTCAAGTCACTTACATAAGTGACTCACTCACTTATGCAAGCCTCCCTTGAAAGGTGAAGCACCACAGTCTAACCATTCCAGTCCCAGAGGCTTTTGCTAGGCTGCAAGGAACGGAGACTTGGACATCTAAAACATACATGTGTTATCCTGAGATGCTGAAACCTGGAAATACACTCAGTGTCCCTTATGTCTGACAATGTGTAATGTCTAACTTTTATATTTTGAATTTAGGAGCCTTTACTTCCTAGCAGGACTAAACAAGAAACCCGTTTTTTCTTTAAATGAGTGTTGTAGGTATTTTGTATTCACATGAATCCAGGACTTGACTTAAACATGCAATTTCAGTAAACAATCACAAGAGTTGGCTGATTGGTGTAAATGACACACACACAGTTATTATATTGTTACTTGAGCTAGGGTGACCTCTAGTGTTCTTTGTGCAAGCTGCAAGTAAAACAGCAGACAGGATGTGTTGCTGGTACTACATGCAGGAGCAGGCTTAAGCACTTCCACTATCTTCGTAGATGAATAATGGTCAAAAAGGTATCAGGGAAGAACGGTATTTGCAGGGTGCTATTTGATTTCTAGCACTTTGCTATGAAGTTATTATTATTGCCAAGAGAGAAGGAGATCTCGCTACAAAACTAATCACTAAAAATATTCTAGACAAAGCCTCAATTTAAAATACCATTACAATGTTAAGTCCTAGATACTTTGAGATAGGAAAACTTAATATCTAAAAAATTCATTAAAACCTCAAGGTACAAGCCTGAAGTAAAACCCTGAAACAAATTCTTAACCTATAACAAACAGGTAGCTTGCCAAGTGCTGGAGAGTTTCCCCAGGTGTGGGTGCTTAATTAATAAAGCATGTTACCTAGTGTACACAATCTTATTTTAAAGATCTTAAAAGTCCAAGGTATTTGGCTATCTTTAAGAGGCTTAGGCAACATAAGAGGAGAGAGGTCAAAAGAAAACTGGGTGAGTGGGATTGAGCTTCCCCAGCATTCAAGGAGGCGCTTGAGTTTTAGATACCTTAGCCAGCTCCTCAGGTCACTTTCTACAGATGTTAGAAACAGGGAGATCCTTGCCCTTGGTCAGTGATTAAGTTCACCTATTTCAGAATGGTACAAGCAATTCCTAAAAAATGCTTTCCAGTATCCATTGAAGGGCCCTGAAGATGGCTAGGTATGAGACTAAAGGCCTAACTAAAGCATTTGGTATGTCATTGACTAAAAGTAACAATTTTTATGCATATAGATGGTTAACTTGCTTGCAATGATACTGTGATATATTCAGTTCACTATCAGAATTCATTTAACATTGCTTTATAAATTTACTGTTCTATAATTTTAGAACTTTTAAACCTATGGCATGTTTTTAAATGTGAATAAAAATTACAGCTGACAGCCTTCAGGAAGGATTGTGTTATTAAGAACATTTTTGTGAACTGGAAATGCAATTTTAATATACTTGTTTTGGAAATGCAAGCTAAACTAAAACCATTAATGCTTAGAATTTTTCTTCAGGGTAGTACTAGATGTGAAGTAAACAGTAGAAAAGTTTTAGTATATCTCATGGGCTTTTAATGAAGATTGAACAGGTCAAAAATGAATGTAGGATAACAACTAAAATTTCCCAGTGGAATAAATGTATTTTGGAAAGTAATTTTTTCTCCCAAAGGAATCCTAAAATTCTTATTTCTTTAGTCAGTTAAAACTAGCAAGAATTGGACATTGGAATAGATGATGGGGAGAGAAAGATCTGTTTTAGGACTTACATAAAATAATGGTAACAAGATAGCTGTGCCCGTATTTTTTCATTTCTTTAACTTCTGTAAGTAAAGAGCACAAATACTGCAAAATCTTTCATAGGAGTATGGACAGTTCATTCTAACCAAACAGCAGGAAAAACACGTAAGAGGTAATCAGTATCCAAATGTATTCTTCAGCATTAAATTATTTCTGTATTACTGTTGTCTTTACAAATACAGGACTGAGCCCCAGGCACTTCAACGTTTCATTTTTTTTTCTTTTTTGACCTCAAGTGCAATGTTTGTTTGGTAATGCCTGTTCCATCCCTTCTCACTCATTTGCTCTATGCCCTTTTCTTAATCAATCTGTATGTGCTTTACAAGTGCAATAGTTTAAACATTTATTCCTATTAGTAAGTCTGTGTTTCCAAATGCAAATCTTTTATTAACAGCTATTAATGTTATGCCGCTGACGTTTGCAACAGAAAAAATAAATTAGATTCTGCCTGCTAAGAAACATTTGCAGCAATGTTAGCGGAACAGCAACGTAGTGCTTACTTGTAACTTAAAATATTCAAGAGTAAGTTTTACATCTCCCTTGAAGAATACAAGTGAATTAATGAGCCCAACACAAATTGGATATTACAACAGATAGGCTAAATATTGTTTCATGTTCTGTTACCGAAAAAGATAACGAATAACAATAACAAAAATAATGCTGCATACTTATTTCATCTTCTGTAAACTCATTCCATCTCTCAGCTTTGTATATCAAGTAACAAAGCTGAATGCCTAAACCATACGATCAGGAAAATAATAAATAAAAAATTTACTTCAGAAAACCCTGTATGGCTACAATTTCCCATTCTGTGTACCTATGAATGGATTTGTTTCAGGTACAGAATCAAAAGTGGCTTCACTTTGGAGATGTTATAAAATCATGCCACAGCCTGCCCCTATAGGCTGTTATTTCTTAAACTCCACCATATAGTCATTTCTTCATGCTGTGCTGTTTGCCTTTACTGTTAGTTCACTTCACTGAAATACAGAATTTAACGCCATACCTCTGAATTAAAAAATTCTGTGTTTCGTGTATCTTAAGCTTAGGGAGCTCTTATGGCATCTCCGATATCTCTGAAAAGCCCTTTAGGGATCATTTACTGTTTCCATCTCTCATGCATAATAGATGCATTCGTGGTGTAAGACCGATGGATTAAATGCACGTTACTTCTAGTGTGTTTCTTTTTTTTCATACAGTATCCTTAAAACCATTTAAGGTCATTTACAGAACAGTCATTTATCGCCTTTTTTACAAAGTTCTTGTTGCTATTTCCATTAGAACATTTGGAGAATATTAGACATGAATGCTTAATAAAATGAAAAACTATTACTCATTACTTATAATTCTAACCACTATAACAAATTAACTTTGCCTGTGAAACAAATATTAATTTAGTATAATTTTTTTGCATGGTCTATGAGAATTCTCCCTAATTAAGTAGTTGTAGAGTTGTCAACTTTCAAGGTGTTTGCATTTCAACACATTATGTTTTCCAGCACAATGTATTTTAAAAAGGACTCAGATTCATTCTTTCATGCCATGGGTATGTCTCCTACTTCTTTTTCTAGTTCAGAACCCTGTTCTTTGCTCTTCTCTACTGTTTGTTACCAAATAGAGTCAAACCCTTTCCCTGATTTAGCATTGTGGTTCCTTCCTTGTTTTGTGGTTCCCCTCTCTTTCCTGGGGCAAGATCAATGTTCGTCCACTTTCCTTCTGCTTGGTTAAAAACATTCTGACAGAGGTATACTGAAATTTCATATTAAAAGATTGCCAGCTTGCTTTGCTTTATTCTCTTGACTCCACATTTATAGCACCAAGATTTACTGCTAAAAATGTCTGAAATGCTGTTTCTAGTGTGATACAATGCAAGAGCACCGTCAGTCAACCAAAGTGAGATTAAGACATTAATTATTGATTGGAGAGACAGCAGCATTTCTAGAATTTTTTACTACCTTTGTTACTCAAAGACCGAGTTCTGCTCTGGCTTCCCCTCCTCTGGTTTACCTGAGATATGAATAGTGAGCACTGATATGTATGTCTCAGAGACAACTCTAAATAAAACCTACTCCTTCCTAAAACAGAGAAAGGTTATCACGGAATTAATATTATTTTACTATTTTCTTTTTTCTGCCATGGATAGCTGTAGTATTTTGTGAATATGGAATTTATTCTGGAACTGAACTGCAATTAGAGATGCCAAGAATTGGAGGGCCAAGACTACGCTGGGACCATATGGAACTTTTCATCATTTAAAATTTGTCAATGACAAAACTGGTTGCAACATAATAGCTGCTGGGCGGCTTCCACAGAATTAATTGGTATCACAAGCTTATTTCTTTATTAAGCAAAGGCTCAGTGTTACACCTATTACAGAAAAAGGGTCAAAAGCATTCATCTAACTCTTGAAAATGTTAACAAACTGTATATAGTCTGCTTTTTCCTTTAGCTTTCTTCTCATATGTTCAGTAACCTTTTCAGAAAGGTGCTTAACAGTTATACTTAAGTTTTTAATGAAATTTTGAGTTCATTGTTACAAGATTATCAAACTATATCACAGAACATTGTTGTAGGTGTCTACGCAGTCAAACTTTTAGCTGCATTCTTAAGTAAGCAATCCTAGTATATTTAGTCATGTGTGAAGTACACTACTAGATCAGGGCCTTTTTCCTTAATGCATTTTTGCATTTTTACCAGTTTTAAATAGTTTTATACAAAAAGCATATTCTATGCTTCTTCTTGCTGCTGTTTTATACACACGTTTAATGCATGTTTATGAAAATGGAAACAATGTAAGTGGATATGCAAATACCTCTGATGTTGCATGTATGTGGATATGTTTTCAAAAACTGAGTATGCTAAATATCATATGAAAATGCTACTCTATGTGCCAAAAAAGCCCTTATGGTAGGACTGTTAATTAGACCTGGCTTTCACAATGCATCTGCCATGCTGTAAATACAGATAAAGAATAACATATTTACCACCTATATGAAAATAAAAAATGCTTCTGGCTCCAGTTCTCTATTGCTTGACTTCTGTCCCCATTCTGAGCATAGATGCCTATGGAAGTATGGAGACCATGACTTACTTCAGAGTTACTGTCTTTTGTATGATTCAAATTTTAAAATAGAAGATTTCTATTTGTAATTCCACCAAGTTTTTCCAGTTTGATAGATTTTTCTATAAATATCATATATACAGAGCCTGTTTAATAGTTGTAATTAAAAACTATGATTTTGCTGAGTTTTACTGGCTATTTTTCTCATTGTCAGTACACAGACAAAGGAATTATAATATTGGGTAAAACCGGTAAGTGCATCTAATGCAATATCCTGATTTTTGGTGGAACCTCCGTATTACCAGATACTTTAGAAGAGAGTTTAAATGAGATGATAGTGAACAATTATGCAGAAATCCCCTCATCAAAAAAACCTCCCTGTTGATCAGTGTTTGGCTTAAACCTGAAATACAAATTTGTACTTAAACATAAGATCTATTTGTAACATTAACAGGTTGCAATTATCCTGTGTAAATGAATACTCTAATTCCTATGAAGCCTCAGCGATAGATCGCACCAGTAAACTATTGCAATTCTTTATACATGTAAAATTAAGTACTTTGTATGTTTTGAGTCATTTAAGAAGAGGATGCTGAATGTAGGAAAGCTAAATATCTGTAACAGATGGAATGGATGCAACTTTGATTATTCTTCAAAGTCAATTTACCATGGGTCTTTCTGCTCAATTTCCTCTTTGTTTCAAACTAAGCTTCTACATATACATCATTATACAATATTAAAAGATCTGCTAAATACACTACTGTCAGCATTTTGCTTGTGCTGATATCTTTGGAATCTAAAATTAGAACTCATGGTTAAAAGTTTGATTTTTCAGAGGTCTACATCGTTGATGATTTCTGTTTCTGGTGCACTGCAAGTGGAGAAACACAGTGGTAAGGTGCTTTTGTTGAATTGTCTGAGAACGAAGTGATCAACTTTAATATTTTAATCTCTTTTTGATCTTGGTTATTCTCACCTTTATAACCTGCATTTCCTACTCAAGAAAAATATTCCTGGTGAAAATTCCAAAAGATAATTTGAAGAATTACATTTCAAGCAATGGAAGTTTAGAGCTTTGTGTCTTCAGTTTGTGTGGATCCCAAGAAGACCTAAAAAAAATGGCTTCAGGAACTCCAGGCACTGCTGTTTCATTTTTACAGTTCATAGTCATATGATTAATTTTGTTGTGTAAGCTTCCAGACTGCTAATTTCATAGTGCATGGCTTCTCAGTCCTAGTGAGTAGTGCCTTGTAAACAGGCTGTTTTTAAATAATAATGTCTATTGATTGTATAAAATTATAGCTTATGGATTCAATTACAGTTCTGACAAGTTTGATTAAATAATAATGTACAAATGTGAAATATATTAACTCTGCCCAGTATTTCCATTAAAAGTAAATAAATTAGTAAAGCAACCGCAACTAGAAAGAAAAGACTAATTACTGAATTTACTTACAGATAATAGTTGAAGGCAAATGGACTGTCAGAATATTGAAATGTGCTGTCTGTAAAGGCATATGTGCTGTAAAGGAAGAAAAAAGTCCTGAGTTATTTTTGAAGTGATTTAGGTGACTGCTAACATCAGCAGTTATTGCAGCAGTATGAAATTTTGTTAAAGAATGTTATTTTAAAATTTGGCTTTTTTTGTTTGTTTTGTCTGAATATTTAAGCAAACACAATTATACATATACTGGTGGACCTAGGGGTAAGTCTAAGGTCCTGGGTCTGGTCACATTATTCTGTCTATGCCCTGATGCTATGCTGGGGCAAGACTCTGCCATTCACGAGTTAAAACTTTTTTATTTGGCTTCTGTGGGAACAAAATTCAGGTCCATGCGATGTGTGAAACCCTGAAGCAGCCAGGTCGCTCGACTTGGTGATCAGAGACCAAGAGTGAGATGCACTAGAGATTGTCCACCCAATGCAGACATGGATACCTTGCTCCATGATTTGAGTTTAGATTTATTAAAGGTCCAATGTGCTTTGCCAGAAGTGCTGTGTCTGATGAGGTCTAGCTCTCAAAGAAGCTGTGAAATTCCATCCCGAATGTCCTAAAGCAGAATATATAAAAGCAGAACCTTGCCTTGTGAACCAAAGAGAAAAACCATGACAGTTTGTAAAACAGACAGAAAAACCTACCACCTGACAGAATCACGTGTCAGGAGAGCTACATGAACAGTGACATAAAATTTGACTGAAAAAAAAAAAAAAACCAAATAGGCTTCATGCACATTTGTATGTTCAATTCTCACAAGTACTGTTAGGAAGTGAATCTGACAGGTTTGCCAATAGGGGCATCTGTTCATGGAAATTTCATTTTCCACTCCCTGGGAGTAGAAGTGTCACTGTGGTCCCAGGTCTTCCCACAGGTTTATTTGGGTAATAGCTTTCTCGGTAGGCACTCTTTGCAAACAAGCCGCAGCACAAAAGCTATTTACAAACAAAGAGCTCAGGGTTTTAAATAAGAAACCTTTTTTGATGAAACAGCAGTTGGGCGAGCAGCGGGCGAATTAAAACAGTGAGATTCCCTCAATAAATTACCTGTCAGGGTACAAACCGCGCGGGAAGGGAAGCGTCTCCTCACAGCGCCGCGTGCCGGTGGGTGGGGCCGCGGCCCTCGGCACGGTGGCGCGTGCAGAGCCGTTGGCGGGGCCGTGCGCAGAGCCGTTAGGGGTGGTGGCGCGTGCAGAGCCGTTGGGGTGGGGCCGTGCGCAGAGCCGTGAGGGGTAGTGGCGCGTGCGGAGCCGTTGGGGTTCCTCAGAGGGAGGCATCGCTGCCCATCTCGTTCCGTTTCTCCACAGCTACGATGAGCTGTGCTCTCGTTCTGCTCCGGTTTGGGTGCGAGTCAGTGCCAGAGTCGGACGAGGGGCAGGAGGGGGGCGGCAGCAGGGAGCCCCTGTCCCCTCCCTGGGCTGCAGACCTGCCTCAGTCTGGGTGGGTTTTTGTGCCTACCTCAAGTAATGGGGCAAGAGCACCTGCGTCCTTCTGTGGAGGAGGATGAGGTGGTGAGGCAGAGAGCAAGAGGTGAGTAAGGTGGAAATAGGGAGCTGGGCATGTTAGAGCTCAGGTGAGTGCATCTTCACTAGGTTGTTGGGTCAGACAGCCCCCTTCATACAGAAACTGGGCGGGCTTTTAGGGGCAGAGATGATCTATATGTTATCTTACTGAAGAGGGAATGTGGCTCTGAGGGGTGTTTCTAGATACATCTGGTAATACTCTGGTGTGTCATGGATCTGGCTGCTTTGAATCAGGGCTGTTTTGAGTTTTTTAAACGGATTTCACTGGAAAGAATGGTATGAACATACAAGTAAGCAAAAATATGTGTAATAAGGGGTTATTTGACAGATGTTTCTTAGTGTCTTCTTTGTCTGCCTTGTCCCACCTTGAGAAATGTGTTTAGTCACTTCTGCTTCCCCATTTTTGGCATATTAGTGCAAACACTCCTCTCAACTTCCAGCAGCAGCTGCTATAGCAAAATTTGAAATTACTTTCAGGGTCTTTTGTAATAAGGTGCTTATTTTTATTGACTCAGGATGCACAAACCTGCTGATTCTAACTGCAGCCCTGAAGTTACCAGAGCTTTTGAAGTAATTCCTCTGAACAAGGACCATGATGAATTGGAGAGGTAAATAGAGGGAAAGAATGGTTGGGAGTAAGGGTTTGTGTTTGCTGTTGGCTTTTTATTTTCTATTGGGTTAAACCTTTGATATTGCTTAGTGGATGTGTTGCTTGGTTGGTTGAATTTTTTTTTTTTTAAAGACTGAAGAATAAACGCCCTTGCTGTGAAAGAATACAATGACTTGAGCATGTACAGCTCTTGTAATTTGTCAGAGGAATCACAAAACTGCTGGCCTACAAAGAGCTATTGAATTCTGTAAGTACCTAAATGAGTAATCGTGTAACTTGTAAATTTATTAAATGTAATAGCAAAAGACAAATCTTTGAATAAAGAAATAACTAAATCTATCTAAAAATACACCATGTTTATAATAAATTAGATGTAGAATAAGGGCATTGAGGAAACTCCGAGTTTATTTCATGATATATTTAGTGGAGTTTTCACAGTGAAAAACCAGAGAAATTAGTGAAAGCTATGCTAGATGTACAATTCAGAGGATTACATTCGGTAAGGTGTAAAGTTATGAGACAGGAAACTACAAATCATTAATAGACACCATGCATTAAGGAGGCTTGGACAAGTCTCTTTTACAAGAAGATTGTTATGGAAATCTGGAAGACAGCCAAGGTGAAAAAGTATAGTATATAGTGGTTTACAGTAATTCATACTGTTAAAATATTTTTAGATATATACTTAGAAATTTGTGATGCTCGTTTGCAATAATGTGTGCCTGCTACTTTAAGAGTTTCACAGTTAACCATTTAAATCCAAGTTCTAGTGGAAAACCATTACAGCAACAACTTGCTGGGAGGATTTGTTAAGATAAAGACGACTTGGGAATGATTGATGGGCACAAGCATAGGTGTCTACAGCCATTTTAGATGCTATTGGGCTCTTACAGCATCCCCATATTCAGCCCTGGCATGTGTGATTGAGGTCTATGGGAGACTTGTGGCATAGTGGAGGCTTGTGTGATAAATAACTTACACTGTTTAAAATGGCACTAGATGCTTAATGTAGGCAACTGAATCCTATTCCACATTATCTAATGCAAATGACAGGGCAAAGAACATGAAATAAAACTGGTATTTCCTACAACTCTCCTTTGTGTATCTATTAAAATATGGAGGATCTCTGTTCACCAATGTAGTAATTTACTTCTGAAAAGAAGTACTGATGCAGTTACAAAGATCTAATGATTAAAAAAAAAAGTGTAGTGAATATCTAGATAAATTTCACTTGTCTATCTTGAATCTTGCAGTTAACTTGCTTTTTTGTTCTTAACTTTCAAATAACATTTATGAAGTAAAAGAGCTTAGAAGTGCTGGGAATTTCTGTCATGATTAGCAGCAGTTATTAATATTTAGGCTTGGTTTGTATCACAGTTCTAATACAGTGCTCAGGAAGTTGAATCTTTATTACTCTAGGTGCTCTCTTCTCCAGCTGTTGTTGTTCATGCTTTTGAAAGTCATGAGTTGGAGGTGAGCGAAGAAAGGATTGTCTTCCAAGGTTGAATCTTAAAATTCTGAGAGGAATGAATTATGAATGAAATAGTAAGTATATAACAGTACCAGGTTCATTTCCCCCTAATAAATTGTCATCTAGAAAAGTTTCCTTGGTTTCTATGAATAATGTTTGATGCTGTTGCAGGATTAAAAAATCTTCCATGAGATGTTCTCTATACAGTATCACTTTTTACCTGACTTTCAAATCTTCTGTGCAGATTTATGTGCAGAAGGTGCTACTGAAGTCATTTGGCCATGCATGACAGAACCTAAATGGAATAGCTTTTGTTTCATCCCCTCCAACTGTCTCAGTACTGTCTCTTAATGTCTGTCCCAGTCTTGCTTTTTCCTCACCTATGAATAGTCACAGTATGTAGTAATCATTCCTCTGGTCTCTCTTTTTTTCATCCAGTGGAGCCTCTCCAATGTTCTTCAGCTGGTGTCAGATTACCTCAGCCTTCAGGCTGTCTGTGCCCTTTTCACCTCTAAATCAACTAAAACTAGACAAACTACAGAATAGATGGTCTCTAGCAGAACTAAGAGTGGTATTGAGCAGCTTCTGCCCTTTTGAAATTTTTCTTTTTTTTTTTTTTGACATGCACATTATTCTATACTACACTTCAAGGTTCTCAAATCTGTTGTAATTACTGTTTAGCAAAACTTCACTAATGTACGTATCTTAAATGGCTACCTTGGTAGAAAATACTATAAATGTGGGATTATTGATCTGGAAATGCATTCTGAGTGGTTTGTGACGTAAAGGTAAATGAAGACTGTCATGTACATAACTGTTTGTGTGAAATTTCATGGTGTGTACATTGCGACTGAATTTTACCTGGGTTTTACAATAATGGCCTTTGCTTTCATTCTTCCACTTTGCCTTCTCATGTTCAACCTAAAACTCACTGATTTCTGAGGGGACTTTGATGTTGACTTCAACGGCATCTGACTGAGCATCTAAAAGCTCAGTGACAAACTGTTTCCAAGACTAAGAATGAGCTTGGGCTTTCTTCAAGCACTATTTTCAGTAACAAGTTGTCAGTAAAGTCAGGAACTTACAGCTTGGGAGGAGGTCCCAAATGGATACTCCCCTCCCATTTTATTTCTTGTAGGCAAGGAAGGACAGGCAGTCATTTGCTGTCTCACTGTCAGCACCTCTGGAGTCAAGCACCATCAAGAGGAGTTCTTCATAGAGCTGTTTCTGGGATCTTGTGTTAGATTCTTGATTTGAAAGGTAGGATTGAAGAGAAATGAAGGGAATTTTCCATTTAGTGAAAGAACATGAAGCTGTGAATTTAACTATAGTCACTTAAATAATCACCTCAAGGTTTGAGTTAAAAAGGTGAATTTTCTTAACGCACTTTCTATAAAAAGAACTTGTAAACATGATTTTCTTAATGTTCTGAATATACAGAATCATGATGATCTTGCCACTTGAAGCCATAGACAAAGGTG
Organism: Anseranas semipalmata; assembly: GCA_013399115.1. Taxonomy (NCBI): domain Eukaryota; kingdom Metazoa; phylum Chordata; class Aves; order Anseriformes; family Anseranatidae; genus Anseranas; species Anseranas semipalmata. The sequence continues at coordinate 38,937 of VXAA01004298.1, forward strand.
TGCGATGGGTTTGTATATTTTCCAAATATGAAAAAATATATTAGAATATTGTTAAAGGAAGGATGAAATGTTGCATGAATGCTGTTGGTTTAACAAAGTTTTGCTTACCTCCTTGTACTTTGCTGGATTTTGCTTCTAATGCTAGAAGGTTTATGTAAATGTACATTTATCACCTCGGTGTTGAAAATACTGTACAAGACGATTTTATGTAATTATTTGTTATTAAGATATAAAAGGCACTTATTTTGAAGTGAGGGGTAATATGTACACCAAGACTATTTTCAGTTATATAGGATCTATTTGGATTCCTCATGCTAAAGATGTGAGGTATATGCAGTCCTAGTTAAGCCCGGATTTAGAAAAAGTAAATAATGAATTGTTGCTATTCTTTCCTATTCCTCATCAGTTGGTCAATATTAGGGGATTAATTTACCTCAGAACAAAGAAATTTTTATAGGGTTATTCTTTACCCAAAGCCTCTTGTGTTAGAACAAGGGTAGGCATCAAAAGGGGCAGAATTATCTTTAGTCGTTATTTCTGAGGCTGTTTCACCAGAAACGGTGTATGAAATGGTGTATCAAGTAAGTAGGGTTTCTCTTCCGAGCCACGTTTTGATTTGAAACTGGTCGTCTGAGTTGACAGAAGAAATAAGGTGCCATGCTGTGCCAGGAGTCCCATTGGAAGAATGAATATGCGTGTATTAAAATAAGAGGTCTCTATATCTATACAGGCATGGTGTGCTGTGATTACAGGTTTGCTTAAATACTGTTTTTGTCCCCATTTGTTTAGATAACGCCTTTGTAGGTGCTAGCTGTTGAGCTGCTTGCAGACATCCAAAATGGTGTGGTTTCTGAGAATCATTTCTCTTTTTCTCACACATATCTCAAAATTAATACATGCTTAAGAAACAGTGATCGTATGTGCTATTGTTAATTTTGAGGTTGATTTGTGCATGTCAGACAGCAGGGGAGAACAATTAAGACTGTTTGGGTCACAGGAGAAAAAGAAGAATGCAAACCTTTATGGAGTATATTAATTTGAAAATAATTGCATAAAACGGTACATGATAGTGAAGCATTGTGGGTATCGGATGGGTATGAAACAGAAAATCTTTTTTGAAAATTAGCAGCCCTACCAAGAGAACGGGAAAAGCATTTTTTAGCTCATTGCAACTAAGTAAGAAATAGACATTTGTTATGCAAAACATTATAAATGTTGCAGTGGATAACCCCCAACAAATAACAAAAAGGATACGTGAAGAAGCTACATTTAACAGGAAAAAACATTAAACCTTTCAGTAGAACATCATGGAAATTGTTGTTTAGTGGTGTTTTTTTTTTTTTTCCCCTCCATGGGCTGAACAATATCCTATTTTTAGTGGAAGGTCAACTTGAACTTTATTTAAACAGAGTCTCTGGTTCTGAATAGAGATAGGAACACTTTAAAAGTGATAACAAAGGGGAGGGCTTGGAGCCAAACCTTCTTAACCTATCGTTACCAGCACAGGATAGCCATTCATGTAGGAACCATATGCCACTTAAATAGAGAGGGGTGCTTGTTCAGTGCTCATAGTGCATGCAGTGAAAATAGCCCAGAGGCTCATGTCAAAATATATATATATATATTTAAATTCTTTTAAAAAAAGAATTTGGAGTGAGCATGAAGAGTATTAATGAAAACCTTCTCTTTTTGAATGAAATGCTGCCATTTGAAGTCATGCTGCCTTTTTTTTTTCCTGAAGCAAATACTTTTTTGATATCTTAAATATTACAAACCGCAGTTCTGAAATACAAAAATTCAGTTGCTGGAAAAATGTACCTTGAAAGAAGTCTTAGGAAGATAGGGTTGTTAAAGTATTTCTAAACCAAGCAGGAGTGTTTTGATTCTGTTCTCACCCATAATGGTGTATATCCACTAGAATTTCAGTGATATTAATGGAATTATTTAGTTTATGCTAGTATAGTAAGAACATAGTCAGACCCGTGAGTTTCTATAGTGATACCTCAGTGGAGGAGGTTTTCCTTGCTGTGGCTGTAGACTCGGGGTCATAGCACGCATTTCTGGATAGTTGTTGGTTGAAGTGTCTGGCATGACACATGGTTGAGTCTGGCATGCTAGTGCAAAGCCAACTGCTCTGCAGCTGGTCAGACCATAGGATTCACACCTCTGCTGGAATGTCTGCTAGAACTCGTCAGTGTGTTGCAACTGCCTGTGAGAGAGTGCATTCATCCAAGGCAGTAATTTTGATAGTATATTTAAGGGAGAAGAATGTGTTAGTTGACGTTTCTAAGAATAAGAAATAATAGTATCTGAGTAACTTTGAGTATGGAAGAAGAAAGTATATTCTTTAGATTTATATTACAAACTATGGTCAGAAATGCTTTACTCTTTAGCTTGTTCATTGGCCACAGTTAAAGTGGGAGTAAGATGCCCTAGTGACTAGGTAGTTGCAGCCCTGGATTCTATCCCCGATTCTGCTACTGGCATTCTGTGTGGTCATAAGCCAATAATTTATTTTCTCAGGGATTCTGTTTTCTTGTGTAAGTATTGAAAGATGACCTCTACCTGCAAAAGTGCTTTGATGGACTGCACTATAGGAAAAGTAGGCATGACTGTTCAACAAGGAGAAGAGAGCACATCCAGAACGTTATAATCCTGGGAAAAATCATAATTTGGTATCTCACTAGATGTCAGACATTTTGCAATGGCACATTCACTAACTGAGGTATAATGCGTTCCCTATCTCAAATATTTTTTTCTGTAAACCTTAACTAAAGCTTTTCACACCATTAGGTCAGTCACAAGCTGTTCCTCACTGTGTGGATTCTCCTGTATCCAGTAAGAACTAGGTTAATACTGCATTCTTTTTCTTGGTAGATGAATTTTAAGGGATGATATATGATACTCTAGTTATTTATGCAGAGAACTATGTTAAATAATTTAGTAGAAATCTTGTGTCCCTGGGAATTTCACCTGTTTTTCAGATGGGGTTGAAGTTGACCATAAAGAATGTAGTAGGGAGAACATAAACACAGGGAGGGTTGAAAGAAAATGTCAAAAATAGTATTTTTATTTTACTCTGAGCATTAAAAATACCTTTTGGTTACTTCACTGTGAATCTACATCTCTATGCAAAGACTGGTAGTAGCCTTCAGTAGTAAATGTAATTAACAACTCTGAATCTTGCTACCTTCTTCATTTCTCTGGCTACTCTTTTCTTTGTGCTGCATTTGCATTAGACTTTTTCCTGTTGCTAATGATAAGAAATGACAAAATCTGAAGCTGTTAGGGTGTAACCTGACAGTTTTGTATGGAAATCTGGCCTGACAGGTGCATTATGGGTGTTCCCCGGTGATAAATGAACGATATCCTCCCCAGGTGTTGGAAGTATTGTTCCATTCCAGTGCATGGTCTGACCCACGAAGTACAACAGGCATTAAAACAGAAGTCCATGCTGTTATATTGCAAACACAGCTAGTACATATTCACAGAAAATTCTTCTGCGTTTCTGAATATCTTTTTTTCATGAATCAGCTGGAGGATTAAAGAAAAATACAGCCACTGTTTTTGTTGCTTCTATAAAACCTGATTTGCTCTCTCTGTACTTGACTCTGTAGCAAAAACGGCTTACAAATTTAATTGCCAAAGTGACGTTGGCACCAATTGATGGAGCTATTATATAATAAATATGAATTTAAGATCAAACAATAAAACATTCTATTAAATACTCTCAGCAATGCGTCATGTCTTAGAAATCCTCAGGTGTCCTATGCATTTGTACCTTGTTTACAAATACTCATCTACCCTACTTTGTTTCAATATATTTTCTTGTCTTTGCTGTTTTTTTTAGAAGGCAATAGGCACATGCATTTTATGAAATTGATAGGATAATATACTGTATGCCAGTGTAGAATAACGTATAACAGGGGAAAAAAAAAGAAAACAAATTTGGTGCCAAGTGACTGGATAAGAGCCTTATGAATCCTTTTGCTGTCCAGTTCGAAAGTCTGAGTCATTGCCTTGAGACAAAAGTTGGCGTACAACCAGAATGTATGGGAAAACAATAACCATGCTGAAAATTACAAAAAAATAAACACCAGAAGTATGAATAATGGCATGTTTTGTGTCATTTAATTGTTCAAAATTGATTTTATTAAAAAGTTTTTAAATATATATATATTTTTTACATATCTGTGCACTAGTATATAGCTTTAAGGATGCCCATCCCCCTGCCACCCCTCCAGCAGCCACTGTGTCCCGTCAGTCATCCTGAAATACACTGGAGAGCTTGTCAGGCAGTCCCTTGCAGATGCCTCGGAAGCCAAATAGTGAGCCATAGCAGTTGCACTGAAGCTCCTTACACAAGGATATTACATAGGCAGTTGCTTTAGTGTTGAATATGGACCGTTTGTATTCTAGGATAGGTGAGTGATGTGCTATTAGCTTTCTAATGACTTAGCAGGAAATAGTTCTAAAGTTAACTTTTCCTAATTTTTGCAGAATATCTTTGGCTCTGCTTTGTGACACTAACTAGCTTATCTATGTTTGTATACAGTTTATTTATACACCTTCTGAAAACTGCAGGTACAATGTTCACATTGTATTGCAGATTGATACAAATTTTCACTTATTTATCAAGTGTCTTTTTTTTCTTACACCAGAACACTTGGCATGTTGAGTTTGGATGCATCTGCTGACAAGACAAAATTCTTCTTTTAAGTTTGCAACGCTTATAGAAGTGTGCAGGTGGTTGCTTTTCTGCTGTTCTGAGACAGAAGAACTGTATCTTGTGACACATGCTTAACATCCTAAGTGTTGTAAGAGCTGCTGGTCTACAGTGCTGAAATTGTCTACTGTAAAGGTTAATGTAACTGAGTGCGGGGTTATAGCAGCCTTTTACCAAAATATCTCGCAGTCAAGATCCGTGCTGTAGTTAGAGGGCATATTATATGGGAGTAGCTATATGCATGTCAAAAAACAAACAACAACAAAAAAACCAACTGATCTGTGTGTTTTTTTTTTTCCTGAGTCAGGCAGCAAAATTTCTTTGCGTAATGAAGAAGTTCTGGAAGGACAGAAGTTCGCTTTCTAAGTGGACTTACCAGAAAAAGCCCCAGACTGATCTTTACTGCCTGCATGTTTTTCTTTCTGTCATGTATTATACTATATTTAAAAAAAAAAAAAAAAAATAACATACTGGTTTACTAATATGGTAAATAACACTAGCAAGAGTCTAGTAAGTTAAAGATATGTGGTCAGGGTATCAAAATAATATAAAGTTTTGTACTTTTCACTGCATTTGCTCACAAGTTTATTTTCCTATTTTGGCTACTTAAAGGAAGCATTAGAATTGTACTTTTTTGGGGAAAAAAAACAACTAGGATCAGGAATTGAGCCTTTGAATAGATTATTTATACCTTAGAATATAATTGAAATGTTCAGAAGGCAACTTTCACCATTGATTTTCAGTTAATGATGATTTATGGGCCTGCCCCAAGGCAAAAAAAAAAAAAAAAGAAAAAAAAGCCATTGTTGACTTCAAAAGCCAGCTGAGCCAGGACTGGAGCAAAGAATAAAAATGCCTATGTTAGACAATATGCTAAAGTTTAAAAATCTAAAACCACAGAGAAGGTGAAGTCACAGCACATAGAGATTTTTCTGATCTGCAAAGATGGGATTGGATTATAACACTTCCCACATTTGAGACTGTTCAGTGGTAGGATGCTGGAGCAGAATGACCTTTAGTAAGAGGAAGTGACTATAACTACAATTTTATTTAATCTGCCAGATTTTTAGAAAAGATCTGACTATTAGAGATGATCTGTAGTATAGGAAAATGTGCTGAGAGAAAGGGGGGCAGCTCTTGCTGCAAGCAGCAAAGGTCTAATTTCTGAATTTTGAGTAAAGCAGCTGCTAACTGCTGTTATGGCCAAATGATTTGCATTGGCATTTCTCAAGTTCTCTCTCTTTTTTTTTCCTATAAATTTCTACAGAAGGAAAAGAGTAGTTCTGGTGAGCTTCATGTTTTTGTTCTCTTTCTCTTGTTCAGGTTTTTGTTCTCTTTTTCTTTTGACTTGGAAATAGAATTAAAACTGAAAAATCAGTTCTTTGCATATTCTCTCACCTCACTGTATGCAACTGAATCTGTGGGAACCTAGGGCTGCAACTGGTGTAGTTTGCCATAAATCAATAAACTTGGTGCTTGTATGACCTTTACTGAGAATGGCAAAAACCTAATTTACCTCTAACCTTAATCCTTTAATTATCATTTGTACCGTCTTTGTCTGCAAGTGAATTGTGTATACCTATTACGAGTAAACGATTCAGCTTAATTCCTATACAGCTTGGTGTAGAAACCTTAAACCTACTGTGTTGTATTAAATCAATGCTAGGTTCACCAGAAGGTGACGATATATCTCTTTAGCTTGCACAATCAAACTACCTTATTACTTTATTACACAGCATCAATGGTTGTAATAAGTCCTGCTTAAAAAGGACAGATATCCATTACTTGTGTGTTTGAAGTCTTTATTGGATAAAAAGGCTTTGCTGAGCTATGTTTTATGGGAAGCTAAGTTGCTGGAAAATATAGGTGTCTTTTATTTTGGGGCAGTAATTAGTGGCATTCCTACTAAAGCACAGTTATAATTCTTTGCTGGCACACACACATTTCACTGCAGCTAAAGGCCTGAACCAGGGCCCAGAGAACTCAGTGAAAACCCTTAAATTAACATCAGTGGGCTTTGGATCAAGCTCCTAATGAATAATTTATTCACTTTAAAGACCTTACTTAGCTTTAATTCCATCTTACTGGCTTCAGTTATAGGTTTTCTTGATTTAATCTGTCTTAACACTTAAAAAATATTTGCTATTACAAGTTATAAAATAACTAAATGTTTTGCTTTCTCCTGCTGTTAATTACCAGGGTTTTTAGGAGCTGCTGTGTGTGTGTGTATATTTATTTATTTATTTTTGTTGTTCTCAAACTGTTTATTATGACCATTGTGATTTAACATGTGGAGTAAGATATAGGTATTGTACACATAGCATCAGTTTTTTTCTTCTGTGATAAATCCAGTAATACATTTTTTGAAATAGATTTGATAATGCAATATATTGTTTTCTTTATAGTTCAATTTCATTGACTACTAGAGAATTTATATTCAACGAACTTCTAATGCAATTATCCTCATATAATTTTTAATACATAGTCAATTTAGAAATCATAAAGAGAAGACAATTATACATGTTTAAAATCTATTATTTCACAATTTGTGCAGGTATCTGTATATTTTTTTCCACAATTTAGAAGTAAGGAATCGCATAAAATTAATTTTATCACTTGAAATCCAAAGGCTGTTGTGGAACCAAGTCTGTACTCCAGCAAGCAGGCCCTGGGCACTGACAGGGGACAATGAGCTGTTATGGCTAATAATTGCTTATTGCATTTTTTTGCTTTGTACCTAGGTGAAATGTCAACAAAAGTCCCAAACATTAAACTGAAAATTGATCCTCACGATCTGCAGATCCAGACGTTTACAGTGGAGAAATTACTGGAACCATTGATAATTCAGGTATTTTAATACTGCAGAAAATAAGTTAGATATACATACAGAGAAGGGAATAAGGTTGAAGAACTTTGGATAAGGACTCGATCATGAAGAGCATACCCATGGCTCTTCTGTGACTGTAGTTACTCTGGCTCAGAAACTGTCTGGGGGTGGGGAGGATCTTCTTCCAGCTTTGGTAATTCCTGCAGTCACTTCCATTTTTGCAAATGCCACACAGTTTGTTATAGCAAATGTTGCAAGTTCTCACTAGTCTTTTGTACGGTATTATCCAGTGGATTCTTAAATGTGGACTAAGCTACAAATGGAGTTCAACATGTGAAAAGTTTCATGTTGTAAGTAGTGGATGGAGTCTTGAAACCTGTAGGTGAGTTTATCTGAATTCTGGAAGGAATTGCGTTATGTAGTGTTTTAGAAGAGATGCCCTAAGATGCAAGTGTAATTGTTGCATGTTGTATAAACCTATTTTAGTGCATTTCCTTCCAACTAAAGAAAACAAACTGAGGGATTTCCAAATATGCTGTGAGGTTTGTTGTTGAAACTTTAATTTTAGGAGGAGCAGTTTTACTGCATATTTGAGTTCTATTTCAGATATTCATCAGTTAAATATGCGATGCTTAATGAGAGAATGTTTAACATGTCTATATTCTGCATGGATTAGAAATATTTTTTTTCAATACAATGGCAAGGACCTACTTGCAGAAGACCCGACTTGATTTTGCAAATACTGTGGGTTGCTAAGTGTGTTCAGGCCTCTGCAGCAATATGTTACAGGGTAAAGAACAGAAAGGACGTCTTCTATTTTGAATCTCAATCTGTTTTGAATAGTCTCTTCATTTTACTTAAAGCAAAGATGTTGAAGCACATGCTTTTAATTCGTCAGTTACACATAGTGCAAGGATACCAGCCTATCACCATCCTTCAGCTTTGCCAGGATGTTGCAGATCAAACTACTTGGCTCAGCTGTGCACTGCTTATTTAGTAGGTTTTTCCTGGTGCCTGAGGGAATGTTTACATGGCAGTCACTGCTCTGGCTGCAGTTTGTGTAGGTACAAAAAAGTGTGACTTCACATTCAGATCTTTTATTAGTTTGATAATATACAAAGAATACTGCGTAGTTCTTCCGGTTGTGAAAAGATGACAAGGTATAATGGCTATGAAGTAGTTTCAGTGATTGGTTGATTAATATCTTTCCAAGCTCATTGATTAATACCTGCTACAAGACAGTAACTTTTTGTTAAATATTATGTTAACAAACAACAAACAAAACTGTTACTGGGAGATTGACTGTAGGTAAATAGAGCAAAGCCAGACTGAATCCTGTATTCTGGATGTTATTCTGTGTATAGACAGGTAAGAATTGTGAACGTAGAGTTTATTAAAAAATAAGTATATATTTACCAAGTTTTCTGTTATTTCCATTTTTTCTAGTTGCAAGTTTTCTATTAAAAAAAGATAATTAAAATGATGATTGTTTTTTTTAAGGCAAACTATTATTGATGAACAAGTATTAAAGGAAAAGTTTCTTTTTCTTGTACAGCTCATTAATTGGCATCTTTTGACTGCACTGAGCCACTTCACAGTCTTGTGATGGTCTGGTAGGAAAAAGACAATGGAAGAGTTTATGATTCAGTGAAGTCTTTACTGGCCTTAAGACAATTATCTGGTTGATGGCATCAATATGGGAAGAAATAAAAATAAATTGAAATAAAAATAAATAAAAATAATGACAAAAAAGCCTGTGTAGAGGTCACTTTGGAGATGACTTTGCTAGATTCCCCCTCTCTTCCTTGCAATCTGCAGTTGACAGTGGTGATCACAAGGGATTCTCTTTGTCCATGGTTTTTATTTTATTCCAGGTGTTTTGGAGACAGTAGCTTTGAAAGGAAGGCTTTTAGATACAGTTTTCTGTGAAGGTTTTCTGGTAGATGCATCTGGCACATTAAAAATGAACATTGTCAGAATTGACACCATTTGGCTGACAGCTGCTTTGATGTAAGTTTGGACCATGGCTAGATAAACAGTCTTTCCTTAATTCTGGGCTTTTATCGGAGATGCACTCTGTCATGGAGCAAGTGATGTGAAGCAATCAGTAGATCATAAAGTACTTTCATTATCATACCTAATGTCTAATACTTGTCAAGCTTGTGCTAGATTTACTCCCAAAATAATTAATGTAATGGAAAATATCCTCTATCTCATCCTCAGAGACTGCAGTCTGTTTAATCTCTTTGCTAATTTTACTATGCAACGATTACAGTCATGGTTAGGTGTAAATGTGCTTCCATAGTGTTGTGGTTTAACCCCAGCAGGCAGCTAAGTACCATACAGCTGCTCACTCACTCTCCCCAGGTGGGCTGGGGGAGAGAATCAGAAAGGTAATGGTGCGAGAACTCATGGGTTGAGATACGGACAGTTGGCTAGGTAAAGCAAAAGCTGTGTGCACAAGCAAAGCAAAACGCGGATTATTTCGCTGCTTCCCATCAGCAGGCAGGTGTTCAGCCACTTCCAGGAAAGTGGCGCTCATCACACGTAACGGTTTCTTGGGAGGACAAACGCCATCACTTGGAATGTCCACCCTTTCCTCCTCCTTTACCCCAACTTTTGTTGCTGAACATGATGCCATATGGTGTGGAATATCTCTTTGGTCAGTCTGGGTCAGCTGTCCTGGCTGTGACCCCTCCCAGCTTTTGGTGCACCACCGCCCTCCTTGCTGGCAGGGCAGCATGAGAAGTAGAAATGTCCTTGATTCTGTGTAAGCACTGCTCTGCAACGACTAAAACATTGGTGTGTTATCACCACCATTTTCATCAAAAATCTAAAACACAGCATTGTGTGAGCCTCTACAAAGAAAATTAACTCTATCCCCGCCAAAACCATGGCATGTAGCAAAGTAGTATTGGACTTCTTTCCTTTTGAATTTACATACAAGTAGAAGTTATGAAAAATATGACTGGGTGAGATTAATATGACTTCATTAATTCATACAGAAAATGCTTCATAACTACCTTTGCTCTGCTATCATTGCAGATATTGTACACTACGGATTAGCCACTTATTTGGAGAGTGTATCTGAAGTGTTCTCTCTCTCTCTATTTTTATATATACACACACTTAGTATATGCTGTGTGTGTACATGTATGCTTAAGCAAATATTTGTAAGAGCTTTTCCTTGCCAAGCCTCCTCTTTTCCATATATTTATGTTATGTGCATATATGCAAGCTAAGGAAAGTTTATGGCTGTGAGAGACAGGTACATTTTCCAAAATACATACAAACACATGTATTTTAGGATCTCTTGTGTTACTGATGAAAAATAGGCAAGTAGAAAGGCATTTATTCTCATTGTCATCCATACTGTTAAAAGTTTGGCTGCTCACACAGAAATGATATGCTGTTTTTAGTTCCATGTATGGTGAATTTACTTAACGCACAGTGCGAGTGATTAACCAGTATTTATTTGTATGGGCAACACTTTGTTATTCTGAAACTTCTGACTCAGACAAAGGGTGGTTCGCATTTGAAACAGTGAGCAGGTGCTTCTGCCATTGTCATTAGACTGCTGAGTTCCTGTATTGTTTTTTTTTAAATGTCCAGGGATTGTGGTTACTGAACTAAATAATTTTTCAACAACAGTAGACTGTTCATGATTGATGATTTAAAATATTTTTAAAATAATAACAAAGCTGAACCAAATCTTTTGGCACTCAAGGTAGTAAGATACTGTTTTCCTTAAATAGTGCAATATTAAAAGATTGTCTTTAAAGGCTGGTCAGGAACTGAATATAGCATTGGAAGAACTGCTGCACAGTTCCTTAGGAATTCAGTATTCACCTGCAGGAATGATTACTTTTCATATTTTTATATGTTTTCTTTCCTCCTCTTCAAAAACATATGAATAAACAGTACAGGTGTTTTTCAGAAGAATGAACGAGCCTACAGTAAAAATCAGAGAAATATAATGTTTTAACTTCTGAGAATAGTGCTTAAATAGTTAAGATGTTTAAAAGGCATCTTTTAGTTGATATGTTTTGGGGGCAGCATCTTCTTTAAAGTTTTCTGCCTTTCTTGATAGAAGTATCAGTTTATGATCTATTCAACTGACTCTTAAAATATGATCACTGAAGCTACATTAAATGCTTCAGAAATAATGTTGTAGTGTTTTGTTTTTGTTTTTGTTTTTGCTTTCTTAAAAGATACTTAAATTCTTATTCCCAGTACATTCTCTACCAATTGGCTGGTTTATGTGTAATAAATATTTTCATTTACTTTCTTCTGTGGCTGAGCAGAATAATACCCAAATCCTTTTTAATAATCTGATCCAGATATATTTATTTTGCTTTTTTCCTTGTGATATCCCATAGCACTTGATGTTAAGTGGCTGGTCTTAGTTTTTTATCCCCAAATTCCACATGAATGACATAAGGGTCAAGGCTTTTTTCTTTCAAAGATGGGTTTATGGAAAAGCTTCCCAGAGAATGTCATTTACTTGTAAAAGTACTGATTCATGAAAAGCATGAATGTGCTTGAATTCACAGACAAGATCTAAAGGTGAGCGAGGGCGTTGGATCTTCTCCTCATAGACCTGTGAAGAGAGCAGTCTTCTGTAGACCAGCTCAAACCACAGGCTGTACTGCAGCCATGAGCTAAGCTTGCCTGCTGGACTAAGAAATTCATACACAGCTTTTACTTTCCTTGTGCAATGTTGTCGGTTCCCTTATTGCTCAAAGAAATGGGCTGATTTAGGATGATTGGAATGCCATTTAATAAAATGAAGCAATTTATACATATAAAATGTGTTCATTGAGTTCCAGGACAAGATCTGTACTTAATATTACACTGTCAATGTTCTGGCACAAAACAGAAGTAGAAGGAGGCTTAGTGAACTTACTGAAAATAAAGCATGCCTTGAGATATCTGTATAACACTTTTCTTTAAAAACTTCTGGGAGTGTTCCCATATTGCTGACAGCTCAAGCAGTGCCTCAGAGAATAGTCTGTTAGAAACATTCTGTTGGAGTGTGGAGGTTGTGCTGAGATGACGAGGAATGTGGAGTGGGATGCTATATAAAAATAACTTCTTTATGGATGTTAAAGTGCATTGTTAAAAACTGTAATTTAGACAAGCTGCAGTAATCTATGTTCTGGTTAAAATTTTGTACAATTTTAATGCTGAAAACTCCTCAGAATTCTGAAGTGTTGAGTTCTGGCCACTACAGTCTGTAAGAAGAGAAAGCATTTTGAGATTTAGGAGGGAAGTGTGGGAAGATGCAGAATTGATGCCTGCTTGGCTGAAGCCTCTTTAAATAGCATTAGTAATTTTTATATCATGAGGAAACGTTTATAATAAGCAATGTCAGGAGTTTACATCAGGACTAATATGACAATGATATTTCCGTTGACTTTGCTTTGATCTTAGAGAAAGAAGAACATAAAGATGAGGCATATTATCAAGTTTGACAGATCAGTTAACCTAATTTGCACATTCTCATTGTGCATACTGGACTTGCCTGTCTCTCTCTGAAGCAGGGGAAATCCTATTGTTTATTCTCAACTATGATATTTTTAAAAATTGAAAACAATATAAAGTTACTTGTTACAGAACTTACAGCACTATTGTCTTTTTGCTTCTTTTAAATGTAGGTTACAACACTAGTGAACTGTCCCCAGAATCCCTCTAGTAAGAAAAAAGGACGTTCCAAAAGAGCTCGTGTCTTGTTAGCTTCTGTGGAAGAAGCCACTTGGAATCTGTTGGACAAGGGGGAAAAAATTGCCAAGGAAGCAATTGTCTTTAAAGAGGAACTTCATGCAGCACTGGCTGATGTCCGAAAAGAGAGTAAGTGAATGATAAATAACTTAGGCACCATAAGGAATTAGCTTACTCATGCAACTTTGGTATCAAAATGAAGCTGGGATATCCATGAGAAATATGCTTTCACGTGCAAATGTCTGAACTTTGAATTGTGTGATTGTATGCTCTCATATACCACTGGTAAAGAGGTAAAACATGCAAGTTGGGCCCTATCATGGAAAAGCACTAATGTCAGTGGCAGTATTGCCTTTTTTAATTTTTTTTTCTTCCAGTGAAGACTGGATCCCCCTTGTTAATTTTATTGGCTGTTAAGCACAAGTGTAAGTTAATGCATACTTCAGTGCTCTTCTTGAAAAGAACTGTTTTCCTGAATCTGGGATTAAGGCCTTTTTAGATGGAAACTTTGAAACAAACAAACAAAACATTCCCTCTTTTATGCAGTAGTAAGGATTTCATTTGGGAAGATGCAATAGGATTGTTTGGAGTTATATTTTGAGACTTCAGTAGGAGGACAATGGATTCTTTATACTACTGTAAGGCTTATCCCCTTATGACAGAGCAGCTCATCTTTGGCCACTTTTTGCCATATTCCATTTCCTGATGACCTATCTCGTTATTTCCAACCAGGCTCCCAGAATGTTAGTCACATTCTTTCAAGTTATTTGCTATGTTGATTTTTGCTTTCCCCATGGATAATCAGGACCTAGTTGGGCGAGTAACAAGCTCAGGCGTGAATAGTTGTAAGTTGGATGACAGGCATTGAAAACAGGTTCCTTCAGAAATCAGCCTTGAAAATTGATTCAGGAGAAGGTTTCAAAGGAAAAGGAGGGCAGAAAAGTAATGCTCTTAGTGCCTGGTCATTTGGCAATGATGTCCTTTCATCACCACTCTATGAATTTTAGAAGTGAGTGGTGCATGAGGGTTGCCTGGGATCAGAATAAGAGTGGCTGATGAAAGTCTTCCCAAACAAGCAGCAACAGATGAGCAAAGAACAGGGGTCTGCACCAGAAAATTGTCAGCCTATGTTGTTGAATGTGCTAGTAACCAAGCTTGGTTTTATCAGGCAGTAAAGTGGACTTCAGTAACCTTTTCACTAAGCAGTGTAGCATGTATTCTGATGTCACATGACAAGTTGTGCCTGAAGGACTGCATTAGCCATTTAAATCGGGTCCCTCTATCACTCTACCCTTACTAAAGTTGCAACTTCAAGATTTTTTTTTGTTGGTGGTGTGTTTTTTTTTGTTTGTTTGTTTGTTTGTTTGTTTTTTTGTATATTGTCATCTTCCATGTGCAGCTGGGACAATTTCTGAGTCTCCACTGTGGTTCGGGGTAGTCATTGCTAGCTGATGGCTTCTTCTGGATCTGGAGATGGCTGCATTTCAGAGTGATATATGTATGTGATGTCTGAGATGCCTTAAGGTACTTTGAGATTAAAAGCATTATAACCAGCAGATATCATTGTTCTCTGTCACACTGATCAGCTGAGCTTTTTGAAAAATCATTCGTTTTGGAATAGTTGTAAAATGTTAGCCCATCCATTCCAGGTCGATAACACAAGACAAGAATAAAATATATAGTTTTATATTGATTTTTATACATAGATAATGTAAAAATATTTCACATCTTCAATTTATTTATTGATTCTCAGCCAAGACCAGAGATGACTACAAAAATAAATAATACATAAAGCAGATTATATACACCTCATACATTTTAAAAGAGTTAAATCAATGTTATTACCTATCATTATGCAATGACAAATTGAGTGCTCATGGCCCCATCTTCATCCAAGGATTTGCTGAACTGTTCAACTTAATTTTAAGAAGTTGGTGAACAATCATACAATAAATTGCAGTTTGATTTTGCAGGTATTTTTAGTCCTTTGGAGCTGTGTATTATTTTAAATTTGTGGTACGTTGCATCACGTTTAACTTTGCCTGTTACTGAAGTCATGTTCTGCTGCTGTTAAATGTCTCTCATTACTTCAAGCTCTTTGAAAGGATCTGGATTACAAATTCTGATAAACTGTGTTTGCATGCAGTCACCTGCCATTCATGCCATAGCATACATTCATGCCATTAATTTTCTCTGGGCATATTTTTCTGTGATGACTGGCAGGTATTCTTATTCATATGCTTTTAAAATCAATTATGAATTTTTGCACATTTGTTGCAGTTTGTTTACTGTATACCGTAATTTTGAAACAATCTAGGTAATTCCAATCAGGTGTGAACCAAACTATCAGTCCTAGAGTTGCAGACCAACATCTGGAAAGAATAAATACAGTCTTTCCTCTTCTGACATTTTATCTTACTCACTGAGCTTGCTAAGTGGGAGACTGTGACATTAGAATTAAACCCTTACTACTTTGGAATGGCTATGGCCAGTGTGAAAATGCTGCTTTATTACTTTTGAAGCTCCTTTTAGAGGACTGATGAACTTTTTTTAAGCTGATGATAAAAATCCTATTCATAATAATATTTTTGAGAGTAAAGGAGCAAGTTAACAGGATAAAACTGAAGAGCAGAGAGAAGAGAAATAGAAGATTGGTTTTATTTAATACCTCTGATGCAGTAATGAATCATTTGATGTCTTTAGAAACAGGGGCGTGGATATGGCTTCACTGACTATGGTTCAGTCTTGACAAACTGTCAGTAAATGAGATTTTGGTCTCAAATTCAGTTGACTTACGCTAGTTACATTTGAAAGGAGGTTTTGCTGTAATGGATGGCAGGTATATTCCCTGGATAAGTCTAGTTTCTCTTTCTGTTGACCTCTGGAAAGTTTTGCTGAGGATTGATAGTCTTGGAGGTGATAATTTTAATGCAGAGGTCCTCTGCATTTTTCTTTGAGGTTCCTTTCAAGAAAGTACTTTTTAAGGCCTATCTCCATACACATCTTGACTGACCTTCTGGAACTTTACTACATGAGTCATCAGGCAGGCCTGTGTAGGCTGTTGATAGTCTGTGTGCATCACGCAGGAATCCAGTAGCCTTGTAACTGCCAGGTTTTCCTGGTGATCAGGTTTGGTGTAGCTTTGTTAAAGAGCACTCATGTCCACAGTTTTATTCTAAAATAGTGTATTCAGAAAAAAAAAATCCTCACTGCTGGATTTCGTGTATACAGCATTTCAAGAAATTGCATTCTGACTCATAATATGTTGTAAATTAATTGTAAAATAACTGACACCTATACAAAGGAATAAGAAGCATCACTCAGCCGTGAATACTTCTGACACTAAACATCAGGCTATAATTAATGTCCCAATTCTGTTGCTTAACCAGTTTTAAGACAAAACAGTAATATAGTTTATGTGGAGAAACATTATCTTAGGAATCTGCATTAAAGTCCAGAGTTATACTTAGGATAATGATTTTTTTTTTTTTTTTTTTTTTTCATTTACATCAAGGTGTGATTTTGTTGTAGTTTTCAAGCAGTTGTACAGGCTTAACTGAAATGTCTGGTATTTATTGCCATTGCTTACTGACTATATATGGTCAGAGACACAACAGTTGTTGCCTACATTGTTTCCATGTATTGCAGTGTCAATGTTGCATGCATTTAGCTGTTATCATGTCTCAAGTGTGTTCTAGATAAGCCTTACATCACACATAGTGAATTGAAAGCACGTTACTTGCAAGAGATACATTTTTAGCCTTCAGTTACACTTTAAGAGCAAATTAGAAAAAAAATCTTTCAAGTATCCATATTTAATGTCTTTTGACAGCAAAAAGGGAGGCAAAACTCTGGCAGAGAAGAAACTACCATTCACAGGTTTCAAAAAAAATTATTGGAAAAAATGAGGAGGGCAGTGTAAGGATATTTACTAAAGGAAGGGGATAGTGCTGACTTTTATTATACTGTATTCTTATTTTTCCCCCAGAAAATCTCTTAAAAATGAGTTTTGCTTTCTCATCCTACATTGAGACACATGTATGCTCTGCATCTCAGGGACTTTGGTTCTTGGAGGTAGAATTTAGATATAAAAGCGGCTTCAAAATCATCTGTGCTGCACACCTTTTTCATCAAACCAAGAACGTACTGTTGCAGAAAAGCTTCTGACAGCTCCATCACTGGCTCAGATGTCCTTGAGTGTGGAAAGGGAAATGAAGAGGTTGGTGTAAGGCATGTGTGGGTGTGGGGGGGTATGTGGTGGCTCCGATTACACATTGGGAAGAGCAGTATGAGATGTGGAAGTGGAACTTCCTGGTATGCAGCAGTAAAATAATTGCAGTACAACAGAATACAATGGCATCTGAGTGGGGCAGGAGACTCTGTGGCAGGTGAAAAATGTCCTGTAACGTCTACTGTAAGATATTTTGACAAGCTGACTTATGGTTTTGAATATTAAGAATATGCAGGTGGTATCCATTTGCTTTGCTTTGACACTGATAGTGCTAGTTCCAGCTGTCTGGCTGTAGCAGATAAAGATGATATTTGTGGGAGCAGAACAGGTGATCATACTAGTGATTAGAAGTTTTTCATCTTTTGTTTTTAGAAGGTGTAGGTTTTGTGTTCTGATGTGACACTGGCTCCTAGCCTTCTCTGGTTTCTGCTGGCATAAGCAGAATATTAGTGTAAATCAGGGTTTGTAGATTCTCTGTTGTCGGTATAAACCATTGATTTTTTTTTTCTTGTTTGAGACTAGAACTCCTAAATGACACAATGGCTTTCGAAGTATTTGTAGAGGAATTGTTACTGAAAGACTTGCTGCTACTAGATATGCAGACAGTAGCAGTCACACAGGCATTTGTTTATGTGACCTCCGTAGCCAGAATATTCATTCCTGTTTTAGATGTAGCTGATAGTAATTTATATTTTCATGATCCCCGAAGACATGATAATTATTGTTACATAGGCAAAAATCCTTCAAGAGTGTTAAAAAAAAAAAAATAATATCCACACACAACCACGCTTGCTGCAAATCTACCTGTTGGAAAACTGAGCATGTAAGAACACGTTTTGATGCTTAATGTGTTGCCTGTCCCAGGGAATATCAGGAGATTTGAAATCCTCTCTCTTTACTGGTTCCAGTACCTCCATCTCTCAGTCAGTGGGCTCCCTTTGACAACTGTGTTTCTCTGGGACTGTAAGTCCACCAGCCTTAAGGGTGAGGTTCATGCGAGTGGGTGACAGGACTTTCTTGGCAGCAATACCTCCTTGTGGGAGGACACAAGAATGGCATAAAGTTCACTGCATTCCATGTCGATTTCACACTGCTGTAAACAGAAGGAGAAAGCCAGATGTAACAGCAAACGGAAAAGAAAAATGTAATGCCTAGATAGAATTAAATAGAAGAAAGAAAATCAATTCAAAGAAATAAAAGAAGAAAGTATTATTCTGTCTTGTTTAAAGCAAGGAACAACATTTAGCTGTTGCCTGAGTGTCATCTGGAACACTGTCTGTGAGGGGTGCTCACCAACTGCACTAAGTGGTCTTACTGCAGGTGTCTGTACGGACAGATAGCCTGCCATCAGCTAGCAGCCCAGCAAATGTGTACCTTAGTCAGCTATTTGCCAGCATGTTTATGGTTGACTTATTTTTAAAGGTACTTTCAGGTAATTTTTTGATATTTTTGGTGCTAGAGAAAGTGCATGGGTATACTTAACTTAAAAAAAGAAAAAAAAACACTTGTGCCTGAGCTGTGTTTTCATCTTTACCTGTGTCCGAGCATCAGTTTTTTTTTTTAATTATTATTTTTCATAAGCACATGCACAAATAGTGATCATTTGACAGCAGCAGTCAGTAGTTGATCAGCTTACTGTACTAACACCATTTACTTTGGGAATCATCTATCTGTGTGTGCTGAACTGTGCCTTGGAGGTATCTGCCTTCCATTAATTATGTAGTTAAGATGTATCCTGACTTCAGTCCTTTCAATTCTTTTCTCCCTTGCATGTCTGAAATAGCTGAAATCCTATGAATACTTTCATCTTTCTGCTTCCCTATTTATGCTACTAAGTTAGCACTCTGTTGTTTTGTGTTTCATTGTTTGTGACAAATATAATTAGGGAAGAAATCCACTTGATGGGTTTTGCAATAAAATGGATTTAATTGCATTGAACTGTCATGCTGTCAACAGCATTTTAAGAAAGTTCTAACATTGTGTTGGTGTTGGAGCTGTCATTTCCTGCTGCTTCTATACTCATAGTTCCTCTCTTCCTAGGCTGCATAAGAGCTGTATTTTGGAGTCATGGTCCCTTGGTCATCTTATACTTCATCTGGCCATCCCAGCTTATGTCCAGCTTGTTTCTAAGGGGTTCATATTTCAGACCCTTCTAACTTTGCTTACACACTCACTTGTTTGTCAGTGGAGAATTAGATCCAACATGAATAAAGTTCCATGTGATTGACACCACTCAATTTCAAACTTGGCTGTAGTAATTCTGTTGTTCAAATAGTGTATTGCAGGTGTCCATGTAGTCTAACTCTGACTCACAGCTGTGTAGTGGAAAAAGAAGAAAATTGTAGAAATGGATGTGAAATGAATTGTAAGCTTGGCCTTAATGCCATGTGCTTTAGGAGCCCCATGGGGGCTAAAATGCTGTGCAGTGATGCACTCTAGGATACTTTTGCTTCCAAGTCGAGAGTAACAAAATTCAGGTAAATTGGTACATCTTGCAAACAGAGAATTATTAAGTTAAATATAAAAGATGTTTTACGTGATTGATCTTTCAGTTCCAACTCTTAACCTTTTTATTCTGAAACAAAGTAGTGGCTTAGGGACGTCTTCAGTACGTGCAGAATGTTGAGATGCTTTCAAACGGGGGAAAAAAAAGAGAAGCAGGAAATAAAAACGAACAAAAAACCTGTTGCAGTGCTGAGAACCACATTCCCCAGATTTGAGATCCTTGGCATGCTCATGCTAACAACATCCAAAATGTGTTTGGATTTTCTTAATGCATGTGAAGTGTTGTGGCTGAGAGCTGGATCCACAGAAACCACCCTATTAAATGGAGAGCTGCTTAAGGCAGTCGACACGAATGTGTCTGAGTAGAAGCGTATGTATTAAATATTCAGCTGTTTGTGCTGCCTCGTGGCTTCTCACTTCATTTGGCATGCTGTGCAATCACTAGAGTATTCAGTAAGGGCTGGGTGTTGATGATGAGAAGTTGGTCTTGATTTTTGTAAGCTTAATGAAAGGCTTGACTATCGGGACAACATAAGATAGGGTTTGCAGTGTGCATAGAGTAAATTTAAGATCAGTATGTTTATTGATACTTGTAATTACTTTATTTTGAATGTACATGTAATTGAATAAATGATCAGTTTAAAGAAGAAGGGGGGAGAGGGGGAGAATTTTGATGTTTCTGTGCTATTAGAGCAGTCTAAACCCGAGATCTTTGGATGGTCTGTGTGGGGTTTTCTTTTCTTCAAAGACTGGATGCTGACAGGAACGTAATGTGCATTTAAATCTGTTTTGCAAAACTTTGTGTATGTTGTTATCTGCTGGTACAGTTGCTAGCCTCATTGCATAGTTTTCATATGTTTTATGTCAGAGAGTCAGATGTTTGGGTGTATGAGATTTTCATTCCATTAACTTTTATTTATAATGAGAAAAGTAATATTTGATTCCCTTCTGTGACCAGGAATTATTTAACAGTAAGGACAGCAAAGTACTTAATAGTATAAAAAGCGGTGACTAGAGAATTTTAACATAGAGCCCCTGGCCTTGTTGTGTACAATTAAGAGTAATGGTGTGATTGCCGAAGGAGTTATTTCAGAATTAAATGATTCAGAAGAACAGAAAGGGAACATCATTCAAAATGAAGAATATTCTGCATGATCTGCAGTAATTGACCTTAATTCCAAGGCATAAGGGCAACAAAAATACACCAAATCTTTTGGTAATTGTCACTTGCCAGATAACTGAGTTTTAATTATTTTTCCTGAGTGTTGCAATATAATCTAAGTTAATTTTATGTCTTCATTTTGCAGGTCAAGCCTTAAAGGTATCGGCAGAGGCATTTACCAGTGATCCTTGCTATCTGCCTAAGAGGCAGGCTGTTGTCCAAGCAGCACGATCTCTTCTTACAGCTGTCACACGGCTTCTTATCCTGGCAGATATGGTTGATGTGGCATACTTACTGGAACATCTAACTGTGGTGAGTAGAATTTGACTTAACTCAGACTTTCTGTAGTCAGAAAAGTGGCTGCTGATGGTTCTTTCTGCCTTAAATTCTCTTTTTTGTTATGTACATATAACATCCTGACAGTTGGTAAAAGTGTTGATGTCAAGTGAAGTGAAATGTCAAGATTTTTGTGTAGGGAAAAAAAAAAACAGCAACGCCCTTTAACTCTAACCTAGCAGATTCTATCTGGAGAAGCAGATGATACAATTATCCACCCAATTTCCTTTTATTCTTTATTTCCTATTTATGCATGAAACCTTCTTGATATCTGTGGCAATAGTACAGGACAGTTTGTTTGTAGAGAAACTTAAAGGTGGAATTTTATGTGGATATTTAGGGAGGGAAAGAACTGAGTAGGTAAGGGTGTCTATATTCAAGTCAGTTTCAGACAGATCAGCTAAAAGGAGAGGGGGATGTATGAGGCCTCTGGCAGCTCCCCAGCTCCAGCTATTTATCTGTAGACTGCAAACAGAAACGACTAGGAAGTTCTAATGTTGGCACATCTTTAAAAATTGCACAGTAGAAAATACTCTTTAAAAGCCCCTGAATTTTTTCACTCCAGGGAAAGACGTATTTTGGCAGTACATATTATGATAGTGCTATGTTCTGAGTCATCCCTTTTGTTTTTTCTGGTTCTGTTTGTACAGAAGGCATGGACCCATTCTTCTATTCCCTGATAAAACTAACCTGTGGTTGTGCCACTATTCCTTAATTAGGCAAAATAACCACACTTCTGTTGATCACCATCAGAATACTTTCCTGTATACATAAACATGAGTTCCTTTAATGTCAACCATAGTGTCCTGTGTGACTTTAAGGTTGCCAGCATCATGCCTCTGACTCCCGAAATGTATTGCTGAGTTTCTTCTCTGGCTGCTTAGTGCGCTCTGTCTGGTGTGTGTCTTCTCTGGGAAGAGCAAGAAAATATTTTACTCTTGTTCCTTTTTTTTTTTTTTTCCCTAGTATCTTCAGTAATGAATGATAGATGGCTTAAAAAAAAAAAAATCCAGATTCTATTGACTTATGTTTCAGGGCAGAAGTGGTAAATCAGTGCCACTGCTTTGAACAATACCTCATTGCCACAAGAGGACGTACGGACTTAATGGAGACCTTTGTGAAGCAAGTTCAGTTTGGTGAGGATGGGGAATGAAAATTTAGCTCCCAATCAGAATATGAGGGAATGTTGCTTCATCCTACAGTACTTCATAATAAAGCAATATTGTGTGGGTTTCAGTGCTTTATTTGAAACATCCAGCTTTGACAATTGTTGGAGGTGCAGCGCAGGCTACGTGAACATTGGCTTGCAGAAAAGTTTATATTGTTATATATGTATGAAATTTGGCAACTATAAAAGAGTGCCCTGTGTCTTCTGTACTGCTTGTGGAAAAATTTCTTAAATTATGATATTTTTCACTGGTAGACGTTATATTTTTACACATGTATTTTCATAATGCTAGATGCACCCTTCTAAAATGGTTTCAGTATGTTTTACATAAGAGAACTAAAACTGAGTCGTTTTCTTTCCTGGAGTTTCAGTATTTCTAAACAACCCTATAATTCACTTCATGATTTTCATTTGAAAATGAAAGCGAACAATAACTGGAAATCATAAAAGAGTGCAAAGAATCGTTCAGAAAAACTCCAACACTGCAAGGAGTGCAATTAAATTATCTTTCTTTTCCATACTTTAATTTAGTTCTTTTAATAGGAGAAAATGCGTATGTAAAAAGACTCACCCTAGCCCTTAGAGGAAGGTGGTACATTTTCTGTGCTTATTTAGTCTCATGCCAACAGTGGCGTTAGTTGTAATGGTCTCTTGTTATGTTGATATCTAATCAGGAAATGGACTCGAAGATTTAGAAGTAGGTTTAGATTAGATTTAGAAGACTTAGAGGTAATTTCAACATATGCTACTGAACCACCTTCAAATTATAAGAGCTTTTGAGCTCCAACCAACTGAGCCAGATTTAAATAAAATTAAAATATTTAATGATTCTTAATTTTGCTCTTTTCAAAGTCCTTAACTTCAATTATTGTACTTCAGAGCTCCGGTGGTAATTCCTTTTTACTTCAATGTGGACTTGCTCCAGTAAAAAGACATTATATTCAGTGGCCGTAGCATAGAAAGTAGACTTTGTATTTGCTGTATCAGGTCTAGTGTTCTTAATGTCTGCAGGTTCATATGATTTGAAAATCAACTTTCTTTAAAAGAAAAAAAAAGTCATTAGCAGTTTTTCTTTGAATTTTTTATAAAATTCTAATACTTCTACCATTTTATCCTCATCTTCACAAAAAAAAAAAGTTACAGCTGTTATTAATCCTTTTAGAAGAGATGAAAAATTTCATTGCTTTTTATTTCCATAACCGTGAGCTTTCTAATGGTCGTAAAATAAAACCAAGACACTTAAAGGACTGAGCCAAAATTAATTTTAAAAATGGGGAAAAATAATATGAATTAGAATAATGAAATAAAAGTTCTAACCAAGGAAATTTTTTTTTTGTATGTATAAAATGAAAGAAGGTGGTCCATCATCATCAAAGATCTCTGTAGAGTGTTAATTAAATCTCATTCAATATGAAGTATTTAATGGGGAATTATTTATGTATGCTATTTTTTAAACCCGTTTATCAAAGAGTGCTGAAAGTTTAGTCTTGCTTGTTCAGTAAATGTGGTTAATTACAACACTGTCACTCAAGACATTTAAAAACTTGCTTCCTTCTACTGACAGAATGCAGTCTTGGTTTTTAAACTTTAATTTCCTCTGTAATCTTTGAACAAGAATAGAAAGGAAACAAAGTGACTAGCTGTTATATAAAACCTCACCTAGTGTTACTTGTCACATCTGCCATTCTGAGTGTACCTGAGAAAAAAGATGAACCTCAGCTACCACTTCCAGTTTGTAGCCTGTAAAAGTGTTGTGCTTTCTGTACAGACTCAGAGTGGTTGGGGTTGGCAGGGACCTCTGGACGCCATCTGGTCCAACCCCAGCTCCAGCAGGGCACCTAGAGCAGGGTGCCCAGCACCACGTCCAGGTGGCTTGTGAAGATCTCCAGGGAAGGAGACTCCACAGCCTCTCTGGGCAGCCAGTGCTCAGGCACAGGCACAGCACAGAAGTGCTTCCTGATGGTTAGATGGAACCTCTTGTGTTCCAGTTTGTGCCCATCGCCTCTTGTCCTGGCACTGGGCACGACTCAAAAGAGCCTAGCTCTGTCCCCATTGCACCCTCCCTTCAGGTGTTTATAGACATTGAAGAGATTTCCCCCTTGATCCTTCCCTTTTCTAGGCTAAATTCCCATCTATCGCAGCCTTTCCTCATAGGCGAGGTGCTCCAGTCCCTTAATCATCTTTGTGGCCCTCAGTTGGACTCTTCCCAGTGTGTCCGTGTCTATCATGCATTTTGCTTAGATTTGGGCCTGTTTTTTACTTCTATGTAATGAATTCTTACTGTTAAACAGAACATAATGCTGAAAAAAATAGTATTTTTCTCATAAAAAATATTGAAATGCTACTTTTAAAATAGAAATAATAGGTCAGTTTAGTTGGAAGAATTTGATAAGCCTGGCAAGAATTTCACTCCAAATGAGAAAATGTCCAAGAACATACCGTTGTGAAAATGAGATTCTTTTATGAAATTTCACTAGTAAGGTAGAGATCATTTTAGTTCTTTCCTTAATTCTCTGGAATCTTCACCCAGCAAAGAGGATATAAAATAACGCATATTAGAGCCAGCACAAAGCTTCAGTGACTGATCATATTTGAGTATAGTACATTTCTAGCCATTTGTGGAATTTGCAGCCTTATGAGTATGATAGTGCAGTGCAAATGCTCATTTTAATTAGAGTGGACTAAGAAAGTGAAGTATATCACAGTGATGAGAATAGTTTCTTTGAACAGCTTAATTTTTTTTAAATGGGCAAGAGTTTAAATAAATAGTTGTCCATAACTGATTTTCTATACTTAGTTTAGAGCTTGAAGTCTCTAATCAAAACTGAGTTGTGAAAAATCTAGTCAAAGGGCCATTTCATGTATTGCACTGATTCAGAGCTGCATTACCAGCCTTATTCATTATGGTTAGTGATGCTCGATATTATTCAATTAAGTGAATTAACAGACTAATGGAACTGCTTGAATTTATTGATCAAGGGAGAACAGCAAGACAGTAACAGGTTCTGAGCATTTCATTCAAAGTGCATTGGCAGTCTGGCTTTCTCTTATCTATTTCAGATCACGCTGAGCCAGCCTGTTTGTCTGCCTTTTTCCCTTCTTGTCATGCTTGTAGATTTACTGTTTAGGTCTTCATATTTTTCACAAGTGCCTCAGACAGTGTGATCGTTGTAAAATGTTTGCTTAGAGTTATTTAAAACTATTGTCAGGAAGAAAGAAATGAGAGTGGCTGCAGATAAGAAGCAACTTGTGGATCTGGGCACTGTGGGTATAGTGCTGCCTGTTCCTCCCTTCCCTGCAGGGTATCCATCAGCATTAAAAATGTTTTGAGCAGGAGAGAAACAGTATGATGATACAAAAGAAGAGAGGTAAATCATCTTAGGCTTACCTGTGCTTCAGGTTTGGGTATTTGGCTTGACTTGCGTAACTCCGCTTAATGAAGAATTTGACTTGCACCCCGCATTACCTTCTGACTTTTTGCTATTGTGGTATCATGCAGCATAACATTAAAAAAGAAAAGAAAAATAGGCTACCCTGGGGGTAGAGGGTCAGGTTTTAAAACCCAAAATGACCAGAATCTTCTCACCTTCCCTTTGGTGGACATGGATCACCACCACAGCAAGAGACGCCTCTGCAAATAAGGGATGGTAAAAAGTTGGCGGGGGTGTTTGAGATGGAATTTGGCTTCTCCTTTGGTTTGTACTCCTATTTTTCTCATCAGCCAGCAGAAATGGATTCTTGCTGCTAATCTGAGATCAGTATATGACACGTGGGATGCAGTTATTTGTGGTCAGGGCTACAGTGTTTATCATTGCACTCCACAAATTCTGTGGCAATCTGTAATGTGCAATAAATGACAAAGGAAAAGCAGCTCCTAAAGAATTATTTTAAGAAGAGTTGGGCTTTTCAAAGTGAACATCCTTTTGGGTGCGAGAGGAACCCAGGTGTGCTTCTGTTCATGGTATAGTGGCCTCTTGACTGTGCTGCTGTGTGACCCCCGAATGACTGGTGGGGGAACCCCTAGGGCTTCCCTTGAAGCAGCAGCACTTAATGACTCTCTTCTAGCAAGCTGTTACTAGGGAACAGCCTCCCCAGTGGCTGCAGTACTGTTTGTGTAACATCTCTGGTTCTGGTCTTAGTATGGGAACTGCTGACCAAAGAACATGATCCTTTTCTTGCCGGTCAGAAACATGGCTTTGAAGGGACCCGAACTGGCCAGCTTCAGGTGTTACTGTTGCAGAATTTCTTTGAAGTGAGCAAGCCTAAAGGCTCTCTAACCTGTTTTACCGGAGCACAAGAAAACCAAATGGAATATAGTAGCTGTATTTCCAAGAGAAAGACTCAGCTGCTGGGTTAAAAACACACTTAAATGAAAAGGTTTGAAAACAAATCCAATTCTTGCTTCTTTGTAGTGTAGAGCCTTCCTATCAGTCTTATGTCTAGTTCACCTCTCAGGAGCTTCCTGGTCTGCAACAGACTCCTCAGAGTCATCTTGAGGTGTATTGAAAGCTTTCTTTGCTGTCACATCTAAGGTGTAGGTGTGGGTCAGCTCCTTTAGGATTTCCTAATTCTTAGGAATTCCCTAGTTGTGCTTCAGCTGCAGGCACCTTGTCTGCTGTCTTTCACCGATTCCTGTCATACCCAGCATCCTAGAAGGGTCTCCATGAGCAAAGCATGCTTTATAGGTTTGTGAGAGGATTGAAGTGGCTCAAGCAGGGCCACCTAGAGCAGGTTGCCCAGCACCCTTTCTTCAGTGGTGTCTGCCTGATTCAGAGTGTGGTATAGGAGCAAACCCTCACCCTTAGAGGTGACAGGGCAGGTAAATGTGCAGCCTTCTTCCCTGCTGCTCATCCACCACCTTTTTAAGAGTCATGGATCATGATAACAAAGGAGAATCTTGGCCATCTCCCATACCCTAGCAAAAGAAGAGAAAGTAACAGGAAGGAACAGGTTGCACTCTTAAAACTCCTGAAAAATGTCCACATGAGGGCAGGTAGATTGACCTGGGAAAGAAGGATATCAACTTTGTGGTGAATTGAGAGTTAAGGAAAAGATTCCTGAAGCTGGGAAAAGCTGCCTTAGACAACAGTGGTGTCTGTTTTTCTCTGAGATGGAGAGCAGCAACCTGCTGGTTTCACAAACTAGGAGAAAATAGCGATAAAAGCAAATTTATCTGGACCCATATGGTCTTAAGCTTTATATAAACTGCATAACCCAGGTTTAAGGGGAGGGGGAGTGAAAGAGATAGGGTTTATCTTGAATGGATAGGGCTTGCTTTAAATACGGTAGAGGTTTTCTGCTTTGGTTTAACATAAATATTATGAAAGATACTTATATTATTTTTTCATCAAAATAATTGTATAAAGCCGTGAGATTATTTCCAAATGAAGAAAGCTTAAGCATACAGCTTAGGGAAAACTGTGGTGCAAAGGTTGTTTATATAAGAGGTTAATGTGGAATGCATGAAGTTGCCAGAAGTACAACCGAGTGTGAGAGATCAGTGTTATGTCTGGTGATGAAGAGGTTTGAAAAGTATTTTGAGAAAGTTGCAAGGAGGGATATTAGTAGGTGTCTGCTTTTATTTATTTGGACTGTAGATGCCTGCATGCTTTAATCAGGGTCTAGGACTCCATTGTGGTAGACTGTCTTTGAACTGATGATGAGAAAAGAACATTTCTAAATTTTTTCCTTCTGTGTAGTTATAGTTGTTTTGCTTCTACAGCAACACTTACACTGAAATGCAGTGCTTTATAGGAGAATAATATGGAAGTGACACTGTGAAATTTCCTTCTCTGAATGCTAATCTTGGAGGGCAAATACTAGATTGGTAAAAATTACCTTGGAAATTCAGTTTCTCTTGGCAAATTATTTATTGGTAGTAATGAAGTCAACATAATGTAGATTGGTTTGTCTGATCAACATTTATTTGTATCTTGAGAATGCATAGATCATTCCGATCCAGAGAAATTTATTTTATAACTTGCTTTTGCTTTGGAGGCAGAAATGAGAAAATGCATGCAAAACAAACAGTATCTGCTTTATCATCAAAATGCATGTCTTCAGACCTTCTTAAAATGAGAGCAAAATTATATTTCCTGAATGGAGGAGGCTTTGAGACATACTTTCCATAAACCTCTGCAAAGAGGCATCTTGCCCATTCCATTACAGCAAAATGTTGTGAGAATAACTATTTTTTCATAAATGTGTACATTCAGTAATTGGAATTTTAGAGAGGTTTTTGAATTTTTTTTTAATCATATCTCCAGGTGATTCAAAATAGTACATTCAGTGTAATTTAGTCTTTTAAAGTAGCAGTATATATTAAAACAGGAACTTTTGTCTAATGAACTGCTTCCTTGTGTCAGAATGGAAATTAAATTTGCTTTTCTCCCTTAATTCATTCATATTAAAAGAAAGATTTTACAAATGAATAAAATAGTTCAGTGCTATTTTGCTGCCCTGCACAATGGAAGATGATGATAATATTGATATTTTGAATGGCAAGCAATGTTTCACTTCTGTGAGCCATTCCTCCTTTTTATTGAATAACAAACTGACTTTTGCAGCACTGGCCCTAAATCTGAGTCGGGTGCACAGAGTGAGAAAAGTAAATGAAGCGCAGCAGGCCACATCAGCCTCATGACTTAGCTAGACTCCCATGCAAGTGACATTGCAGGTGTGTGGTTTGTCAAATAGCATCATTGACAAATAGAAGAAGCAGTGTCTGCTGCCTCCCACACCTCTTTCTGTTTATATGGACATTGTATGGTTATTACCAGGAATAAGACTTTGTACTCCATATTTAATGATGTTTCCTCCCACATCTCCAGTTCTAAGCAAATGAAGTACTTTGCACTGCATATTTATTATCTTATGTTTTTGTGGCCTGGCCTCCCGTTTAGTTGACAGGTCACTAATTTTCATGGTGCATATTGAGTTTCCCAGGCTTGTCAAGGCAATCCTGTTAAACTTTGAGTGAATTTTGTCCACCTAAGGTATCTGTGTGCTTTTGAAGAATCTGGCCTATATCAGGTCCTAAATTAGGATGCTTCAAAACCTGCTTAGATACTGACTTGAACCAAAGAGTCAGAGCTCACATCTCTTTTTTGACATTACATTAAACAACCTCTGAGACTGCAGGAAATTTGGTCCTGATATTTACAGTAGTACTGACCAATAAGGTGGAATCATGATCACTGTCTGTGAGGAGACTGCAGGGTTTTTACCATGTTAATCAGGGTCATCATACTTAAGAGGCCTTATTAAAAACACTCTTCTGGTCCATCGATATTCTGGATTCTCATCACTTTCTTAGTTGTGGATGGTATTTTTTTGCTTTAGGATACCTAAAATGGGACTGTAGAAGTTGCCCCACTTAGTTTAAGGCGTGTTGGTTTCTGGTCAGGTAAGTACTCAACCTTCACTCAGCAATGTCTTGACAATGCCTATTCAGGTCATAGTGCCTGGTGTGATACCCACGTTGTGTTTTTTTTTTTTTTTTTTTAGTTGCAGGGTACTTGGCTCTAATTTTACAATTGTTGACTTTTTTTGTTCTGAAAATAATGTTGTAATGTTCATGAGCTTAATCCATAGACGATTTCTTGTGTTTTGAAAAGCTATAAAGTAATCTATGATGTGTTTGAGCTATGAAGCTACCTATGGTGACCTGAGAAACGATAACAGCTCTTCATAGTTGTTGAAATGCTGGTATTTCTTCTCTACTTGCAGTCCAGCTTTCCTCGGAGGAAAAATCAGTCCAGATAATTAACCAGTAGTGCCACAGAGAGCAAAGTAGTAAAGGAATGCTTCTCAAGCTTCCAGAAACTGTGGTCAAAGTACTTTGAAAAAGGGACAAGAAAAAAAGAGCTTCTGTGGACTCTCTCTTATGATTATTTACATTTGGTTATCAGCGAGAGAGAGGAAGAAATAAGTTCTGGAGTACTACTACTTCCTTTCTCCTCTAGACAATAAGTCTTGGTGAGGGGTTTTCTTGCCCATCACCCCAAAATGGTTGTTCAGACTGATAGCAGAATAATACAGAAAGATCCAGATGTGGTTAAGTTTAAAGGATATTCTGATAATCTTTGTATGTCCAAGGCAGAATTTTTTTTTAATTTCCTGCTGATGTCAGTGAAAAGGGCCTATGGATGTTTTCTTAAAGTTGTTTGCTTGTTTTTTTTTTAATTTACTTTTGAGTTAAACTTTAGAGAAATGTTTTTTTTTTTTTTTTTCCGTCACATGTGAAGACAGACTTACTCTAATTGGATAGCTTCTTGAGGATGGCCATCACACATTTTCTTTTTCTTTTTTTTTTTTTTAATTCAAGTATTCAAGTGTATTATCCTTATTATTACACATTTGGTTTGTATTTACTTGTTCTTGTATCTTTCCAGAGAGTCAAATGCATTATTAATGTTCAGGTTGCTTCAGGATGTAAGGAATTGAGTGAACTGGCTAGTAGAGTTCCTGCCAAAGGAAGAATTGGAACTATGGGATTAAGTGCATCCTTAACAAGATGATGATTCTACTGCTGTACTACTTGTGTCTAGTGTGTTGATGAGAAAAGAACTGGTGCTGGGAAAAAACAACAACGACAAAAAAATCCCTGTGCCTTATGTTCACGTAGCTAGTGAGTTTGGGAATCATTAGAGACTTATTCCCAATATTGCTCAACCCCATAACAGGGTTCAGCAGCTTTGAGGTAATTTCTGGAGAAATGGTGTCATGGTTTCGAGCTGAGGCAATATGATGAACTTGTATAGAAGTATTATGAGCAGCTTGCTAGACTCTCATGAGGAGGGAGTAGTATGGGCAGCTTTTGTTAAATTGTTTAAACTGTACTCGGGTCTTGCTTGCAAATGATGTAATTAAATTGCTTCCACTGTAAGGACACCCTGCTGGAGTGTGAAGCAGTGAAAGCAAGCATTGCAAGTTCAAGGCTTTCACAGCATCTCTGGAGCAGAGATAAAATCTGAGGGAAAAAAATAAGTGCAAGATAATGAAATTGAACAGAAAGGAATGAAGAGTCTGTCAGTTTTGTTTTAGCGTTTATGTTCTCTGAGCCATGATGTTAGAGAATTCAGTGCAGTATACTTCGAGTGAGAAAGCTTTCTTTTATTTTTTGGTAGCAAATATTTGAACTGCAACTGCAAAGTGTCTAGTTACCTCATGTGGTGCCGAATGAGGTATAGTAAGGTAAATTACGAATGGAAGTAAACACTGCTTTATCTTGCTTCTCAGTTTTGAGAGCAGTAAGACTGAAATAAAGGTGGCAGTATGTGGAAAACCAGAAGTGGTGACTCGCCTGGAGATTCCAGGATGTGTCTGTCAGTTGCAAATCTCCAGCTGAAATCTGCTGCAGCTGTTTATCCCCAGGGTGGGACTACCTAGTGGCTGTTGAGCAGTGTCCACAACTGAGCCTTCCTTAAATGCCCCCAGAACAAGTCATACTGCGGGGAAGTCTACACCCAGGTCAGTGCTAGCTGCCAATGCTGCTGTCAGTTTTTAGAGGGATTGAAGATGAGTGGAGATTTTTCTTCTTTTTTCCTGCTCCTGAGGTTCCTTTTTCCATTTCAGTGACTGTAGTGTTAGCCAAGGTGTAGAGAAGCGTGCGCTGTAGTTATTGTGGCGCATCGTTTGCCAGAACTGACTGGAAAGCAGTCTGTTTCTTTTGGTCTTCTGCCTCATTTCCTGGACGGTAGAGCCACATTCAAACTTACAGTAGGTAATTCAAGTACAGGGCTTGTAACTGTAGTAAGCTGAGTCAGTATTTTGGACAGATGTAGAAAACACGTAGTTCTTCCTGGTTATATCAGTGTAAAAAAGTGTTTATAGACTCACTTCTGGTGCTAATCACTGCGATGACAGAATATTTCTCAAGTACTTATGGCTTTACAGCTGTTACATGCTTGTGTGGTAACAAAGAATATTTACAGATGGGGAAACAGCGAAAGCCAGAGCAGAAGTGATTTCCTGAAGGTAGCGGGAAAGTTGTAGCAAAATCAGATGTCCAACCTTATCAAAAAGTTGCAATTTGAATTCTGTAACTTCAGGAGTGAATGAACAGAATAACAGAGTTGTGGGAGCACAACTTCATCCTCTGTGCATCATTTCATAACCAGTTGTAGAGGTATAAAATGTGTTTGATTTTTCTGGAGCATCATGTATTAGTCCCTGGAGTGCTTGACAAATCACTTAAATGTATTGAAGATAGGACCATGTAGGGACAAAGACGTTTCACCTGTTCATGTTTTCTTTATCTTAATGGAAGAAATGTGGTTGAGGATGTTAGGTGTTTTTTTTTTTTTTTAATCAATATACCAATATTTTCTCTCCACCTCCTTTTAAAATTTGCCTATTTGTGTGTATGTTGTTCAAGTGATGTCTTCATAAGTGCTTTTTTTTTTGCCCTGTATGGCAGCTGTTAAATACTGGTCTCACTTAGTAATTATATCATAAACATATGATGTATGGGAAAGTAAAAAGATGTAATCTGAAGTATATCTCCTAGAAAAAGAAGACTTATAAAATGAGTTTTTAAATGTTTTTGTTTTTCTTTGTTGTACTCTTCTCTATTCAAGTGTGTCCATCTTGCTACTATTTCATAAGCTCTGGAAATTGTGTACAAAATATTTCTGTAACTTTGTATCAGTGATGTAGCAAACATCCCTGTCAGACCCTAAAGGATGGGTTAGCGATTTCATTAAAAATAAAACTGGAAACAAACAAGTTTCACCCTTGCTGTGACCATTTCTGTTCACAAGCAGCAGAACGTGTGTTGTGTCCACAAAGTCCATCCAGCAGTCATGCCCCATGATGCTTGTGTCCAGATGTTAGGGCCAGGATCTGTTGTGAAGACCAGGAGGTTGAGAGGCGCCAGCTGTCAGGTCTTTCTCATGTCTCCTGGGTTACTCTTAGATTGGCGCCCATGTGCATATCCAGGTTGCCTTTCTGTACCTTTTTAGAGCTAACAGACATCAGTGTCCCCGTCCTGTCTGATGTCTGTGAGCCATTGGGAATCCTTTCTATTCTTTGTCTCCAGTTCTGGATGTCAGTGCAGTTGCCCCTAGGTAGGTAGATGCAGTAGGATCCTGATGACCTGCTAATCTATGGGCCATTCTCAGAGCCCTTTCCCTGCTGTCTGTTCCTTCAGATGCCTCTGTGCTGTGACATCTCTCATCCTCCTTTCACGCAAACATTAGCCTTTCTATTGCAGTTCCCTACAGCTGGATTGGTATTGTTCATCTCTTTGAAAAGTACCAGTACCATTTTTAATAATAGCATGTATGTGAAAGTACTACTACGTTTATACTTTGTTTCAAATCTCACTTTTAATTAATCTTGTCACAGCTTTCCTACAGCATCTGAGCACTTTGCCCCAGGTGAGTCTCCAGCCTTGTGGAGTATGCTAAGTAAATTAACTTGATAAAGAGTACCCTGAAAAATAGGATTTACTGATATGCTTGTTAGAATGAGGAGTTCATGGCCTGTATGAAGTTGCATATGTACTATATGTACTATACTTTGAATTATGGAATTAGTTTCAAAATTGTAGGAATGTGTTCATGCCTATAAGATGGTATGCTTGAAGATTACACAGCTCCATAACATTAGTACTTAGTAGAATAAAATCCTTATACAGAAAACAACAACAAAAAACAAACCAGCAACTGTGTGAGTGATGATGTTTGTTTCTTTACCATCCCAGTTTCAAAGAACCTTCGAAATGTTAAGAAATGTATCCAGTAAATCTGATCTACAGAAAACCTACCAGAAGTTTCGGAAAGATCTGGAAAATCTTGATTATTTGGCATACAAACGTCAGCAGGTAAGAACATGGAAGCTTGGTGGGGAGGCATAGAATACTGGGCACGAACATGGGGAGGTGGGAAAAGAAGCATTTGATAGGGTTATTGTTCTGTCAGTAGGGTTTTATGCTTCATGTAATGTGATCGTGCAAGTCAGTAGGAAGGATGGCAATTCTCTCTAATGCATGTGGTGTTGGAATGCATGGTATTTGATATCTGAACATATTTCTTTGTCAGAGAGAAATATAAGTGTGGCATGTAGGCGAGGCTTAGGCTATTAAACTTTACATTAACACGTAACAAAACCTTTTTATTAAAGGGCATAAAAGTACTGTTTAGCTTTTTTTTGATTTGAAAAATGAACTTAAATCCCCAAAAGTTAATGGAATCAAATACTAACTGTATGTGCAAACCATCAATTGTTTGTTGTTTAGAAATGAATTTACAAGGCTAGATTGTATAAAACTTTAAAGCGTATACAGTCGATTTCACTCATGCTGGTGAAGTCGGGTTTAAATCAAATTGTTAACGTGTTAAATCTTGGACATACTTTCTGTAACTTAATGCATGACGTCTGTGAAATTATCAGCTCTCACATTAGGTGTTCATTTTTGCATTCTTGGGGGGAAAAATAGACTTTGCGGCATCCAGATCATACTGATGAAGTGTGCTAACGTTTCTGTGTGGGTTGGTTTATATTTTTCTGAATTCTGTCACTTGGTGTCAGTGTTGTCAAACACTTGAGTAGCTTGAAGGTAGATCACTTCCAGTCGTTTATATCAGGTAATTGATTTGATAGTTAGAAAATGAGGAGAGGGCTCAGGGACAGATGGTATCTGAACACATGAATATTTGGTTCTTGAATTGGGGAGGTCAAGGAGCAATTTGCTTGGGTGAGTTTCAGTGCGGTGGGAGGTGTTATTCTGGTAGAAATATAACATATTTCTTTGTGCACTTGGACATGGGGCTGCTAGCAACCAAAAGACTGTTTCAACTGGCAACTAATGCTAGTTTTAGCCTGTAATGTGGGTTTGTTATTTGGTCTCATAATTATGTCAAACACAATGAATGTCACATCTGCAAGGGCTTGGAGAGTGTTTCTGAGCCAGGGAAGTGTAAGTTCTGTAATAACTTCTCAGGCTATCACCACACTTTTATTGGGAGTAGCTTTCTGTAGTCTGAATTCTCATTCCTGACTTCGCAAAATTCCTTGTTATTTCAAGTGATATAAATCTGGTTCTCTAGCAAAGTCTGAACATGCTTCAATAACATACTTCATTTCACCTTCAGCAGAACATTTTTTCTCCTGTTTTCAGATCTTCACTACCTTTCCTATCTTTAATACTTTGCACTTTGAAGCCATTTAGAGAATCTCAACATCCTTGCTTAGTATCAGGCATTCATGTATCTCCTCATGCTATTTCTGCTATCTTTCTGCTCAGTTTAACTGTGTTGGCAGAAGTTTTTGCATTTCTAGGTACTAGAGGTGTATTAGCCATAAAATCGTTTCCTGCTTTCAGTCACAGAAGAGAAGATAGGCTTTTTACTAGGCCATGCATCTTTACAAAATGTTATACAATGCTATTAAGAAAATAAACTAGGCAAAGGCTGAAATTAGAGAGAGAGAGAGAGTCTAGAGATGTTCTCTGTATTTCAGTTAATCTGAATTGCATACCTGTGGTTCGGGGATTTTTTTTGGAGTAGTAACTTAGCTGGTTTTGATGCTGAGATTTTCATCTCAATAGAACTTGCTGGAGATTCTGCAGAGAGGGATTTGAAAAGCTGCTCCTGTTAGCTATAGAAGACACCTTAAATTGCCTCCTGCTTTGGAAGGCAAGTGATCTCTTTGTGAAAAGATTAAGATTTGATTTGATTATTATGGTAAAAGTACAGATGTGGGTAGGGACTGAAAGCTGTTACAAGTTTGTGACATTTATTACCGAGTGTGGGGTGTGCACCTGTAAATGATAACAACCTATATGCTCTCTTGTTAGATTAAGGGTATATTCATAACCCTACTGGCAAAATGTTAAGTCAGTACCATGTTTTTGGAGATGAACAACAGTTGTATACAATATGAGTATGAATCCATTCATGGTAAAAAATAAGTTTTATGTAGTCAAAGTAATGAATATTGCTGTATTGCACTTTGTCTAAAAAATGAGGAGGAAAGCAGACAACTCTATTTCATTCAAAAGCAATGTAATTCTTCAGTGTTGGAAGTTTTCGGATCAGGTGGGAAATTGCATCTTTTTTTTTAAAGGATGTTTAAAACGACCCATGTTGCCTCTGATTTCTAAGTACGGACCAAACTTCTATGAGTGGTGGAAGCATAGAAGAGACAAACATGTTTGGGATGACGGTTTATATTAAGTCATTTTTAGCTGCAAATTTCAGAATGGAATAGAAGCTCTTGAGTTTTCAGATAGCCAACAGATTGTTGACAGAAACCTCTCCAAAATTGCCAGTGAGGTCAAAAGTTCAGTTCTGGCTTTCTTTATACAAAAGCCTCAGTGTTGTTAGCATATGTTGGTAAACACTGTCAGAGCTTTCAGATTCTAAGTTTGCAAATAGTCTGAGTGGATCTCTGAGTTGGAATGGAACTGGTCAGGGTGGCTAAATTCTTTGGTAGTCACAGAGGAGGAAGATGGAGACTTCTTGGAGTCAGAGAGATTAATGTTTCAAGGCTGATCTGTGTGGATGGCACCTGGTGGTGTGGTCAAACAGCCTAAACAATGCTCTTTGCGATTCTTTTGTGACTCAAGCATGTGGAAGTATTGAGTTACATGTGTATGCTGGATCTAGGTACTGTTGCTGTACTGTTGCTGTCTGTGACGAGCTCTCACCATATTCAAGTCTGCTCTCTAATGCATTGCTGCATGTCAGAGCTTTCTTCTTACTGTTGGTTAGTGGAAGACATCTCCATCCCTACATCTGCCATACTTTTCCAAGAGAGACACCTTATTAGCCAAGTTACTTGGAAATATGCTTAACTCAGGTCAGATGAAGACAAAATGCAAATAAAACATTTATACTCAACAGCTGAACATAGGCAGACCCCTTGCAAATGTTGATAAATGATTCAGGTGAAGAAATGCACCAAGCTGTGTGCTGCCTGCTGCAGACCCACTCCCAGCCCTGGCCCGAGCTTCAGGCTTCCATGCCTTTCATGCTCCTCATTCTGGCATTTGCGTGACGCTACACAGAGATGCTTCAGTGTGCTAAACTGACTGTAAATTACTGACTTGCTTTTTGGTGATCTCATTTTGTTACTCACTTGCTTAATTAGCATTCTTTCTCCCCCAGCCCCATCCGGATGGATGTTCTTTTGTCCATCTAACTTCTTGTAGACTTCACTGACAAGACACTTGCTGGCAGTTTAATCTTCCTACAAGCTTCTAGGGTTGGGTTGCATCCACTAGAGAAATCCATTCTGTTTGAGAATAACAGTTTACAGCCAGTCTCCCATTTTGAAGCCTTACAGGAGATCTCTGTCTCCAAGAAATACAGTTTTTGCTTCTTGTCCGCTCTGGCAGTTCCTTTGAATTAAAACAGACTTCATTTTCTTGATACTGATGGTTATCTCTGAAATTTGGCTGAAAAACAGTAACTCCGTACCACAATGAGAAGTAGAACTCTCGTCTTGCTCTGTGACTTATGGGAATGGTTCCAGTAAAAGTTGAGTAAACTTTACATTGAGCATTGTTTTGTATTAACCCAAGCATTAACACATCTGTCATGTGAATATTTACATGGAAAATGAGATTGGACAAAATGGTAAAGCACTTTGGGATAAGAGGGGACTTTAAGTTATAGATCCCAGCACTTTTTTTTTCTTTGGGATACTGTAGTAGGTGCACATTTCCTTTTTTTATATGGGAGCCTGCTCGTATTGAAGGGAGTGTTCAGCTGGAAGAGTACTGGTTTAAGCCCATTCATTATAATGATTTTACTGTAAGGTCATTTCATTCATTTTCTGGTTAAGGATAGTTCCTCAGAATAGAGGATTACTTTTAGTAAATTTCTGTATTGAAGAAACAATCAAGGGCCATAAATGATCCACTTTGCAGTAGGCCTGTTTTGTACTGTCCTGCTTGCTTCCCATTAATACTTCATTTTGTCCAATGTCTCTGTTACAATCAGTAGCAATAGATCTATACAACCCACGTGGTCTGTGGAGATTGTTTTGAGAATTCGTCTTTGCTTACCTGCCTTCTATTTTTTTTATTGACTGAATATTTAATTTCTATATTCTGAGCTGACTTTTTTTATACTGGTTTAAATCTGAAGTGGTTTCAGTAAATTAATAGTGTTGTAAACTTACACCCATATAGCTAAGGTCAGAATCTATTCTAATTGGACAGGAGCAATTTCAGTAAATTAAATGTTTTAAAACTAAATTGCTTGCCTCTTACTTTGGGGCCTGGCTTTATTCACTACCAGCGCACAATTCATGTGAGTTGTACTCAGAATTAACAGTAGCAATACACAACAGTATTACTATTGCTGTCTAATTCACTTTGAGATAGTGGAAAAACTTCTAAAAAGTGTCTTATTTTGATGGCATGGGTAGATTAGCACAGATATTTTCTATGCAAAGTGTACTGAGTGTATGTGTTGTTTTCTCAAAGTATCTGTAGCTGTTTCATTCCTGAATACTTTTCTGTTCAGGATAGACACAAAGTATTCTACCTTTTAGAAAAGCCCAAAGAATAATACACTTTAGAGGGCTCTATAACAATTCCACGTTTTAACACTCCCAACTAAAATAAAAATTCTTTCAAGTGTTCCACTGCCTTTGGAAGAAAAGTAATAAGGAGGAGTCATAAGCAATTTTGTTTTTCTTGTTTATTTATTTAGACTTCCTCTTTTCAGAAATAATGTTCCTCCTGAAATCCCTTGTGCTAATTTCCATTAATTATACTTCCTGTTGCTGAGGAAGAATTTATCAGTGGTAAGCTTTGCATGGACTAATGTAAACTTAACGAACACACATCCGTGAACACCACACATCTTTCTGCTTTGTGAATCAGTATGAACTTCATTAACTATATCTTAGACTTTTTGGAATAGATGATAACCTACTGGAGAAGAGAATAAAATATTAAGTCTGTGTGTTCAGGAGTGATTAAGAGTGGGTTTAGGAACCAGGAAACAAATGGACTTAATAGGTGAGCCCTAGTTGCTGTGCTTATTCTGTTGATCTTTTCCTGTTCCCACATAAGTAGACAAAATTTATTGAAACATGCAAGCGTTTTACAGAAGAAGGGCACTGGTAGTGATGCTAAATGAAAAATCTCTATATGGTCATAGAGGAAGAAATGTAGTACTTGGAATTGTTGTGGACTGCTCCCACATATAAGGGAATGGAATAGTATCATCAGTGAATCTAAGAGACATGGAAGAGAGAGTAAACAGAGATGAAAGTACAAAAGAAGAGAGGACAGAAAATACAGCCTCAAAAACTTGATCACAATTCCTGTTCATGATTGTTTTTCTTTCTAATTATCCTGGCTAAGGATTGTGATCTGATCTTTAACAGATCTCTTATAAACTGTGTGTGAAGCTACATGAAAATTAATGGGATTACTTGCTGGAGATGTTTGGATACATGTTCTTCCCCGTTTTGCAAAACTCCTGTTAGGACGGAGCACATTAGAGAGGGAAAAGAAGCAGTGGTAATACGGGGATGAAGATGGATGAGAGAGGATAAAGGAATTGTCTTCATTCTTTCTTTTAGGTGTTATTTTGAGGTAACTCAGTGCATCTGCGGACGTGGAATTTTGTGTGGATTTTCTTTGTTTGTCAATAAGAGCCATTTACATGGGCATTAGAAAAGTCTAAAGATAACTGTAGATGTCAGCAAAGAGCCTGTGACATTAAAGCCTAGTGATCAGTGGGGACGCTCGGGCATTTTTTATCCTCCTGCTAGCTCAGGCTGTGCCTGATGCCCTTGTGCCTCAGAACCACGGAAGGCCAGCAGTTGCGGTCTTAAGACCTGCTTTTGCTGTGCATGGGAACGTTGGGAGTGTTTACTTTTCCTTCCTTCTGTTGTCTTGAGTGCCTTTCTCCACTTGTATAGATCAGTGGAATTATACAGTGTTCAGTAACTTAGAGTGTTTTTCTCCATTTTGCTAAACTGTGGCATTCTGCATAGACAGCAAAATACATTCTGTTGGCTGTTCTTATTGGAACAATAGACCTTCTAGTTGTGAGTTGAATGCTATATAATTTGTCTTGGAATCAGGCAAGGAAGGACGAACCCTTCTATGTTCAAAAGTCATCAATCAGATGAAGCATAAATTAGATTTTCTGTGGTTCAAACACATCTCAGGAACCTGTAATTAACATATCTTAAAATGGAGAGAGAGATAGCAGAGAAGTATTTTAAAGAATGCTTGGCAAGCATGTTCATCTTCTATGGCTCTAATTTTGCCTGATAAACAAAAAATATTTTGTCAATGGAGATTTTACGGTATATATTTTATATTAAATTATAATTCATCATACATATTTGTAAAAATCTTCATTGACAGTATATATACATTGCATATATATATGTACATGGATGTATATGTATATACACACTGTTTTTTTACAGTCAGCAAACTTCGGAAGGAATGCTTTGTTCATGTCAAGATATAGCTAAGCTATCCCAAGGCAATCTTAAAAATTAGGGTAGGCTGAAAATAACGAGGTCAATTATTTGATAATAGAAGTTTCTCTGGTTGTGGCACTCTATTCCGTATACAGAAACAAAACATATTCTTTCCAATTCTGATAAGTCTTATTTTAAAAGAAAAAAAAGATAAGAGAAAGTTCTTATAACAACAACAACAAAAATAAAGACGTTAGCTATAATTGAAATAAATGTGATTAAATTAACAGAGAAACAACATACAAAACTCATTTACAAGACAGATGAGCATGTTTTGACAGGCATAGTATGTTTATCACAACACCTGTCTCTATCACTCAAATAATATTTTTTTTTGCTTTTGTTTGCTTTCTCCACTGTATCTGCTGTTCTAGTTTTCAGAAAAACAATGGTGTTGTATGCATTAATGAGATTCTAGTCTCCTCTCTTGCCTGTCCCCTCTCCTCCAAAATGGGTACACTTGTAATATTTTTCAGGTTGTATGTTGGAAATGTATCATGGACTTGTCAGAAATCACTGCCAGCAAATAAAAGTGGTCAGCCCTACTCCACAAACCTAGTCCTACTGTATTTATGCTAGACAATTTTGAACCTGGAGCTCTGCCAGTAGATAAGGTCCCTGCAGTCAGAAGCTTTCTGCCTTCTCTTTGGCCTTCTCTTTGGAAGCTTTCTGCCTTCTCTTTGGAAGCTTTCT
Source organism: Anseranas semipalmata (assembly GCA_013399115.1). Classification (NCBI taxonomy): domain Eukaryota; kingdom Metazoa; phylum Chordata; class Aves; order Anseriformes; family Anseranatidae; genus Anseranas; species Anseranas semipalmata. Next base: position 80,771 of record VXAA01004298.1, read on the forward strand.
GCCTTCTCTTTGGAAGCTTTCTGCCTTCTCTTTGGAAGCTTTCTTCCTTCTCTTTGGAAGCTTTCTGCCTTCTCTTTGGAAGCTTTCTGCCTTCTCTTTGGAAGCTTTCTGCCTTCTCTTTGGAAGCTTTCTGCCTTCTCTTTGGAAGCTATATCCTCCTTTACCATATATCTGTATAACATCTTTGGGGTAAAGATCCTGACCTACTGTATGCATTGCACAATGCCAAGAGCATCCAATACTTAAAATAATCTGACTTTTCAAAAATGTCATAATGCTCTGGACTATGAATGTCAACAGGCTACGGGCCTGCCAGTTGTCTGGGTTTTCCTGGGCTTGCCCAGGATTTGGAGATTTTTTTTTTCAGTGCTTTTTTTTTTTTTTTGTAAGGGAAAAGAGTATTAGCTGTCTTGATTTTTCTGGATTCCTTCTGTTTCCCAATTAAATAGCAGACAACTATGTTTTCTTGAGGCATACTTTTCCTCACCCCCATGTATCCACTTTCCAATTTTCATTACATCATAATGTTCTTAAGTGTTTGGTGTATAAGTAAAGGAGGAGAATATTAAAACAAAAATTATGCAAAAATGAATGTAACTAGGTCACTACACAGAGAGAACTTTGCTAACAAGGTGCTAAACTTAGTTGCAGACTTCAGAGATGGGCATGAAGAGCAGCAGAATGCATCATGGAATGTGGCTTGCGCGGAAACAGCATACTCTGACCCCCAAGCAATGCACCAGTACTTTACCTTGCTTTGAGTTCATTTTATGTGGTGCTATCCTTAAATGTGCATTTATAATCCCTGGTATCTCAGCTTTTAGTTGAATGGGTTTTCAGAGCTTGGTTTAGGAATAGGTCCCCATAAGCAGCTGCTGAGATTGTAGTATTGACATCCACCTTGCATCAGGTGTAAGAGCAGAGTTCCTCCCATGTTCCCTGTGGGGCTGGGTTATTACTACCAGCCCCTGCTTTTACCAAATCCCCCAGGATCATGCGGAACATTGCACTGTGCAGTTGTCTTGGCCTTTTGCCTTTCTTTTCTCATGCAGCTCAGCAAAAGGGTCAGCACTTTTTTCTGCATGCTGTTACTCCGCTAATGTGCGGATTCGAGTGGATCCATTGAATGTGGGGAAGTCCAGTGACGCTGAAGATGTACTGTGCACCCTGCAGTATTTTATGTAGCGGGGTATGAGGGAGAAGGGTGGGGATTCAGATGTGCTCTGTAACTTCCTGAGAGTGGGCAAAGAGGGGCCTTCAGTGTTTTTTGGGTCACTTACCAGGCAGAATGTGTCAGCCTGCCCCTGGCCTTCCTGCCTTTGTACTGTTCTGCTGACTTGATTTCCTGAAGACCTGATCTTGGCTCTCCAAGGAAGAGGACAGAATAGGTTTGCCAAAATTATTCGTGCTGCTGAGAGCATTTAGGACTAACAATTTTTCACCTGAAATGGGACTTCGGGTATTTTTTTGTGACACAATTCTAGAGATAGAAATGCAGAAGAACATGTTGGCAGAGAAAACTAAGTGTCATAGACTACAGAACACAAAATCTAGTCATATAAAACAACAGTGATCTCATGGACTAGATATCTGGTTGATAATTTTGTGTTGAATTTTAATTAGTTGTCACAAAAAACGCCCTGTAGTATTTCTAGCTTTCAAACTTTTTTTTCTTTTTCCTGTCTTTTACTCCATGTAGCATTGGTGGGAATAAAATCCAAGATGCTAGTTTCTTGGTTCTTAACGGTCAAGAGGGGTGAAGATAAATACATGAACAAACTTAATTGAAAACTGCCAGAGAGCAGCAGATCAACAGCAACAAAGCACTGAAGCAATGAACTTCATCTGTTATAAAAGACAACTTAAAAATCTTTAAAATCTGGCAGGTCAATTCATAGCTTCAAAGTGATTTCCTGTTACCGGAATGCACTACATGTACTTGCAAAGAAAATGGAGCTCAAGGCTGACTTAGCAAAGACCAGTAATTATTCCCTGTAAGGTTTCTATAATGTAAGTATAGTTTGTTACCATGTTTTTTCCTCTGATTTTTACCACTTAAAAATAATTTCCAAATTCTGTTTGTTGATGTGGTTTCAGTGAATACAACTTAGAGCTCAGGCACAGACAGACTGCTGGTGTTACCTTTTTTTTTTTTCTCGTTCTTCTTTTTGTTTACCAGTCTGTTGCTGGGAAAGCTGCTTAGCCTTGCCAGTAAGGTGTCAGAGCAAATCTGTTTTGTGCTGTTGAGCTGCCCGTAACATACACATCCAGGTGAGTGAGGGAAATACACAAAAGAAGAAAAGATACCAACCAGCATGAGTTTTAATGCTGCCACTGTGAGAACCAGCTATTACATGTTACTCTCTCCTCTCAGTAAATCACCATCAGTGAAGGCTGTAAGAAAATGAAATACATCAAGGTTCCATCTTATTTCTTGTATGAATGTGGTCGTGCTAAAATGAATGTTCTCACTGTTGAATGAGGAAAAACAGTCACAAACCTAGATGTCTCTGAAGATAAAATAGAAATACATTAAACTATGGAATGTACAACCAAAAAATCTACTGTCTTCTGAGAATTAATACATGCCACACAAACCTCCCCGGTGATCTAATAAACCCCTAAATAAGCCAACACTTTTTCTATTAATGAACTGAAAACACATTTTTCTTATATGCTTGTATTAATAGTTTTAGAGTTGGTCAGGTATTTCACATTGAAATAACCTGATAGGAGAAAAATGTTCCTTCCTTAATTTAAGCAGTTGATTTTTCTGCAGAATTGGTTTTCAAGGGCATCGGTCTGACTAAAATTCAAATTAAGACATGAATACTTTGTCTTAGACTGTGGCATTCAGCTGAATTCAGTACAGCTAAAAACGTAATATGAGGCAGGGGTAAAGGAACACAGTATTCAGAACGTGCAGAAAGTCAGAAGTAGGGGGCAATGAAGCATTTACTAAAACTCTTTGATCATTCAAGGTGGATTTGTATCACTTTTCTTACTGATGTCAACAAGTCTTTGAAGAAAGTAATGGGCCCTGATAGCTTCTTAACTTCATAAGAACATTCTGTTTTTAGTAGTACTCTTGGAAAAATATTCATAACATATGCTGTTCCTGAGACTGAAATGTGTCTCATTCCTACAGAAGGCAAAGATGTGGTCCTTTGCAATTCATGCAGATAGATTGTCTTAAGGCAGGTTGCAGAATATTAGCTATAAAAAAAAAAAAAGTGCTCCTTAAAGTAGTCAGTGCATTCGTTCAGCGTTCTAAATGCAATTAAGTGCATTTGTTTGTGAGGAACTGCATTATACCTTTATTTAGCATGCAGATGTCATTCACTACTTTTGCTTTAATGGAGATGAATTGTAATATCTTGTAGTTGTCATCTTCTCTGGAAGTGCTCTGAATACCTGCATACTCTCATACAGTAAGAGTATTTTATGAGACTTCTGTAAGTTAACAATTAAGGGGGAGAAAGTATACATTAATCACAGGAATTGGTGATGAGGGATGAGTGCTGTTTCAGGAAGAGATGAATGCAAAATAAAAACAGTTTTTTATTTTGTTTTTCCCCATCATGAAGCATACAGTGATTAACACCCTGAGCAGGGCAACAATCCACATAAAAGTTAGAAGGAGGAGGAAACGGTCTTAAGTTAGGGGACTATAGACCACCTAAAGGGAGAAAATTCACATCCAGAAGCATATTGCCAATAAGAACACGATGTATTTTGGATGAAAATTTTAGTTACTGTCAAAATCACCCTAACTGACTTGTTTTAAGCCAGTGCGTTTACTGCATAATTTACAGTCAGAGTTTGTCTTAATACACAAACTGAAACGACTACTTCAAATAAATGTATCAGTACCAAAATCCAAGTATTTTGCATCATTGAGGATGGAGGTGTGGTTTTTGTGTGTTCTTTTTTTTTTTTTCTTACAACAATGAGGTATCCTGCACTCTCTAAATGTATTTGACATTTTTATATAGTTTGGTTTGTAATCCAAATATATATACAGGTGTAAAAAGAGGTGATGGTCTACTGATGTAGCAAACTAAATGCTTCCAGCTCCCTCTGTGGTTCCAGTTATTTCTTCTGTGGTTTACTAGCTTCAGCTTTACTGTTTAACAAGTATCTGACATATTTGCACCACCCACGCCACTATTAGTGTGTTAGTTTTTCCTGTGCTGGCTGTGGTAGTGCCATTCTGCAAGAAGAGTTGTGGGGTATTTGTCCCAGAATGCTTCAGTAATAGGATCAGTGCATTTCTGGTTTGGCTTTTATGAGACAAAGGTATTACTTCTGTACAGGCCTCTGATGTTTTCAGAATATGAATGGTGCACAGGAGATCACTGTGATAAAGTAGTATGTATGCTTGTTATGGTTTCCTCTGTATTTGGTTGTTACAGGATCCTTGTTTAGGAGAATACAGGGGAGAAAAAGCTATCTTTTTGCACACAACCTGCATATTGTGTTTACTTCTAAGTTTTTGGTTTGGTTCTCTCTCTCTGTTGCTGTTCCTGTGGAGGTGAAATGGTTAAAAACATTACTGGGTTTGCTTGGCCACTCTGTGCTCCGCAGAGGTCTGTGTCAGTGTAGACTTCATAGCTACTTGCAGTGAAACTTTGATTTATTGAATGGAATGTTCTGATTAACCTTGATGTAGTGTAGAAAGTACTCTTTTTTTCCAAATTAATATTGCTATATAATGTGACTGGTTTGTAACTAGAGGCACATGTATGATTTGGTGGGTGATTTGGGAAAAAAAGAGTTTATGCTTGTATGTTTTCAGACTGCATTGTTCTATCAGTGGAGATGGAAAAAGGCAAGTACATTTGTGAGTGTAAAGTATTGTAAGGGAGTTGGGTGTCTCCTAAGTGTAAAGATTAACCTTTTACTAGAGTCATTTACATGCTTGTAAGAAAGCGATAGTGTCTTAATTTTTGAGATCTGTGAGTAACTTGAAAGTTGTCATGGTGCTGCTTCTTGATACTAAATTTAGTTGTCAGATGTTAAACCATTTGTGACTATTTTTGTCACATTTACCTCAAAATTTGTTGAGACTCCAGCATGCATGTGTCCTGGAACTGGATGACTGAGTGTTTTCAGAAGTAATCTGCATGCTCAAATGTGGTATAATTGATTTCCTCAGTCTCGGATTTGTGCATCTGCATTTCTTTTTGTATTTGCAATTATATGAAATTAGTATATTATTTCTTTCTGACTGTAGAGAAGGCTTCAGCTATCCCTACTGAGGATAAACTAATGCTTGTTACCTTTTTGCATGTTGCAGAGTTATGTGCAAACCTTGTGAGGCTTAAAGCAGCAGTAAGTTTACTAACTGATGGTCCTTATTTCCCTATCAATTGACCCAGCAGGATGTCTACAAGATGTCAGATTCCACAACATCCCTTGGCTGTCCTTACATTGCATTGAAAGTTCCTTTTCTTAATTCTAACCTGAATCTTCCTTACTACATTTAAGTTCCCTGTAAGTTGTACTTTCTACTATGGACTAATAAAGAGGTTACTCCTTTTCTCTTTGCTGCAATCTTTTGTATATCATCATGCCTTCTCTCAGGGTTCTCTGCTTTAAAACACCTATCCACAAAATTGTTCAGTCTTTCCTCCTAGGTCATGTTTTTGAGACCTTCTGTTATTTCCCAAGGCTTAAGTAGTTCTACCCTTTTATTAAAGGATGAAGTTTTGCTGATAAGTAGAATGGAAGGATTTCTTCTGGTGTATTCTGTTTAAACATGTGATCTGACTTGTATGTACACTCATTTTTATGATCCTAGAACAATTTTCTATGAAGTTTTGCCTAATCACTTGTTTCTAATCATACATTGTGCAGATGATTGTTCCTGCCTGCATGTAGTGCCTTGTACTCATCCTTACTGAACTGTATCATATCTGAGAGCATCACACTTGCTTAGCGTTCTTTTGATATCGAATCCTGTCCTCCTGTGCACTGAGTCCCTCATCCTGCCCCCAATGAATCCCCTTCTGTTTTCTTGTGTGAGTTATACTGAGGCACCCAAAAACAGATCCCTGCAGAAAATCACTTGACGCATTCTTCTGTAGCAGCTGTGAATCATTGATAATTGCTCTTAAGAAATCTTTATTGGTTCTAGAGTAACTTCATCTATTTTTTTCCTATTTATTTACAAGAAAGGCACATACATGTCAAAAATATAGTCATATTATGAGACCTTTACTACTAATCCTCTGCCTACAAAGAACTGTGGAAGAAGGAAGTCAGATGGATTTGGCAACCCTTGCTCTGGACAAACCCATTGTGGCTATTACTCATTCTTGTGTTTATTTCTAAATAGTGTATGGCATTATCTGTTTTACTTTTTTTTTTTTCCTGAGTAACTGACTATTCTAAATCCTTGTTTTCTTTCTTTGAAAAAGGACTAGTCAAATTTGCTCTTGTTCAGTCTTCCATTATCGTGTAGGTCTTCATGCTCTCTCACAGGGGATTGTTGGTAGCTGGGAGCATTGATAGTTTTGTCCATCAGTCATTCAGTTCTCTACTGTCCTAGGATGAAATTCATTCAACCCAACTGAGTCTAATGAAGCCTGCTTACTGGAACACATTGCTGTTTATTTTTTAGGGTTTCACCATGCCTTTCCAAGAGTAATAAAAGCCATCATTAAGCCAAAGTGACTTTCAGAACTTCACACAGTTTCTCCACATTGGTTGAAATAAAATTTCCCTCTCACCACTTTCTCTACCCTCTGTATCAAACATTTATGCATTTCAAGAACTTGCAGAACATTTTCTACACTGCTATATTCCCTTCTCCACTGGGTAGTTCAAAGCGTACATTGTAAGTCATGTACTTTGGGTGCCTCTACCAGCTGCAGAAAGGTTTCCCTTATGTTCTTGATACAGCGTCCTGTTGAGATGCTCTTCTCCCAGCCAGTTCCCTCTTGCAGAACTCCTGTATGCAGCAGCTTGTTTGCAGGTCTTGCTGGGACACAGGACTGCTGTTTTTTAATGTCCTCATTCACGCACCTGTCAAGGTTACAATATTACATAAGCCTTGTGTAAAAGCTTATGCAACATCATGCTCTGTAAAGTGTTAATGCTCTAAGGAATTTCAACAAGTTTTTTTTTTAATTAAAAATATAAAACAAGACTTTCATAACTGTGCATGAGAAGCAATATTTATATTTGGACTAGGTCTAAATGCTGACTTAAATATCTCAGAAAATAATAAAAAAAAAATAGGCCTGAAATCTGAAGTGTTGAAGGGATGCTATTTCTAAAGACTCTGCCAAATTTTTTTGCTCCTGTCTTGTAGTTCTACAATTCAATACGTTTTTATTGGTTGAAATCATCACCTAGTAAAGTGATGCATGATTCTTAGCTGTAATTGAAGGAGAAAACACATGCCCTAATTTTCTGGGAAGTAATATTTCTGAATATTGTACAAAAGAAACAAGAATCATAGAGAATGCCTCATTTGTTGAATGCTATCAAATGTGATACATGTGTTATTTCTATTTAACCTTACTTCTTTTTTTCTTAAGTAAACCAGTCTGGAGCAGTAGGGTGGGTGGCGGTGGTGGCAGAATAAGGTTTTCCTTACTGAAAAGTGAAGAAAGAAAAAAGAGGTAAATGTTCATATAGATCTTTTACACATTTCCAAATTGCTTTCCCACAGCTTTCTTGTGTGACCCTGAGCAAGCCACTTAGTACCAGATATATTAGAGGACATCCTTAAATGCCTACACCCAAGAGTTAAAAATCAGTAGGTGTGTAATGACTTGCTGGTAAAATTCTCTGGATATATGAAACTCCATTTGTCCACATATGTCAGACTAGATGAGTGCTGTCAGAAGAGGATGAGAAGACAGGAGGTTGGCTCTTATGCTAGACCAGTCTGGTATCTTTTTCATATGAAGAATTTGCTCTGGCTTGTCTCACCTGAGTGACCTGGTTCAGTAAAGTTCAGTCAGAGGACAACTGATAAGCCGTTACAGGGTCAGAGGCAGCATAAAGTATATAGTATGAACCACTACTTTTGTTTTTTAAATTAAAATAAAAATTAGTAAAAAGCTGCTATTCAGATGCTGAAAGAATCCGTCAAGCTAGAAGCGGAATAACAGTTTGGTTTTTTGGAACCCTAATTAGCGAAGACTAATGAATGATGTTATGTAATGGTAAAAATGACAGTAATAGTAGTTGGTAAAAGAATATCCGAGGGCCAAGTTAAACTGTATTGATCTAAACCTGACAGACACATTCTAGCTTCTCACAGAAAATATATTTTTTTTTTAATAAAATGTTTCTCTACCTTGGCACTTCATAAGCCAGGGTAGATGAAATTCAAAGCTTTGCTAAAGGACTGAGCCACAAGTGGAATTTGGTTTGAGAATATAATGCTTGGGGATAATGGACAAATCCTGCAGGAACACAGCATTCTTACTGAGTGCTCGTTCCAGGAACGCTGAGCACACAATGACGAACACAGCCTTTGTCAGGAGCAGTTGGGTTGTCTTGCTGTATTTTTCTAAGACTGAGCTTGTGGTGCAGTTACTGTGAACACTACTTGCCCACACCTCAGGAGTTTAGTAGATTGAGCATTCATGTAGGACATAGAAAACTTGGATTTAGTGCACTCAAACCTGAGAGAATTAATGCAGGATGTAGGTTTTGTTTTCGTCATGTGAATAGCCCTGACTGCAGGTCAGGATGCAGAGGTGGTGATCTGTGCATCTCCTATGAAACTCGCGTGCCATAGTCACTGTAAGGTTTGGTGATGGGTGAGCTTCATAGCTCACTCCTAGCTAACAACCTTGTTTTCAGGGAAGGACTCGTGAGCCCTATTCATGGGGTTTCTGGCCCTTGACTTGTAGGTGCCCATATACCCTTTGGGTTCCAGCTGTTGGAGGATATTGCTAAGCTGGAACTATGCTACACAGGGCAGAAACAAAACCCTAAGGAGGGAAATCAGTGATGTTGTGTACACTAACAAATTACTTGGTAGTCTCATCTTGAATCCGAGGCAATATAATGACTTAGTAGTTTGTGAAATTACTGGGTTGGCCCTTATCCTTTTTTTTTGTATTGTGTCCCCAGTGCACATACAACCCTTTCCCCGGCAAATATTCTACGTAAAATTGCATCCTGTCCTTTCCTTTTTTTTAATGTTACCCGTGTACAGTTTCCCTCTAAAACTCACTGTAGTCATTCAGCAGTTATATTTCCTAGGCAGTCACTGCATCAATTTTAGTTCAATCTGTCTCCTTCCTCCTCCAAGCCCTTGTGTCATCTGTCATCCACATCTCATTTCTGCTTGTTCATTCTAAAGGTATTTACTCATTCATTTTGCTCACAGAAAGATATTTATTGCATTAGATGTAAACAAATAAGCAATTCCACCCATACATGCACCATTTCCCTTTTTTTTCTGTCCACACACAAAAGATACAGTACTGTTGGGTGTGTATGTTTTTATATTGGGTCTAAAGGACCACAGTTAAGAATTGAGGGGGGGGTGTGTGTAGTGACAGGTCACAGTGATTTCATGCGTGGAGGAAGAGGGCAAAGCACGAGTTATGACAGAAGTCACTGCCCCAACCTAGTCTTGACCTTCTTATTGTGAATTCCTTTCCTATCCCTCCAGAGCTTCAAAACCTCATCCTAGCCAAGCAAAATGTGTCTGATTGTGATATATAGGCCTCTCCTCACTGACTCTTTCTCTCATCAAAGATGTGGGAGAGCATAATCAGACCTTCACCTTACTTGGTGGGACATATGAGGCTCTAATATTTTCCTTTGTTTGTCACCTATCTTTTGTTAAAACAAGTCTGGATTGTCATCATCATGGTTTAAGAGTGCTAAAGCTGGTTTCTTTTCAATATAGATCTTATTACTCAGTTGTTCTACCCTGAAGTCTGCCTTCATGTCACTTAGGGAAATTGTGGATTTATAGATGGCCATTATGGACTAAAACTTTCTTTGTAGGCAAAATCTACATTCTGAAGTTATGGTTCCTTTGTCTTTTCTTTACTGGATCAGCAGACAGCAAATGGCTAATTTTCCAGCAGCAGCATGGTAAGCAGGATGTCTTGGCTGAAAAGCAAACTAACTGCACTCAACTTTGGCTGGGGAAAACGGATGTCACCAAGTCAGTTATCTTTTTGTTGTTGTTTTAATAAAAACATCTTACAGGCTAACCAGCATGTTCTTTAGAGTAATATGTCCACTTCATGGCAAGTACTCTGTTCTTGGCATTTCCTAAAACATCCAGGACTTCCTATTGAGGAGCAATTGGAGAAAGAAGAATGGCTTCAGAACTTACTCCAACAGATTTTTGAACTTGTGTAACAGTACTTTTGTAACTAATGAGAATAATTCTGCTGGCAGCGGAACAGTGAGTGCTTTCCTATGTTTAATTTAAATTTAGGTTTATTTCCTTGAGTAAAAAAGATGCTTTTTTTCTGCATAAATTTAAAGATGTATCTGACTTTACATTGTAAGAGCAAGAGATAAGATGTAATAATCAAAATGTTACTTCAGTGAAACTTTACGTGTGCAATGACGAGATGACTTTTTAGCTGTAATTTGGTAGGCTACCACTGGGAGAAGGATGAGCATCCTCTTTGGTTTGTAGGAGAGAAGTACAAACTGTACTCTGCAGGACAATTTTATGTAGTTTAGCTAGCCCATAAAGGGTTGCCAAAAAAAAAAAAACTAACCCCGAAACGTTATATTTTATAAGTTTACAAAGTTATATTATCTACATTCAAGAAATTCAGCATGGGATTAACTAAGGTATAGAAGAGATTAACAAACCACATTGTCACAGAGTACAGTTAAATGTCCTCCAAGGAAAGGAGAACAGGAGGCCAAGAACTCCTAATGATGGTTCACTTTTTCATTTTTGGGATGTGAGGTCTCTGAGCAGTTCCTGCAAATGGTATCTCTAAAGTGTGGAGTTAGTGTACCAAAGAGAACTATTTAATTTGCACTTGGAACATGTCCCAGAAGTGGAGAAGGGACATAGAAGAATTGCTGTTATGGATTCAGAAGGTCTGATTAGCATGCTGCTGGTGGCCTGCATGATCTTGAGATGATCTAGGAATACAGTGAGCTTAGAATATATATATATAATATATTAAAAAAAAAAAAAAAGTTACAATTCAGAGATATTACCAGGAAAGTATTTCGGATCAATACTGTAGTACAATCAATACTAAATCTCACTTGGAAAAGTCCAATTCAAGCACAGTCAATTCAGAAAAGGGTTGAGAATAAAGCAGCTATTGCAAGTGCTGGTTGAATGGAAGCTAAAAGCATGGAGAAATCAGATGTATGAGGCATATTAATGATTCAGTTTTAGTGTATGATTCCTGATCAGGGTCTGAAAACCTTTAAAAAACTAGAAGAGACAGAGCCTTAATGCTAGCTTCCAGATCTTTCTGTATGCTGCTATAAAAGAGAAAATAATTCTATTTACACATCAGGCATTTCACCATCAGACTCCATCCTCAGCATATCCTCTGTATGTGCATTTTAGTGATATTACAGCTGTGTGGAATGGCTTAAATTAACTTCTACAGTCATTATAGATATAAATACTTGTCATATCTGTGTTAGTGGCTATCACTGATATTCCTCAGTCTCATCTGTAAGTGATCAAGTTCATTACTGAATTTCTTGTATGGAGAAACCTAGTTGCACTTCAGCCTAGTACCTAGTTGTACTCAGAAATACTAATTGAGTTCTCCGAACTGTTCATATATTCAAAAACCCCAGTGACCATTGCAGGAAGTGGGAAACACGAAAGGAAGGTATGAGGCAGAAGTCATTGGAGCTGACGATGTTAAATAACTTCAATATATATGTTAATAGCTCACTGTTTTTGTTATTTATTGATTCTCTTTACTGACAGATGCAGGTGTTACACTGTGCTTCTAATACGGACAGACACTAGACAGAAATATTACACGTTTCTTCATGCATTCAGATGAGTGAGCTAATGTTCAATTGGTCTTTGCATGAGCATCTTTAGAAATCCTGCAGTATTTCTCCTGCCTAGTTAGTAGAGCCCAAGAAACTATTGTTTCAAGATTTAAATAGAATGTGCTGCATTTCGCTTATCTTGCTTACTGATCATCAGTTTGTAGACAAATAACAGATGTGCCAGGAATGAGCTGCTCACCATGTGTGTCTGGGTTGGATTCCTGGTAAAGGTTATGTTTTCTGTAACACAAATAGCCAGCACTCTTAGAGCAGTACTTTGTATGTCCAGGACCTGAACCTGAATGGAGGGGATTTGGAGCTGCTGATTGTTTTATTGCTAAATAGGTAGACCAGAGGAGTGTATAGGTACAGAGATAATATAAAGAGCAATATCATCTATTCCCCCGCCACCTTTTTTAGATAGGTAACAGTTTTTAAGCACAGGTAAAATGATAGCTAAGTGTCCTGATGCCTCTCTGAACTCAAGACTCTAGGAAGATTCTGTTAGAATAGCGGTCTGCATTTCGTCTTGGTAGGGCGAATAGTTTCATTTCTGTGGTATCTATAGAATTGATAGGGAAAGGAGTTAATGAGAAAGATAGTTGAAAGCATAGTAAAGAGTTCTTGATCCTAGCCTTGGCCATTTTATTGGTTTATTGAAAATTAAATGTGAAGGTTTTTATGTTGGCTGGAAAATGATTCATTAGAATTGCAGAGAACAAGCTGAGAAGCTCTTAAGAATGTAAAAAAGGTTAAAACAAATGGAGATTAATTTGAAGAAGTGTATCTCGGCCTTCACACTTGCATGAATTTTGCCTAATCTTTTTCTACCACCTCTGTCAGCAGCAATGATGGTCCAGAAGGGCAATGCACTCCCTTTCCAGTGTCTTTAGTAGTTTAGGGGAGAAATGACAGGTGCTTCTGACATAGTTGCAAAACAACAGTTGGCAGGAGAGGGAGGAAAGAATGCTATTCTGAAAATAAAATGATTATGAAAAGAAATAATGTAAAAAACAGGGTGCTATTGGGGTCCTCCAAAGAAGATACAGAAGAGAAATATTTTAAGAAAATTCAAAATAATTTCAACACATTCTCCTTTTTTTTTCTCTGCTTTTACTAGGTCCTTTTATCGCTGCTTTTGGTAGCCTCAGTAGGACAACTCTTATAATTTTTCTTTGCCTGTCTGTAAGTGGGGATAAACCTTAACGCATCTTATAGAGTCTCACAAGGAGTGTTATTAGGAGCGAGGTTTTTAAAAGTGTTATTAGAGATAACACCTTCAAGGATCAATGCAGGGAGCTGTCACCCATCCACTGAGTGCTGGTACCCTTCCCTCTAGAAACCAGCACCTGTGGAGAAGAAGTGAGGATACCAACCGCCCAGATAATCATAGCAGCCTCTGGGTTGGTGGTAAGCATGTCCACAATTGGTGCAGCTGGACTTCTTTTGTTGATCTTAATTAGACCTGGTTTCATTGTTTGCCTTCTCAGGGCTGTTTAAAAATTCTTCACTTTCCAGCAGCAAGGCTGGTAAAACAGTGCTGGGCTATTTTGCCTATAGATTGCCAGAGAGAATCTGAATGCGACACCTATTCCTTACTAGACCTGGGAGATGTCTGAACACAGATTCAGCATGCCGGGGGTCACTGCTAGGTGCCTTGTAACACTTCATTGAAAAACAGACATTTTAAAGCTTTTTTTTTTATGATTTACTAAGAGTAATGAGAGACCTGCCTAACAGCTCTGTGTAGTTATGCATTTCTAGCATGATACTAGGGGGATCAATTGTTAGTGATGTGGTGTGAGCTCGTGTGCAGTTGTAAAGCCTCCTGGGGCGTCCTGCCGTTTTCTGGGAGAGAGAAGAAGCCTAATCTGGTGTAGTCCTGTCCATTCTTCTAGTGAAGTGGCATTCTTCTAGTGAGCAAAATCATTTCAGAATTGTGCTTGGGTTTGTTTGGGAGAGAACAAATCAATTCCTGTAGGAGGAGGAAGATAGCTTGTATACAGCATGGACCATGTGGGGCTGGCACCTCAGAACAAAGCAAACGTAAGCATTACTGATGGTGTTGAGGTACCCTTTATACTACCTTCATTGCTCCTTGGGTACTGTGTGTATTTTTAAACTGAAATATTGTTGGGAAAGACTAACACAGCCCAAGTTTTGGAAATGTGTAACAGTTCTGGAACTACCTGTGAAAATAATGTCATTTACCTTCATCCAGGTGTTCTTTATGAAGGTTATCTACTCAAGTTCTGATAGTAGTCTACTGAAGAGTACATGGAAAGGCCTCAGAGTAAAAATGGAAACCCTCATGTATGTTGTTACCAGAAGATGATCTGATAAACTGAGCAATAATTACATAATGATATTTTATCTAAAATATTATATGTATGTTTTATGAGCAACTTAATTACGTGTCCATTACTGAAATACAGTAAATACATTAGCTCTGCATTGCTTTTCTGCTAGATTTAATAATTACTATCAGTCATTGATAGAAACCTGTCTGTTGCACTGGCAGAGAAACACAGATAACCCCAAACAAAAGTCAGCAATGATGATCAGGTTAAGTACTGTGGTTAGTCTTCTGTACAATTCTCTCTGACTTTAAGTCCTCTTGTTGACCGTGCGAAATATTTTTTGTTGTTGTTGTTGTTGTTTTTGCAGTAAATGCTGTCTTTGCAGTAGATTCTGTTTCCCTGGTGCGCACCTATCTTACTTGTTTTTCTTGGATGCTCCCCTGTGGAAATGCACGTGAATCTCTGGTTTGGGCAATGTTGCAACCAGGAAGGGTCAGATAGAGCGGTATTTAATTCTTCCACAGAACACCCAAACCCCAGAGACAGTGCCAATTTCCCTGGAAGTTCTTACACCCTGTGGGCATGAAACTGCCAAGTGAGGTGATTAAGGAGACAGGGGAATGAGGGCCACTCCTCAGATAGTTCAGATCTAAGAAATGTTTTTAAAAAATGATGGCTTAAATCAAAAATTGAATTGTCACCTACTGGTTTTCATCAGAAGAGGACTGTTGCCAGTGTCTGTTATTAAAATATTAGTATATTTCCTGTGCATGCAATAAAGCTTGTCTTTACTGGCCAGCAGTGTTTTCTCAGTGCAGTGTTGTAGGGATTCCTTGTCAAGATTTTAAAAAGTGAGTGTTGCTTTTCCTATATTTGCCTTTTAGATTTTTTTTATAAGGGCTGCTAGTACAGAATTCACAAGCTGGTAGAAGCTATGTCTACAAAAGGAACTTGTTTGTAGCTAGAAAGCATCATTTTTTTTTCTGAGAGAGATTTTATAATCAGTCTTGAATCACAGTTATTACAGACTGGGCTGCTTGGCATCTGAGGGAGGTGGAACTGTTGTCATTACCTGTACTAATTCTCCTAAATGACCACTGCTGCTTTGTGTGTGTGCATGTACAAACTCAGGCTGGTAAGATGGGGTTATAGAGACTCTGTACACCTTACGTCTAAAATGTTCTATACAGTTGCTGGTCCTGAAAAGGTCATTTTGATCCTGCAATGTTGAAAGCAAGCATCTGTTGCAAGGAGAAATGTTTTTATTCATGGCCGTATAATATGAAGGGGGAAGCATTCCCTAGCCTTCTGTGCTAAGCTAGGAGTTGCATCACAGTAGCACTGGATCTCAAAGACCCAGCTGAGGGGTGTGCAGGACATCCAGGTGCTGTGGGATCTAGACAAGAAAGAAGAAATAATGTTTATTTAGTCTCCAGATAGTCAGCTTGCTAGTACAGAGATCAACCTATCTAATAAAAATTACAGCTAGAAAGCAGTATTTTTTAGTTGGGCAACTATGTCCCTGACAGCCAGATAAAGAAAAATATGTTAATTGGGTTAAGTACATTCCTGCCATTCATTTACAACTACCATTGTTCATAGGACTTGAGACAAAGGGCTCTCTGTGGTGCTTGTTGCTAAGCTAAATCAGAAGTTTATGAAGCTATGTGTGAGGCATGCAGTGAGCTGGATGCACTAATATTTGTAATTTTCCAAGTTCTACTATAGAAAATAACCTAAAATCCCAACCAGCCATGTCAGACCCTGGTGCATTCCATTAGTATTCTTCCTGAAGCAGCTGCAGTTGACCTATTCAATTGAAATAGGACATCCTATTCAGATGTCAAAGGATACTTGCTTAAATATGCGTTTAGTCTGATCCATATAGGTTATTCAGGTCATTCTTTTTTTTCTTTTTCTTTTTTTTTTTTTTAACTTCATGGATGCCTTGTGCATGTGTTCTCTGAAAGTGGTCAGCCAAGAGCTTGTTTTTTCCAGCCTCCTCTGATACAACCGGAGTTTGACAGATGTAAGCAAACGTGACGGTATGCTCCGGAAAAGTTGCTTTGGGGATGAACTGATCTGTGTTGTGTAGTCATGTAAAGAAACATTAAGGCACATCTTACAAGCTGTTTAAAAAAAAGGGGGACTCGATACAAAACACTGTTTCATTGGTGATAATGTAAACAAGGTTCCAGGTTATTGCAGTGCATTTGCTGTTCCTGCAATTAAGTTGGAAGGATAGACTTACAGGACAAAACGAGAAGAGTGGTTCTAGTCAAAGAATCTAGTTTGAATTAGAGCCTCCTTTGCTATTATTACCGTCAGTTTAGTAGTCAGTCCTAGCACTAGTGGGAATGGTTCTATAAAATTTTCTGGCACAAACAAGATTTATTGACACAGACAAGAAAAGCAGAGTTACAAGCTGAAGCATGTCCAGTACTTAAATAATAAAATGCATACTTGCCTTTTAGCAAGATGTGCTTAATTGTAGTTCTTTTTTTAATATGAAAGGAAGTAGGTCTAATAAAATGTAACCAGTTAAATCTTACAAAAGTTTTAATGTATACATTTTAACATGCATATAAATTTTACCATGTTCATACCTGTAATAAGAATAGTTTGTGAACTGCAGTTTGCAGGATTTTCAAAATTCAGATACTTTATATTCCTGTATAAAGACCATGGCAATCATTTTGCTGAAATATTATTTTATATGTCACAAAAATGTCATAGTGAATTATTTATGACTACCACCTCCAGCTCCTTTAGATTCTCCTTAGAATTACAGAATCACAGAATAATTCAGGTTGGAAGGGATGTCAGGAGGGCTCAGTCCAACCTCCTGCTCAAAGCAGGGTCTGCTGTGGGGTCAGACCAGGTTTCTCAGGGTCTTATCCTGTCACATCTTGGAAACGTCCCAGAATGGAGACTGCACAACCTTTCTGGGCAACCTGATCCCCTGCTATCATGTCTTCCTGGGGAAAATGACTTTGCTTATATCCAGTCTGAATGTCTTTTGATTTATGCCTGTTGTCTCTCATCTTCCTACCATGCATCATTGTTCAGACTGTGACTCTGTCTTCTTGTTCTGGGGTGGCTGCTGTTAGGTACACACAAAGCTGTATCTTCCCCCCGGCTGAGCAAGCCCCTCAGCCTCTCAGGACAAGGAAGTGCTTCAGTCTCTGGTTAATACAGCCCAGGATACTTTCAATTCCTGAATTCCCTAAGAATCTCCTCGGACAATCACTTCGGCACTATACTTGCAAATTCTTATCTTTAGTAGGATTACTAGTGTCAGTGAAGTACGTGTTTAAAGGATTGTGGCCTTACAACTATATTTTGTGTGTGTATACCTTATACAGGAAATCCCATTTCTGTGCAAGTTGCATTTAAATACAATATACTGCATACACTTTATAAATTCTGTTCTATAAATAGAATGGTGTAAGCCTTTATGGTTCAGGTGTTGTTACAGACAGTATCATAAAGCTGTTTCCTGTATTCCTTTACACATGAAGAAACTTTTGCCTACAAGCTTGTACACTTCTTTGTTTTGTAATTTGCAGCAGTGGCAGACCAAATGACTTAAATTCAGTGGGTGGGTAGAATCAGTGGTCAATCCAACATATTGTTTTCTTGAGTGGAAGACGCTTTAATCTTTTTTAATGATTGTTTTGCAGTTGTCTTAGAAGATGAATTCTTTTCCAATGTGTCTAATCCATAGTTTTTCTGAGTATAGGAGAGTTGTCTCAAAACCAAAGCAAGCAAATTCTTGCTGGACTGGAAAGAAGTGCTGTTTCCTGGTGGTTTATGTTTTGTAACTCCTAAGAATTAAAAATAACTAAATGAGTAATGATTGGTCTTCATTGCAATGGTGCTGGGAACTGCTACTTCTTCTCTGCTTCTCTGACAACATCTGATTCTTTGGGCACCTTGGAGGAGTCATGAATACTACCAAGGAGCCATCTATTGTTAAGCCTCTTTCTGAAACTTTAGTTTTAATCCTTTCTCCTCACTGCTGTCCTTTTTTTTCATGTTGGCTCCTTGGAAATGTTATGCCAGCATCTCAGCTAAGGAGCAGCCTTAGGACAGTTTTGGGTAAGCTTATGGTTGCCCTTTCTATGGCTTGTGATAGGCATTTAAACGTTGTGTCAGCAATTCTATCCATAATCATTACTGCTAGTACAATTTTTAGCAGGTGTTACAGTTTGATACCTATACTCCTTTGCTGTAAAAGTTACCTATGTAGATGTTTGTTTGGAAGAACTGTAGAACTCGCAGTTATGTGGTCATAGACCTAATTATAATGTACTAGTAAATATCTTGTAAAAATAATGGGGTTTTTATAAGACAGAATTTTAGCTACCTCCAACATTACATCTTCCCATAGATATGGAGAAGTTTGTGAATGGACAGGCTTTAACTGTACATTGTAATTGATTATGACATTGATGAGAATTTATTTCTGTATGGCACAGAGGAAAAGTTATTTTCATAACATAAAACACAAAACTGTATTTTCATGTCATGCCCATTTAGTGTAATCCTGTCATGACAGGAAGACAGATGCTGCTGCTGCACTAGGAACAGAAGAATGAATGGTAATAACTCCAGTACAGAGAATCATTTATTACTTAAAATAAATAAATAGGAACAAATCAGCAATTTAGGTATAACACTTTATAAACAAGACTTTGGGACAGCTCTAATCACCTGTCTTTCCCATAAGCTTTTCATTCCATGAGCCGGGCAGTGGCTTATTAAAATGATATTTTTGGGTGCATCTTTATAATTGTCTTTCTGTGAACAGAAGGTGTATATATGTGCATATTGTAAATTCTAAATTTAGACACAGAGATAATGCTAAGGTATGTGCCTCTTCTGTTTCATGTCTATCTGCTATGTACTATGCTATTAGATTTCTTTCTATAGTATTGACTCTCTTCATGTAGAAGACACATTACTGGACCAGATCAAGACTTACTTTTTTTTTTTCTCTAACTCTCTTTCATTTCTCTTTTATGTGCTCTTAAAAGCAGTCTTTCAAATATTTTACTTTAGCCAATTAATAATTGCCTGTGATTATAATTGTAGGTTCTCCAGTCAAAACTAGTAATTTTAGAGTAAGTAATGTCTTAACAAAAGAGAATGTTCTTTTGTGGGTATGTTTGTGATTTTTTTTTTCCCTAAATTGGACTTTCTCTCTTCACCTTCCCAGTTTTCTAGTTAAGTCAGCATTTCGTGAACAGCAGTGATGATTTTCTATAATACATAGAACAATGTTTTAACTTCCATTTGCTTTTTTTATCTGGTAACTTTTTTAACAGATGAAGAAGTGAATGCAAGGTGTATTCGTTGAAATGTTCTGGCATGTAAACCAGAATGAGACAATTATTTGATATATATATTTTTATTATCTTTCAAAACTTGTCAGTTCTTCCTAACTATTTGTCTTTTATAAAGGATTCTTCCAAACTATTCATTCCGTGTGCCCAGAAAAACTTTTGCCATATACACTGTTGTTCTTTGGGTGAGTTAAACCTATGTGAAATACAAAACTTTGCAGCAAAATGTTATGTTCTAGTATGAAGGTTTAAATCCAGTGATTGTGTTGTGGGTGAACAGTTGTAACAATCTGAGGATTAAAGACTTGTTGGGGTTGTAGGACAGCTAATGATTTTATTAGGCTACTAGGCAATGCTTTTGTCTAAAAGCATGTCTTCATTTTTCTCCAGTTCTATCAGTTTTTCTTATTGGAAACGTTATTGGCCCATAAGGAATCCCATTGTTTATATGAATGATTTTTTCTTTTATTTTTGCCTTCTGGGAAAAAAAAATCTAAGATAATTTTTTTGTCTAGTTCAAAGATGCTATTTCTTGAAATAAGAATGATAATCTCATGGCGGGGGGGGAGTCTTATCTCCCTACCCTACTGTCTTTATTTTAAATTGGGACTCAAGCAGGCATGAGTCAGAATGGATTTGAGTTCTAACGATTCCAGTCTAGCATTGGCTTGCCTCTATAGGGGAAAAAGCTCCCCAAAAGTACAAAAAGTGCTTCATACTTTCAGTCAGACAGCTTATGGAAGCAATTGCCTATCTCTGACAGTCCTCAGTATTATGAAACTGCCAGTTTTATATTTGCCTCTCACATGTCTGTTGATGCTAATAGTCTTAATGATCAGGTGTGGGCTATACATGTAAGTGAAGCATTACGGTTTGATTTGAATGGTAGCTTGTATGTGTAGGTCCTGATACTTTGTACCATGACCTCTAGGCTCTCTTTTCAGAATGACTTAAGCCTGCTCGACCAAGCTAGGATTGCCATCATACATGTTGATTGTGAATGGCTAGAAAATTCTTAATTTCCATGGCAAACCACTAAACAAGATGTTAGCTTTATCCCGCAACTGAAGATAGCGTGCAGTTACAGAAGCATTTCCATCTGGGAAAATCATATTGTTTCATCTGGAATTATTTGAATAGGGTAATCTTTGTTCAAGTGACCTTTTTATGTTTTGTATTTCTTGCAATACTGGTAAAACTCAACAGAATTCAGTGTGAATATTTAGCATGTTATAAATATCTTGTATTCATATTTTAATGGCTTGTACATTCTTGGGAATTTAATGATATGGATGATGCTGTTTAAAAAAATTGTGAAGGAATTCAAAGACAGTGTCAGAATAACTCTTGCATGACAAGCATTCAGTGTTTTCAGGTTATGTACTCTCTTCTTCTGGGAAATAGGTTGTTGCACTGGTCCTTAATAGCCTAAAACACTGTACTAATAACCCAAAAACAGTGTCTCAAGGGGGTGAAGTGGCACAGTTTTTGAGATGCTACAAAATCCGCCACTGAAAAAAAATGGAAAATCACTTTGCTATGCTTACAATTCCTCAGTGTTTGACAATATTTTATTGAGGAGTTGTGAGGGAAGTCAAAATATGAAGAAGCAGTACGTTTTGAAGATAAAATATAAACAGATGCACTGGACAATAGGAGGGCAGCATAAGGCAATCTGCAGGTGTACGAAGCAGCAGGAGGCTTGCACAAGTCAACATTCATCTTCATTCTGAAAAAATCAGTAATAAAACCTGAAAGAACCATATTAACATCTTTGTAATAGGGAAGTCATTAATGACCACTGAGTTAAAGTGAATTGGGGAGGACTGGTACTGAAGTAAACCGTTTTTTGTAAAGTTGAATATTTGTAGAAATATAAATGTTATGCACTTATTTATGATAGAAATAAGAACAACCAATTAGAAGTATGGGCAGTAATTTATTTTCTTCTAGATCTGTGGAAGTCTGCAGGATGTTAATGGTTTGTTCATTAAAGCATTACTCACATGAGTAATTTTATTGGAGTCCTGTTTAGCCACCTTAGCATAAAGGAATGGCTGACCTCTAAACAGGTTACTTTACAAGATGAAATTCTTTTCATGTCTATGCCTAACTTTGGTGCTAAGGTAAAGAAAACAGTAAAAGACTGCTATATATTTACATTATAAATGTTTTGACTTGACTGACTGAAGTTGAATGCTTTACTTCAGAAACACTTGTGAAAGAAGAACAGACCTCATGGTTTTAAAGAATCAGCTCTAGTTTTTGGGCAGAAATCTTTCCTTGGGGTACTGGATATTGCATGACTATGTTAATTCACCCTTAGGAGAATAGAGTCAATAATTCATATGACATTATAATCCAAGCCAAAAGACCATATGGGCTTACTTCTGCCACTTTTTAATGGAAAAAAATCCCATTGAGTTGAATGAGACTTGACTTGAGACTCTGTGTACAGAGACTTAAAGCGTCAATTTTCATGGTTCTAATCCAATAAAACTGTTTAAACATGTAAGTAGATTCACATGCATAGAGTGGTGGCGCACACAAGAGAATATATTTGTGTATTGTAAAACTGCTTCCAGGAACCAGTCAGCTCTCTAAAAATATACATTGTGCTTACACCTTGGGAAAAAAAAATGGAAAATCGTTCAGTGTTTGAAAATGCATTTACATTGAAACTAGCTTACATCCAAAAATATTTTGTCAACTCTTCATTTCTGAGAAAAACTTTAAAAGCTTTGACCATATTGAAATGCTGTGTTTTGATACTTGTTGACAAGGAAATATTAATTACAGAAAATTTGGAAAGTCAGTTCAGTACAACTTAATTACTTACTGTACAAGACCACAGTCAACCAATCAAAAAAAAAAAAAATACACCATACTAAGTCCTTCATTGGTAGTGCATAGTGCTGTTCCCTTTAACCTAGTATTCAAGTAAGTACTGTAATATTAAGAAAGATCAGTTGTCTATTTTTTTTATTCATGCTCTAAATTTTTCATTGTCGTGCCTGGAACAGAAGATACGACCTTACGTGTACTTAGGGATTATTTGTGTCACTTCATGATCTTTCTTGATTATTCTGCTTTTAGGATGACAAAGAATGTAGATTGTAGTAATTGTGTATAAGGCAAACAGGAAATTCACAGTAATAAAAAGTAAATGTTAACCAACATGCTGACTGATCAAAAATGTTATTAGCCTGCAGATTAAAACAAATCTAGCTAATTCTTCCATAGGTAGCAACATTTTATAGAAGTAAGGTTCGCAATGTAGCTCGAGGTTGTAGACCTAATCTGGTAGCATTTGAGTGAAAGTAGATATCAAGGCATTTTGGAATGTTATATTTTGGTCTTTCATTTTGATCAGATTTTGTTTAAAACATCTTAATTCTTAAACATCTTAATTAAAGATTAACAATAGAAGAAAGCAGAAGATTTTCAACATTATTTCTAGGAGTTAAGACAGGAAAGAGCTCCCTGAAGTGCACTGCAAAATGACATTTCATCATCTATGGCACTTCTAGCAACAAGTGAGTTGCACATAAGAAATCTCTGCATGTTGTGGCATGTATGTGCCACACCAAAAATATTTTCCTCCTCTGCTCACATCTGGCAAATGAAAAAATAAACAAAATGTTCTTCCTTTTATATGTTCCTGTAAACCTGTCACATTAGTATTTGAAACCTGCTGCATGGTCTTTCCAGCAATTCTACCTCCTAAAGACTTGTCAAAATACCTTGATTGTGTTGTCTTAAAGAACTTCTGTAGGATTGGTAAGTATTTGTGTAGGAAATCAATGTCAGTACACCTGCAAGTGAAGAGTGATGACTGAGAAAATTCTGTCTTTTGTTAACTAATAATGTTTAAACCATCCCAATTAGGAAGCAGGGAAATACTTTGCTACTCTGTATTTATTCAGCCAAACAAAACTCTGGGTTGATAGTTGGTTTAGACTGAGTAAATTAAATAGAGGTTATGACACAGTCACTAGATTTGCTAGACTTGCTTCAAGTCCAGCAAGTCATGCACACTGGGTGCATGTTATCAACAGCAGCTGCACCTTCCCTGTTCCTTGCCTTTAAACATGTTCAACCATAACATTCTCTTCCATTGTGCTACTGCCTTCAGCAGTGCCGGAACCGCATCTCTTTGCAATGGTCTTTGAGGTGATCACCGCTCTGAATGCAACGCAGAGGCACCTTGTGACCTCTCTTGCCAGGTGGCAAACTGAAACTTTGTGAACTAATCATCTTCCCTTTTAAATCTGAGAAATTTAAGCTTCAGTAATAGGCAGGGAGATTTCTATACAAGCTTGAAAGGTTATTGTACTGTGTATAGACACAAAACCACGTTTTTTCAGTCCTAAAATGCAGTGTATCTCCCTTATCTGTTTCAGCAGTTATGTCTTCAAAGAACTCCAGCAGATTCTTTTTCTCACACTCATCTTAAATATACGGGTCTGTAATTTCCATCTATTGAGCACTTCCTTAAACAGTATTGATGCTTAGTGTTTCTATCTCGTCCATAGTCAGTCTTTATAGTATTTTATGTATGAATAAAAGAGGTGGTTTGTACAAAACCAACTCTCCTCAGTCTTGTTTAAAAAAATGTGTATGTATAAACCTTGCATGCAGAGGAGCTTTGGATTCCTTTTGAAAACTCAGTATCTCAGTATGGTTTGGTTCCTTAGGCAGTTGATGGCAGGAGCCGTATTTAAGCAGTGCAGTTTGTCCAGCATGAGAGAATTTTATTTGGGTTATTTTCTTACTGCAGTGGCAGTGATTTTGGTCAAATGAATCTCAAGGTGTTCAGTACCGTGCAGCTCACAATTCTGTCAGATTTATGCTGCTTCATTTTTATAAAACATGGCCTTAACCTGCTACAGCATAACCTGCAACTCTGCAGTCTTTCTTAGGAGGCTTTATGGTGAAGAGAGTCTGTTCTCAAATATGAAGTAGAGGGATTTTAGTAAATGGACCACTTGATAACCACACTACAGCCTATATAGGTATAAATAAGCTAAAAATAATTGAGACGATTGTGAAAATATTAGATATTTTTCTTGCTGTTTTAGGCATATATTTGACCTCTATAATATATATATAACAGTGTAATATGTAAAATATAAATATTTACAAACAGTTGTGTTGCAAAGTGTGGAAGGCCGTTGAATTTCACACATATATGCTGTCATCATAATTGCTACTGTTAGTATAATCAGATCTATTTTTACCTGTTTTATTGGATATCTGCATGGTTTGTTAACTATCTGTTTACATCATCCACTGTATGGGACACAAGCATTCATCTTCTTTCCTCCTGTGAATTTCCATTAAAGTACTTTAACTGATCCACATATCCTTCCATGGACTGCTGTTAACACTGTGCAGTGTATTGGATACAGGGTGAACAGACCTCTTAGCGCTCAGGGACCGCCTTCCTTTACATGTTCCAGGGAAGCCAAACCACCAGGAAATCTGTACTTGAAAGACAGCAGACCATTTAAAAAATAATTAAGAAAAATAAATAAAATCCCACACTGAAAGTTTATTTGCTTTCTCATCAAAACTTATCTTAGAAAGATTATATTATGTGATATTTCATGAATGACATAGGATCTTTAAGTCTGAAGGACTGCTGTTAACAAGATGGCATTGCATTATTCCTGCATTTACAATTTAGCAGTAATACTTCATCTTTTATGCAAATGTTTTTCTTTTTCCTATCCTCTGGGAGTCTTAAACTGCATGATGTTGCCAAGACTTAGGATACCTGCACTTATTCAGTCTCCTGTGGACCATTACTGTGAGCCTTTGGACTTCTGCAGCTGCAGAGCTTCTTGCAAGGTGTCCTCATGCTGTGATCCAGGGAGTGTCTTGGTGCATTGAGTTGTCATTCTGTGGACCTTCTTCTGTAGGCATCTATTGCTTGCTTGTCTTCAACAGCAGTTAGATTGGACTAATTAAGCTAGTTTTATGTTCCTATGTGTGTATTTTTTCTCATAACAATTTAAGTGATTTTTTGTCTGTTTTTCATATTGATATTCATGCTTTTGCTTATATTCATCTTTACACATCATCAAGATACATTGTTTTACAGGTAACAGTACATTGTCAATTGGAATTTGGTTATGGAGTAAAAAGTACTTTTTCTCTTTTTCTGCCTGCAGCAAATATCACGATTTGACATAAATAAACATGCAGATTTTGTTAGTTTTTTATTTACTGAAATAAGAGGAGGGTTAATTCACTGAAATGGGTAAAAATCTGGCTGGATAGTGAAAGTGTCTCAAGATGTATTTTTAATGCAAAAAAAAAAAGTGCAAGGCAGCTTTTATCCTAAAACAACGTATAGAAAATATGCAGGCCAGAAGTGCTGGCAGTGTTGGAGATTTTGTCTGACGTGGGTTAGAGTTTTTGATGTTGAGTCTCTAACAATCAGTCTGCTTTTACTCTATTTAAATCTTTCAGTGTTACTTACATTAAAAACTTTAGGCTTTCCATACTAGAAATCTGCAAATAAAATCAGTTTATTTGAAAAAGTCACATAGCAAAGAATGAATGATTGTTCTATATGAAGTTGTTCATGGTAAGTTTAGGGACTTTCCAGTTGATTGGTGTGCTAAACCCCTGTTGTCTAGTTACTCACTGTGAGCAGAGGAATAGAAAAATGCAAAAATCCTTACAGCCTTTTCTTCAATTTCACTAGAAAGAAGGCTAGGTGGAATCTGTTCCATGCTTGATAAAGCATTTTGGGACACTTCCAGTGTACAGCAACTATCAGCCTTTCATTTACATGCGTGCAGGACTGCAGTAGTATTAAAAAAAACTGAGGGCATCCAGAACTCTCATTGAGTGCTCTAAATCTAATTTAATAAACACATTTTCTATTTATGTGTCTTAAATCCATTAAAAATATTTCTCTGTATTTATTGCAGGCAGGCTTCCTTACCTTGTTGCATGAAAAGAAACATGAGATTTAACTTAGGCTTAATACCTTTCAAACTACACTTGACTTTGATTTAGATGCATGTTTCTGCATGCTTGGCACTACAAGATGCCTTTGTGCCTGTGGTAGCAGGATGCAGCAGGTATGGCCTCAGTATGGACCGAGTGGCACCTGAAGAGCGCAGAGGTGAGGTGACGAGGGTGCTTTCCCTAGGGACCAGTAATGATGGAGGACCTGAGCCCTGGGGACAGCGTGGCCAGAGGGCTGTCAGGTTATCCGGTCTCCTGTAGGATGTCTCTCCTAGCACTACTGGCTTACATGTATATGTCCTGTTGTCTTCTATACAGCAGATCTTCACAGTTCATGTGAAAGCAATGTAAGCCCTGACTGCTGATAAATTTGGCCTTCATGTATTTGGAGTAGTTTTCCTGTTCCTAATCAAAACATGTATGAACATGAAATGCTTTGGAGACAGCCCATCAAGGTGTATCAAAATCAATTTGAGCCCCAGATACCTCTGAAGTCAGCTGCTTTTTGTCTTTCCAGCTTTTTTCTCTACCACTGGTGGATAAAAAAAAATATAATGCTGCTTCTGCCAGTTCTTTTAACTTGCAGTTATTTATATTCTTTCCAATAGACTTTTATAGTGTATTGTTTTATTTTGCCCTCTATTACAGTCCTGACTGAATCTTTAAATCTAAATGTTAGCAGAGCTGTGTTTTACAGTCTTCTGTGGTTCAGCTTGCCCAAAAGCCAGTGAAATCACAAAGTCATGTCAAAGATGGCTGAAATGTGAGGTAAACAGGGACTCGTGTAAGTATCTGAAACAGTTCAAGGTGTAGTATACAGTAAAAATCCATTTTTGGTAAACAATATTCAGTGCATTTAATCATGTAGAAACTGTTATGGGGAAAAAAGTGGGTTAGCACATCTCAGTGCAAAATAATGTGCAAATGGATTATTTAAAATGCACATTGAAATGGAAAGTATTTGACCTTTTTTAACCTGCTCTTCCTTCTACTGATCATCCCTGAAAATGCCTGAGTAGAAACAGTTGTCAACCTTATTTCAATTTTAATGTGTATAAAGTACTTTCTGCTTACTGCCAGTAGTGAGATTGGAAAAAAAAATGTTTTATGCGTAGAGAAAATACAGGAAAATGTACGTAGATGTCCATGTATATTTAGTGTTTAATTGAGAATCTACAACTTTAATTGCTATAGGTTTGGAAGCTTTTGTTTCATTTAATTGCAGCATTGGAAGGGGAGACAGTAAACCTGAAATAGTATGAAAAGGTTTTAAGTAAATAACGTTGTAAAAAAATAATAATAATAAAAATTATAGTCTATATTTAGGTTTTCCAGTATACTTGCCCATATAAAGTGAACTTCTAGTCTGTAATCTTTGGATTGGAACAGCTGTGGGAGAGACTTCTTGGTCTCTGGTGTGTCGCATTGAAAGTCTAGCATGTCATATTAAAAGAAACTGCAAAATGGACATAATTCAATAGCATTCTGTAAGGGAAAAAGAAGTCTACCTCTAGGCTGTTAACATCAGTTGTAGAAATAAATCCAATTGGGTTGTTACCCACTATTAGAGTTTGTACCTTAAGTTTGTGCGTGAATCCCTTTTTCTTATTGGTATTGTAAATACAGTTAAAAAAATGTGCTTTTCCATATCTTAGGTAAATTTTCTTTATTACATACCGTTCATCTAGAAAAGGGGAATTAATATGTCTTTGATAGAATTATTTAAACCAAAACTTTTCATTTTTCAAAAGGAATGGCTTTACAAGAAAAGTAAATTCCTTTGCTCACTATTTTTGGTGGGGAAATAAAAATTTTCAGTAACAGCAGAATATATCTCTCCTTGAAAATTTGCTTGTTTGAAACATTAGTCTGTGGTTTGAGCCACAATAATATTTTCCTTTTGGCATTCTGTTTTATATGCTCAGAGCTTTGTAAATATTCATCCTTAAGGCTGAAATTTTTCATGGATGACCTTTTCACAGAGGTGAACTTATTTTTGAATGCAGGAGAAAATACTGTCTAGTCCCTTTACTCATAAAGTTATGGGGAAAATTAATTTAAAGGTAAGCTTTGTTTAGAATGTCATATGCTTAGTATATAGTTATGATATGTGCTTTGCTGCTATTAAGATTAATTTCCTTTTAATATGGCAGACAATATATGAAACAACACACCTTGAGGTTCTCTGTTGCTCTCTGATATAATTCTAAACAATCCCTCAGTTCTTAATCAAGCATAAAATCCACATTTGGATATAATTTTAGGATAACTTCTAATGAATTATCTGTTTGTTGTCCCTCCTGACTGACTCATATGATACTAATGTTTTAATTACAGCAGCTTTTGCAGGCAGGCAAATGCAGTTTCTCTTTTAAATAAATTCCCAGAAAGCCAAGAAAAAGTAGCTTTATCTCTACAATCTGGAAACTACATAGACTGTTGCTAATGTTTGTTTGTTATTTGAAACTGTTGGGGTCCTGAAGCATTTGAGTACCTTCTTAACCATAAATGAAAGGGTGATGAAGTAATGAACACAATGTAGTGGTACAAGGAGAGCATTTATTAGAAACATATTTATGTGACTGAACTTTCCAAGAGTAGAATCTAGCTCTTGGGTTATGCTGGCAAAGCTTCATGCCCCAAATACTTTTCTGCTCTGAAACAGTTAGCTACCTCTCTAAAGACAGCCAGATCTGGCCTTCTACCTGGGTAATGAGTTGAGGCAGTATGTTGTTTGCAGCTGAAGATGGATTCAGAAGCTTTGGAGCAAGTTTCTTGGGTAGAAGAAACTGACTGTGTACTCTAAAAGCAGGTTGGCTTTTGATGGTCCTCTTCTACAGATTTTGTTTTCTCTCGTTACCCCAATCTAGAAAATCTTCATTTTTCTTGTTAACTTTTCTCTGTAAATGTCTTCATACTGCGTTTGATGGACTTGCTGAGCAATTCAAGTCGCCTAGGACTTTGTGTGGAGTTACGTGTTCTCAGTTACAGTCCTTGTATTGTATGGAATTTCAAATCAGTGTTTTCAAATATAGTAGCCTGTTTTTCAGAATTGCTAACCACACGTTTATTCTCACTGAATGGTTGGTGTTGTGTGTGTCTAACACTTCTTAAGAATATATCTGGTGGACTTAAGACCCCAATGCCTGACTGGTTGATCACACCTCAGATAAATAATGCTTATCGAGAACATCAGTAGCAGAACAGAGTCCATAAACCTCCTACAAAAAGTACCATGTATTTGTGTGTGTAGGCAGCAAGTGCCGAAAATTCCAAACAAGCTGCATTGTAGGAAGATAGTTAAGAGGAGGATGGGATATTTTTTTTTAAGTGTATTTTAAAAAGCAGTGATGAGTGATGTCTGCATATAGATAACTGTGTGTTATAAGGAATTAGTACAGTGGTAATACTTAAAACACTTCGCTGCAGAAGCTAACAATAAGATGATTTTTCTTGCTTGTGGACTTGTTCTGCAACCGTTTCTTGAGTGGTAGTGCTATATCCTTAAGTCAGCTTCCTTGAAGTATATGCATTGTGTGTATGTTCAGCATACCTGCTTTTTATGTGTTGGGCTAGTTGAAAAAAGTCTGAATATTCCAATGTAGATGTAAATTTGAGGTAGCCTGCAGGACTGCTTTGGTTTTACAAAGTTCTTTAGTTTCTGGCTTGTTAGCAAAATCAACAGGAACTTTCCTAGCAATGCTAGGCTGCAACAAAATGCAGTGTGTTTTGATTGACAGGGATATTTGTGAGCTGAATTTATAGTTTGGAAATAAGGGGTTATTTCCTGCTATAAAATAAAGCCATTATGTTGAACAAAACCTTTATGGTTTAAGAAAGAGAAAATGATTCAAACTTTACGCTTAGCACAGTGTAGGACTGAAAAGATAGTATTCTGCAGATCTATTGCCCCATAGCTTGGCCAAGTTGGCGCTGGCAGTGTGGAGAAGCAGTAAACCAAGATACATTTCCCCCCATCCAGGTCCTTATTACATTGGTTACCTGCATATTTCCAGACATCTGAGACTGCAGATATTGTAGCAATTCCTTTAAATACTGTCATACACCATGCTGATGACTGTTACTTAATTTTGACCTGTTACTCAAATATCTGTTAATGTTTCTCACACCAAAATCACTTTGTGACTGTGATACGGGAGGAGAAGACACCACTATTTCTGTCTTTGTCCTTCTCTTTAAATTTTAATGCAGCCACTTCTATATCCATACAGAAGGATCAAACACGAGCTTTTCCTTCTCACTGTTGTTTCTGGCTTGGGCTGCTCCAGACCTTTCTCCTGTGCTTCTCTCACAGAAGCAGTGTGGAGACAAAATGAGTACTCACATGTAAGTTAAAAACAACTTTTAAATAATCTTTTCCAGAAGATCATGTACTAACTGTCTAGAGTCACTTGGTGTCTGAAAATAGGTGACTACAGACTTGGTACAGCAGGCAAACTGCTGCATGTTGAACTTAATCATTCCCAATTAAAGAATAAATAGTCAAGCAGAAAATAATACAACTCTGTTCTTTAAGTGCTTACCTAGTACATTGTATCAACAAAGTCAAACATGATGATTGTTTCAGGTACAGTAACCCAAAGTTTTTGGAACAGCACACAAAATACAAGAAATAATCCAGAGATGTTATCTACAGGTGTTTGGAACATATGCATAAATAAATATTTTGTTTACTTTTAGGTACAACTGAATGTGTTCAGTAACTTCAGTAATTACAATTCTTTTATGATTCCTTCCCAAAATGGTCATTGTTTCTTATCTCACATATTAAGCAATTCTTCTCAACAGAAAGTTTCCTCAAACAGTAGCCAGAAAAGAATATATATGTATATTCTTTTCTATTATTATATATTATTCCTTTTATGTATTTTTCATATATATATATGAAATCCACAGTGGTTTCGTTTTGTAGCCCTCCAGGGCTGTGATAAACTAGTAATACTGGAACAAATTTTAGAGCCACTGCTTGTGTGTGACCGTGAGATATGCAGGTCTTGTGCTTCCCTGCAGCAATTCTGCCTTTCTGGGTGTGTGTTTAAGGCAGATATTTCAGCCAGCCCAGTAACTGCATTAGGTATTTGCCTAACCTCTCACTGTTTTAAGAAATTGGGAGAGGAGAGAGGATTTGTTTCAGTTCCACTGCATTCTCAGAGTAGAATGTTCATGTCTCTCATTGAAACCTTATTTCTCTTCTTTAGGCAGTGGTCTTGGTTGAAGGCATGAGAGCAGAAAGTTTTGGCTG
Organism: Anseranas semipalmata; assembly: GCA_013399115.1. Taxonomy (NCBI): domain Eukaryota; kingdom Metazoa; phylum Chordata; class Aves; order Anseriformes; family Anseranatidae; genus Anseranas; species Anseranas semipalmata. Next base: position 112,654 of record VXAA01004298.1, read on the forward strand.
GGTTTTCTGTGTGCAGAATAGATAGTGGAGCATAGGTAATACTTCTGCCTTCCTTTTCCATAAGCACTCAAAACAAGTATTTTATTTGGGAAAATAGTTTAGACAGAATCAGAAGAACATTAATCTTTACTGATATTTGAGGTAAATACATTTCTAAATCAGCATAAATTCTACTCATTGATTTTTGCATTGTTTCCTCAGGGATCGGTCTTGCCCTAATAATCCTTGGTACAAAGAAGTGATAGCTGATGGGAAGTACAATCTTTTGTGTGTGTTTTCATGTTGTGTTTTTCTTTTACCAAAAGAACTGGTAAGAGAAATACTATAACCATTTTGTACCAGTAATAAATATATTGAGAAATGCCGTGTACCACAGGTGGTCAGAGTTGCCAGCCTTCTGACTGCATACCCAAACCTTTGTATATCCAAGAGCCATGAGATGCCTATCATAAAACTTGGAAAGCTGAAGGGAGGGAGAGCTGACTTTAAGCAGGGGCTCCTGTGATTGCTCCAAGGATACAGATGAACTCTGGGGTGATGTGTTGATGGTGACTTACTTCCTTGAAGAGCCAGGGTTTTTAGTTATTTCATATCCTTCCTTGCAAAACCCCTTCATTGCTGCTCCCCTAGTTGGAGATTACTCATATGATTAGCAACAAGGAAGGAACGTTTAAACTGCATTTAAGTATATGCAGTTCAAGGGGCACAGACACACCATTTACATGTAGAGGGACACATCTGTATTTACAATTAATGTGACAGCTGGTGTCAGGCAGAAATAAGATCCTAGCTATAGGAACACAAATTCTGTTTAGTGTTAACACTAACTGCTTTGTTTGTTTGTGGAAAGTGCAGGCTCACCAGGAAATTCTTGCCAACAACTTTGAAAAATAAATCGGAAACATCCTTTGTAATGAAAATATTTCAGACCTTCAGAGGAGTTTACTCGGGAACTGCAGTAGTGCCTAGAACCCATTTAAAAATCTAAACTTAGTTGAATATAACAGTATAGAAGAAGTGGAGGAGAGAGCAGAGATCTGTAATGAGAAATTATAACTGCTTTTATTCTTTTTAAGAAGTGCTTTTAAAGCATATGGTAGTCATGCGATAATGAAAAATGAAGGGAATGGCATGCAGCTTACCCTGGCCTGAGTTCAGTAATCAGTGAAGAGAGGGATGCCAAATTACAAAGTTACATTATAACCTTCTCCAAAGAGAACAAATGGAAAAGGTTTTGGAGTTTTGTAAAGATTAGGATCTTCAACCTTCTCTGAAAAACCTATTTACTGTGAAATGACTGCAACATTAAGTGCCTGAAGAATACAAAAGTACATGCAGCTATATAACCACTGGTCTAATGTACTATCTGCTGCTATCAGAGAAGGGTCTGTCTGTTGGGCTTTGTATCAAACTGAGTTTAATAGGAACTTGCCAGCATTCCTGTTAGTACTGGCTGAAATCCTCATGCACAGCATGTCAGAAGCTTGTGAAAAGAAGAGTTGGAACATAACCCATTCTTTCCAAAATATTCTCAAAAATAAATGAGACCTATTCAGTCAATACATGAACGGTGGGTAAAATCTTCCAGGGCTGCAGATGAAATCCAGTGTGTGAAAATCTGAAGAGCCGAATTGCACAGTGCCTGGTTCTACAGGAATAGAAGTCTAATTGAAGTCTAATTGCTACTGTGCACCATGGAATATGGCCATCTTCCATTTTGTTTGGAGAAATTATTTTGGCTTCCACAGTCTTTAATTTATTAATGATTAAATTTTATCAAAATGAAACTGCTTTAGTATTACTAAAGCAATACAGAATTCAGTAGATTTCTGTTCATCCTAGAGTGTCAGGGAAAGCTTGAGATTTAACAGATTACATAGCTCCCTGGTACATGATAGGTGTTTGTTTCCCTTCTAGCTCACGACCTATTTAAAACTGAGCACTGTGGTGTGTTCTACATAACGCTTTGAGTACAAAACTCAATAAATCTTGTTTTTTTCCAACTCCAACATTGACTGCAATAATTTTCACATGATTGATCATGGCAGCCATTAGGGATGTAAGGTTACAGGCTTTTTGAACAAAAAGCTAGTGAGACAACTTTATGCCAGGATTTCTATGGCTTTCTATGACAAACTGAAAATAGAAAATAAGACGAGCAGTGATATTGTAACTGCTAGCTTCTTTGACCTGGAGGATCAAAAAAATTATGGATGTTGGAAGAAAATAGCATGCTTACATTTTTTTGCTCTAACTGTAGTATATAACTTTGCATTTGTAATTTTTTATGTATATCAATACATCTCTTTTTGGATCACATTTTTGCAGTTTCAAAAGTAGTTTCAATGTCTTAGATAATTTTATAGATCTAATGGAACCATGGATTTAAATCCTCCTGAGTAATCACTCAGGTTTTCGCTTGGCTTTGTGAAATAACCTAAACTCTTGTTAATGTATTGCTATATGTTTCTAGCTTTCTTCATAAGTTAGTGTGACCTTAAACGGTGCACATTGATGAAACAATCTTTTTTTCCTTTTTGTATACATCATTTATTCAGAAAAAAATGACGTCACTTGGTTTTCTAGAGTTTGTATTTATATAAATACATTCCAGTGTCTGAATTTTAAAGATCTAATTATTTCCTCCAACTGCACGAGAGCCCTAGCTGTTTACACAGCTGCTCATACAGGCATCCTACCTCTTTGTTTTGGCTTTTGGGTGGCATAGTGGTCTTAGTGTTAGTGGCCAGAGACCGTCGAACCCTCTGCCTCCCACTGCTTTGCAGTCCCTTTGTGTTGAGGTGCAGTATGCAGGCTGGCGAATGGACTTCCTCCCTCCAGCAGAACAAGAAGAGATGTGAAAAACTTTTCTTCTTCCTATAGAAGTCTAAAGACTGAAATGAGGATGTTTTTTCTCCCCTGTATGTCCAATGCCTTCTTTAATCCTTGGTGCCGTAGCTGGGAACATAGTCCTTCAGGAAGAATGCCCTTATACAATGTTTATTACCTATCACTCACTGGATTTCATAAATATTTGGTTGTCTATATATTCAATAACATGTATTTTTAACCCTAAAAATTTAAGTGTTTTAAAAAAAAAAATGCTTAGCTTTACACCTTGTCAAAGCACATGCACTGATTAGTCTACTGATTAAGTAGACATTTTTGGTTACCTTATTAAATGTGCATTTTTTATCATATTCAACCAGTTTCTAAGCACTTTGACATTCAGTGAACTAATCAGTAGATATATTTTCCATTATTTACTGAATAATTTCCAAAGAAATGTCACATTTTTTTTCCATATATTTTCCTACTTCTTCATTTTTAGTACTTGTGAAGGAATGTAACATTTCATTTATTCTGCTACATACTGCTATTTATAGCCTGAGTCGATGATGGCTCAACTGTATTACCAAAGTAGGGGCTTCTGTGGGATTTCAAAACGTGTGGTGTCACGGTTGTTAAGGATTGGACTGAAGTTGCTCAGCTGAATTTTCTTTCTGTTCCTTAGCCATGAGTACTTGCTGTTGGACTTGTGGATGACCCCATCAATGACTGTCCTGAAAGGATAGATCTCTGAGATCAGGTGTTCTCCAAGGCAGAGATTACAGACTAGCTGATATCCAAGGGCTCATCAGTTTCAGTAAAGCAGTTCCAGACCCTATAGCCCTGTTTTATGGCATTCTTTATAAGAGTAATTGTGAGAGATCTCACAGTGACTAAATGCAAAACTGTCATGAGTATGATGTAAACATGCTGTAAAAAGAGATACTTCAGGGTGATTACTGGTTCAGCATAGTCAAAAAAGACCCAGGGTGGTATTAAACCAATAATAACAGACATTTATAAACATTTGTCACATGCTTGTGTGGAAGACAATAACAAGACTTTGAAAGTGGCATTGCCCTTAGAACAGATTGGTGCAATGCCTGTAATTTGCCTGCATCACTCGCAAGATGAAAACAGCAAGTAAACAAAAGGCCCTTAGATGGGGAAATTAAAGAGGAGGGGAAGAAGGTGCTGGCAGAGGCACGTGGTTTTAATCAGTGGGGGAAAGAAACCTCCCCCCGATGTGATGCCTGTTGAATCATACAACCCTTCTAACACTTATTAAATAGTTCCCTGCTTATGTCTAATTGGCCCTCTGCTACTTTTCAGTCAGCATAGCACTAATTACACTGCTCTTGAGACACAAAGCTCCTCTAGATCAGTTGGTCTTCAGAGCTGTGGTGTGCCAGGACATGCAGCTGATTCACAAACTGTTGTAAGCAATGTTTTCGAAGAGAGTTTTAGGTTAGAAGTTTGAGATATGTTCAAGCATCTGAGAGAAGCTTTTAGGCTTGATAGTATGTTCGGAGCTGTTCTGTAATTAAGGAACTTGCTCAGACATTGTGAAAGAGAAGAACATATATGTGCAGTAAATAATTATTCTTAATTTCTTCTTTTTTAGATTTGTGTATTTCATTTGTAGCTCACTCACTAGACCGTGTGTATAATTGCCATGTTCTTTGTAGCATTTTATTTAGTGGCAGTGCAGGCTGTTGCGTTGAGCAAAATTTGCATGCATAGGTCTGTTTAGCCACAAAGGCCAGTACAGCAGAAGCACAGACCCTGTGTACTTTTGGCTTGTTCTGACAACATGCCTGACGCTTTCCCATAGGTCAGTACAATACGGTTATTTTGGTCACAACGAGAACAACTGCTATCCAGTTTACTGACCCATAGTAAAAAACTCTTTCTGCCTTTGTAACTTTCTTCTGTTCATCAGATGTGTTCCCTCCTGTATTGGAAGTGAAATCTCTTTGCTTAGTCTAGTGGAGACTTGTGATATTTTTGTGATCTGTTTGAAAATGTGTGTTCATAGAATCAGAAAAGTAGGTCTGAAAGGAACTCAGGAAGTCATCCAGTATCTGTGCACCCCAAACCAGATTTAAATGTGATTGATTCCAACAGATTAGTTTTCTTTAAATTCTTTATTCCTGTCTGTGCTACAACTTCTCTCTGCACAATCTGTTCCACTGTTTCACTCTCCTTGCTGTTAAAATGTTTCCCCTTTTATCCAATCAGAGTTTTCCTTGCTGTCATTTAAATGTTTTTTTTTCTTGTCTACTGTCCACAGTTGTCATGGAGAACGGAAGATTAATTTCCTTTTTATATATATTTGAAAAAAATACGTAATTCCTGTAACTTTTCTCTTTGCAGCCTCAGTCTCCTCAGTCCTCCAGCACTTCAGCTCTAGATTTATCAATGTTAAAGGTGATGAAAGGTTACCAGAAGTTCTTACAGGCTACAAATCCATTCGTTCATTTTGCTCTTTTATATTTGCTGTTTGGAGAGGGACTGGAGGGACATTTAAAACAGGGTGGTGTATTTTTAGGACTGCAATATAGCCAGCAGTTTACTTTTTCCAGTTTGAGTACAGACACACTTACTGAAATGTTTGATTTTAAATTTGTTTTTATTTTTAGGTCTGTTTTTGCAAGTTATCAAGTCTATTTCAGTTTTAATCTTGCACTTTGTCATCTTTATGTTCTTTTTCAACCTTCTCTCTTTTTTCATAACCTTGGTTGGGAATATTGAGTTGTTCCAGACATAGAAAAAAATTCTGAAATGGAAATGTCAAGTAAGGTTCTTCATAGGGACCTATTGTTACCTATTCCAGGATACTTTCCCTGCCAGTATTTTGTGTGGTCCTTACACTAGTTTCATTATGAGCACGTTTTCTGAATCTGCTTTGAAGAACATAATTTGTAATGGGATTAAAAACCATGCCAGAGAAATGGTATATGTTATTTGAGCCAACCCAAATTAGCTTTAATTCACTTTCCACTTTTCTTTTGTCTGTTTACAGTTTTTTTCAGAACATGTCCAAACAGTTAACTGTTATTTCCTTACTCTTCCTTGTGTGTTTGTTGTTGTTGTTGTTGTTTTTAAGGACTTCTTTTCTCTAAATCTTTACCTCATCACTGCTCACAGGATCTGTTTAACCACTTATGACTTTCAGATTTGGTGATAAAATGAAATTAAACAGGGCTAGCCAATCTGAAAACTGCCAGGTTGTCCTTTAATATTCTTCATATTCTTTTCCAATATTGATCTGAAATCTTACTATTTTTTTCTTGAGTTTAATTGATTGCAACTTTTCTTTCAAGTGACGTCTAAAGAAAAAAAAGGCAATGAACACTGTCTTTCACAGTGTAATCTGTCTCTAGAGTTTTCCCTTTAGTGCTCCAGCACTTCCTTCATCTTCCTCCTACTTCTGCATTTCCAGAATCTCTTCTTGCTGTGTTCCTGGCTAATTCTAGCTCATGGTATGTCTTCAAAACATCAAATTTCTGCCTTTATGTGTTTGTGGTATTGTTTTAAATTTGACTGTAGTAATCTGACCTAGTTTCTATTTTGGTAGGCTGCATTCATCATTCCAAGAAGCTAACGAAATTCTTGAGGATTAGCCCATTTGGTCTTTTTTCTTTCCATTCCCCACATTGTGAGCATTTGTTGTAGTTCACGGTGTGTTTGTCGAAACCTTCCTCCTTCAAGTCCTTTCTTTTAATCTTGCTAAAGGAAAAAAGTAATCAATGACAGAGTGAAATGCCTGAGTCAAATGGCATCCTGTGTGAATTTGATGCTGTAACCTAGATGTAGAAATTAACAACGGGCTGTAACCTGTGGGCTTTTTGCTGTGATATGGCAATTACTACAGTAGAATTAGGTTATGGGAGAGTTAATGGTCATTAGTATGAGAAAAACAGTTTGTAATCTCTGGGATTGCAGAGATGGACCTGTGACTTGCCTTGGTCAGCTCAAGAAATAAGAGCAGTGCAGGAACAGATTAAAAACTGTACTGTAAGTATTTGAAAGTAAGAAACATAAGGATATCCAGCTTGCAAAACTTGCACTGAAATGTAGTAGCACTGAGACATTTCTAGTAGGATTGGTTTGTGGAAATAAAATGTCTCCAAAGATGCAGCACACTCGGCTCTTTCTTTACCTGGTTGGTAACAGGTGACATGCAGCCGCTAGCGAATTATTTGGTTAAGAACTCCAGGTCCTTGTTAGCAGTTGTGGAGGAACACCACAGAGAAAACAGGCAGTACTTGGGTGCTTTTTTGTAGGTTGGACGTTAAGTGGTACAGGTCTGGAGTCTATACTCTGCTTCTGCTGCTCACTGAACAGCTTTTGTTTTGTTTTTCCATGTAATCCCCATCATTATATGGCAACTGTGGTATGGAAGAATTGTACATCTGTGTATAACCAAGTGTTGGTTTCTTCTGGATGTGGTAACTTCTTTATTTGAGCTTAGTAGCCTTATTTCTAATTGCACTCTTCCTCTGTGGACTTGCATGTCTAGTCATTCAGACATGTTTTTTGCTTGGCAATGAAGCTGCAGCAACATATGAGATATTTTTCTGACTGTCTTGGACGAATACTTTTGGTGATTAATCTGAGAAAATGGTGAACTGTTCAGAAATTTTCTGAATTAAAACAAAGTAAATCAGTTACTGGGATGTTTTTTCAACATGTTCCCTACTGAAGTACCTCTGAGTGTGATAACATTTTTCTTTAAAGATTTAAATATTGAGAGTAGCGCATTGCAACATGACTGTGCGTACAGCTTTCTAATGAAACAGTAGGCTAATGTAATTTAGTTGCTGTCCATTTGATTTTTAGTGTGACAGTAAACTGCAAAAGTGTAATATTCTTCAAAGCAAATGCACATGATTTAGAGAATTGCAGATGATATATAGAAATGTAGTTCTGTACAGTTATTATTCTAATCACACTTATCCTCCCTCAACTGAAGATTTTACTAAGGAGCTGCAATCCAAGGGTTTTAAACAGAGTTTGCTGCATTTAAGAGTGCAGTGTTGAGTACTAGAGAAATTCATTTGTTTATGCTAATATAATCCTGGCAAAAAAAAGATATCTGCATCAGTAAAAAGTGGAGATCCTCTGCACTAATGTGGGAAGTGGAAAATATGGGAATTTTATGTTGAATATTTCTGGATTTTAATATTCTGGACAAGCTGCCTTGATTTCTTGGCAGTTTTAATTACACCATATTGTGAGCATATGGCTTTTGGTTTTCTCATAACTATCATCGTGAATTGTCGACTGATGAAGTGCCGAATGCCTTCTACTCCTGTTGATATCAGAATGAAAATGTAAGTTTTTCTTCCTTGACAGGTCAATAGACGATGAACTCCTCACCTGTAGTTCTCCTAATGGGCAGTCTTGCTTTGTGGTTTATACAAACTGGCAATCTGAAGCCTTAGATTCCTTTGAAAAATTAAATCCTTAATCTTTTCTAAAATAAAAGAATCGATAAATTCTGAGAAATGTGTTCATCTAAGTGACAGAATGGTATTTCTTTTAGGTTTCATTACTAACTAGAAAGACTTGATTAGTCTTTGATTTTTGACATTTGGTGTTTGATAAGCTGCTTGGTCCAAGGCTTTGATAGCAGTATATGGAGCCTTGATTTGAAGACCAGAGGTTCAAATCTGAAAATTTTCTGATGATTAGAGATGACATAACAGCTGTCGTCTATCTTGCTGGAAATCATCTCTGTCCATTAATCTACCAATGCCTGCATCACAATTCTTTTAAAATAAGCAGAAAGTTGGTGTCTAGTCTCATGGAGGTTGATGATGTCACTTGTGTTTTCAGTCAGGTTTATGTAGTCCTTTGCTGAATCAGAACCTGAGTAAGAGGATGACTTCAGTAGAGAGTAGGTGCTAAGTCTCTCATGAATCAGGTCTCTCTGTTATCTTAAAAAAAAAAAAAAAAAAAGTTTTATTAATGGTTTTAGAAAAGATTTTCCCCGTGTTAACAGACAGATAGATGGTCTGTTGGACAATTCTGTGCGTCTCCCTGGAGAGAAACTGCAGAATGAATTACTACTCAAACTAACAAAGTTTGGGTCAGTTCTTTGAAAATAACTTACTCCTCATTTGAAGGCCAGGCTGTGGCTGGTACTCTTTCCAGCTCAGTGATTAAAAGCTTAGTCATCCTCTTCAATTCCTCTTGGACTGGTGCCCTGTGTGGGAACCGAGTCAGAGCTTGACAGGGACCAATAGGGCAGGATATTGGTCTGTGTATTGACAAAAAGCCTGTTTAAAGAGCAAGATATTAGTAATGTTCATTTGATGGTTTTATCCTACTTAAGCAGCAAGTGATACAGTTTTGAAGCAATTTTTCTTTCCACATCAAAAGTAGCTAAGACTTGTTTTACTGATTTAGCTTATGAAGGCTTCTTTATTTCCTTTTTTTTTCTTTTTTGTTCCTGTTTTATAACAGGAGAGAACAGACCTGTTTTCACTGGGAAGTGAAAGCTGAGGGAAACGTGGACATAGGTAGCCCATTGTGTCTGTCTGTGTTTCTGGATGCACAGAAGGGTTCTGTGTGGTTCCTTCACTCTAGACTCCTCTGCTAACCAAAGAAAGGATGTGTTCAGTTGCTGGAGGTCTCTCTGGCTCTCCAGCTTTCTCTGTGTTGACCTCATCTGTGTCTCACTTGGAACAAGCTGGAGCTCACTGAGTTTCTATTCTACACGTGATTTTTCATCGGATAGGGGACAACAGAAAGGAGCACTTTAGATAGAACATAAGGCTGCTTAGAGCTGTGCTCTCTGCACCTTTGTTGAAACTTTCCAAAAGATACTAATTAGTCCCTGCGGGTTTCACTTAAGTGCTGAGTAGCGATGTTAACAAGGTTTTGCATGCTGATACTCCTCAGGTACAAGCTCTCGGGGAAGGAGGAGGAAATGGGCCCTCTCTGTTAAAGGATTAAGCAGCTCCATGCTTCATCGCTTCAGAAGCAATGGTGATGAGCCCTTTATTTCCACAGGGGGAGTAAGGAATGTTTCTCTTCCTCCAAGCTGATCCTCCCAGCAACCCACAGATCCTAACCTCTCGTGCACAACCAGTTTGACACACAATTTTCACTTGTGGGGTTTTCTGTTATTCAGTCTGCACCACACCATACTACTGCAGCAGTACTGGCCAGACAGCAACCAGCGTGGGAAAAGGTGCTTAAGTTGCAGGGATGATAAGCTTTTGCTCCCCCTATCTTATAATACATTGCTAGTTGGCTATATAGTTTCTCACACTGCTTCTTTTTTTTCTGGCACATATATCCATTTATCAACAATTTCTGACATTTTAATGAAACTGCAAGTTTAGCTCGCAGATAAAATGCGTATTTTGTTTTTCCTAGTTGCTAATTACTTTGAACTCATGATGATCATCACTGGTATCCTTAATGTGTTGTTTTAACTACTTGTCCACAGTCAGCTACGTGTCTTGTTCTCTTTTTTTTTAAGGATTCTCACTAATGAACACACAAACCTCCTTGCAGATGACGAGGCCCACATCCACAAGCAGCCTCTCACAGGGAGATTTGCCAGCTGCACCAAGTTGTCTGACAGCAGACAGGACACTGGTCCAGCGCAATCAGAAAGTTCCCTTGCAATGCAGCAGCTATTGAATGCAACATACAAATTTTACAGAAAGAATTTTGTTATGATAGAAAAAATAATGTTATAGACATTCAATTGTTCTTTTCTTAACTTTCCGAAGAGACTATAATTATCAAAATTGCTTTCCAGTGGCAATTGTTACTCTGTGGTTGGATTTTTGGCAGCATCCTGTTCTCACTGTGGCATTAGCAGGCTAAAACATTGGCTTTTCAGATTGATTTCACTGGCTTTCACAAACGACCTGAGCTTTCAGGGCTAGCTGTTCAATAGAGTGCTCAAAAGAATTTCAAATGTTTTGCATTTGGGACGTTTTGCTGTGGTGAAGTGATCTATGAGACCGATTTTAAATCTAGAAATTGGCATTTTGTGACTCCTTAACAAGGACAAACTATCTTGATCCAAGTCGAAAGACAACTGTCTAAAGAGGGAGAAAGGTTTTAACAGACGGTACACAGGTGGTGTGTGGGAGTTGTAAGTTGAGTTACTATACAGAATAAAGGTGTAGGCATTTGTTAAATCTTTTCTTTTCTTTTTTTTTTTTTTTTTTTTTTAAAGCGTATGAGAATATTTTCCATACTGCAATTCCCTTAATACAGTTTCCAGTTAGGTGACAATTCTATAGAGAAAATGTGGGATGAAGAACATTGAAATGATTTTGGAGACTTGGTCCGTTCATAAACAGACATCTTTGGTTTCTGTGGCTGATTACTTTAAAAAAAATGTGTGTGTATACCTATATGCCTTCATAGACTGAGATCCTGAGATAGGAATAGTTTTTACTGATACTAGGTTAGCATGAAAAATGTTTGAAATGAAGGATTATCTTGCTTTGGAAGAGTATGGTTGGCAAGATGTGGTGGGACTCCATGTGCAGAACCTTCCTTGCTCTGTATCGCGAGCTGCAGCGTGCGGTACAGCTGGCGTGTTCGGAGCCTCGCAACAGGACGTGTGCTTGCGGTACGCCATACGGCTTTTGGTCCTGTTTGGGCCCTCTGTTCTTTTATTCTCTGCTAGATGAATGCTGTGCCAGATTCTTTTGATCTCTGCCATTTTTAAAATTAGTGAGATTTCTTTTTTGCTATTACTACTATTGAGATGCTGAGAATGTCGCATACGTTTACCACGCTTTCCTAAAATTGCTACGACTTCTTGTAATTATGAACGTTTCCTGCCTCCCCCCATTCCATTCCTTTCTCCCCCTAGCCTGAGTCTGCCTAAGAGGAGAACAAAAAGCAGAAGGTGTGGCTGGAATGATGCATCCCTATGCTTACATGTTTGTCGTCGTCTTTCAGTGTAGTTTCTCTTCCTTATTTCTGCATTTATCTTGTGTCAGGAGCGAAGTATCCCCCCTGTTAGGTTTATGCAGTGTCTGTATGCTGAGGCACTGATCCCAGCTGCTGCTATGCAATCCTACAGCAAACGGTTCCAGCAGAGGAATGGAGACCCTTTGCCTCTTCTCTTATAGAGAGAACATTGCAGAATGTGGCTGGCATAGTTAAGATCTATTGGGAAGTGGGGGTAGAAGGTATGAAACTCACTTTTGAAATACACAAATACACAACTGCATCTCACATTTGGGCTGAAAGAAGTTTATTTCAGAAATGTTGGAGCTTTTTCACTGAGCAAAAATAACTTCTTCAATGTTATGTAAAAATTGACTGTTAAAGTATAAAAGACTTGTTCCTTTTCAGAAGGTAATTATGCTCATTAGCTTTGAAGGTGAGGTCTCTGAAGGATTACACTTTTTAAAAATTCTGTTCACTTCTCCAGAAATGATATTCTAATAATAAACTAAAAGGTAAATTGATTAGATAGTCTTTGAGTGTGATTTATCATTTTAACAGTGTATTATTGTCCTGTGAAAAAAGTTTTAATGCTGCATTAATACACGACAAGGATAATCCAGAAGAAAGGAAATGTAGGGCTAGCTTCCAAGTTAGATCAGGTTGCTCAGGTGCTATCTTGTTGACTTCTGAATATCTCTAAGGATGAAAATGTCATGGCCTCTCTGGGCCTTTGTTGCAGCGCATCACTGTGTTGTGGTGAACTTGCTTTCCCTATGAGTCTTAATGGCAATTTGCTTTCTAGCATCTTGTGTCTTGCCTCTCATCCTTCAGCTGTTTATCTCTGAGAAGTGTCTGGCTCCATCTTGGTGCAGCCTCCTCTCAAGCCTGAATACGCCTTGTTCCTCCAGTCTCATGCTATGGACTCTTGAAAACTTGAGAAACCTGAACGCTTCTGATTTATTTTTGAGAAAGTATAAAATATACTTGTCTTTCTAAAATTTTCTAAACAAAAAAGCACAGAATCATGTCATACGTGTTATTTCGCTTCTTTGTTCTTACCAAGCAGGGAAAGATTGATTTTATTTTTAACCTCTTCCCTTTTCATTCTTAAAATATTTTTTTCCTAGTCTTTTTATCATGAACACATAAAGATGAAGATTGTATTGTTTATTTTACGGTTTATAAGGTTCCAGGGTTTTACTATTACTAATGAGTTTGCTTTTGGTTCAACAGGGGAAACAATTGCTTATTTAGAAACACTTAAGTCTGAGTAACATAAGTGTTTCTCAACCAAGCAGGCTGTCTTAGACTCCCTAAATCATCTGAGTTCCTTACACTCTTGTAGTTTCTAACTACAAGTGTTATTGATGAGAACATTTACTTTGACAGTGGCATTTCCTCAATGGAAAAATTGACCTTATTGTTGTTTGTGCAAAACCAGGAGTTATAGAAATGAGTGTATTCTGTTCAGGCTTATTATGCTGAGAGGCTTGTAATTAAAATAATAAGTTGCTCCAAAGCAAGAAATTGATACTTCAGAGAATAACTACTTAAAACTCTCAAAATCAAAAACTTCTCATGCTATTTAATTAGATGAACCTCTGGATGTTATAGTTTATCGGTGTTCTTCCACACTATTGATACCATCATTTAAAAAAAAAAAAGGGGGGGGGGGGGGACCAAACCCGGTAATTTTTATCCTTTTAAGGAAAATGGGGAAGTCAGCATATGAACAGGTAGAGGACATTCTGGGAAAACTGCTGCCGCTGTTGTATGTGAAGCTGGAAGTTCTTCACCATTTCGCTTCTTCCAGGGAAAGACTATTATAGGCTGTTTTGTTCTCTCACGAGATAGGGAGATGACGATCATAAGGCGAAGGAGATTTGTTTCTGCTGACGACTGATTTTGTGCTTTAGGAGAAACAGCAAAACTCTGACATATGTTAAAGGACAGTTGGTAAAGATAAAAATTTCAGTGTTCTGCAGTGTCGATAGGGTCCTCATCCTCAGCTTTTTCTTGTATTAATGAGACTAGCATTATATTTTGGATGTCGTTTCTACTGAACACAGTCATCTTAGAGGATGTTGCCTGAGGTACCCCTCGTTTTAAGGTTAAGAATTATGTTGAACCCGCTGAATCGTAACAGCTGATCCATATGAGAGGATACAGACAGGCTTGCTGTTTTGTTTTGTAGTATTGCGTGCCCGATATAGGGATAAAGCTGAATTCTGACCAGTTTGAAGGGCTTTCGTATGACTGAACTTCCGATAGAATATTCAGTTTAAAAAAATCAAAATTGTTTCTTGGAACTTTTCTGATTTTCTGCAATAAAAATCATAGTGAAATGTCTTAGATCAGCTCAACCCTGTTGTTATTTTAAGGCACTTAAACACTTTATCTCTTATATATTTAGAGATTAAGGAAACTGCATTTACTGACCTTATCATATAAGAAATGCACAATAGGATTCATTGTCAGTTGCTTTGAGCTCAGGAGGACATTGTCTCCTGCTGATTGATTCCAACTATGAAAGTTGGAAACTAGCATATAAAGAGAAATGGGGTTTAAACTTCTGTTAACAGGCAGCAGTAGTCTGTTAAAATAACAGACACACTGACAATGCAGTTCAGTACTGATCTCATTCTAGAAGTCACTATTTGTAATGCCTTCAACAAAACAATTATTCTGGTTTCATGGATTTTGAAATTACTTTTGTTAGTAAGGATGTTTTTACAAAATGTTCTTTTATAAATATAACTGTTAAAATGTCTTTTCTCAGAAAAAAATGTATTTCAGAAGCTTTTCTGAATCAAAACCCCAAGCTCAAAAGTTGCAAAATTTCCTTGGTAGTGCAAAATTCAGATATTATTCATGCTTAAAAATCCATTGCTTGGTGTTCACAAATAAGCAATCAGTAAATGGTTGAATGGACATGTGACTTTGGGACCCAAAGCTTTGTATTTCTCCAATAAAAATTCATGAATTTCTGCAAGTTTTAAACATTGGTTACAGGGTATGCCATTTTTGTAGCTATTGTGTGCTATAGTGTGTATTTTTGTGGTATATGGGGTTGTACTTCGGAGCTGGTCACGCTACTCTGTGGAGGTGCTGCATAATTCTCTCAAGCATGAGGAAGAGCAGGAGTGTGTGATGTGGCTGTCAGTGCTGCTGGTAAGGATACACTTGGAGAAAAAATCCAACTGTTTAAACCTTTGCTTCAATATTTGCTTTTTGTAGATTTGTATAGTATAAATCAGCTGTTGTACAGTATAAATCATTGCATCAGAGTACTATACTTTCCTGATATTATCAAAGTATATTCGATACATAAAAAAACATAACATGCTCATTGTTAGCTTTTTTACACATTTCTAGCATTTATTTTGTAAAACTTATTGGGTGTTTGTGCTTTTGAATTTCCTTCAACATTACTAAGAATTAAAAAACATTCTGCACTGAAGTGCCATCAGGGAACATGACTAGAAGTTCTAATCTAAAAAGAATCTCTGTACGAGTAACTTTTAATTTTTATAGGAATGCTAAAACAAAGAAATCAACTTCTGTATTTGGTGCTTTTCTTGACAAATACTGATCCTGTAAATTATACAGCTGTTCTTCCTCTGTATGGATTTTTGCAATACTTGGAGGGATTTATAGGTCTAGAGTGCAGCTGCTGGAAGTCATTTGTTCTCAGTTCCATATTAAATCTATCATGTATAAATGCATTAATATTCTGTACAGAGCTCAAGGGCTTATGCTTTTTCTTTCTTGCTGTGAGTTGCTGTCCTGTGTTTGCAAGGTGTGCAGAAAACAACATTAAAAAAAAATTAAACTGATATGCAAGAAAAAAGGGAAACGGTGTTGTCCATAGTAAATACTTGAAACCAGCTAATTTTGCAGTTCAAACTGAACAGCCAAAACGGAACGTACTGTTAACATGTCTGAAATCCGTAATTCTAATAAGCTTGTTTTGATGGGTTAGCACTTCATTTCCATTTGCTCGAGTGTCACTCTTCACGCATGTCAGTTGTACGTATGTTCACATTACTGAAACTTAACATTCTCTGCAGTGTTTCAATTGTGTGCATCTTAAAATAGTGTGTGAGGATACATCATTGACTTACTTGATTCAGCTTGCTTTAGTTCTGGGCTTTTTTGACCAGAAAAAAAAGGGAAATTAGCTTATTTTACATTGTTGGTGAACATTTATAATGAATATTTAAAAAACGTTAACCTGCAACTGGAGTTTGACAGGTGAGTAGTGACAAGCACCATAAATATTTGTTGCATATGTAATCTGTGAGAAAATTGCAGTTGAAGCAGGCTGCCTGATGTGAGTTGTGTACCTGCTTATCTGTGGTGATTTCACATCTCTCACACTGAGACATTAAATCTAGGAAAACCGAGGACCAGGAGAAACTTACACCTAGGGGAACTTGAGCTGATTTGTTGCTGATTTGTGATCAATGGAATATACTTAGAAGTGATGATATGTAGAAAAAGAAGGCTAAAACTAAAGAGGCTAAATATGAAAGATCCGTTTATTTGGTACCTGTTAAACTGTGTATCAGTGAAAAATCTAGTGGACCACATATAACATGGTCTTCTACTATTTAATATTTTTACTTTGAATGTTTCAAAGCAGCCTAATATCACTAAGGCAGAGAATGGAAAAAAGTTTTCAATCTAATAAATATCCCCAAATCCCTTCTAATTTAAATATCTCAAAAAAGAAGCAAACAAAAAATAATAATCATATAGGGTATTACAGCAATGAAAAATATTACGGAGATAAGTAATTGTGAAAAATGTCGTTATAGCACAATTTTCAGTGAATCATCTTCCATTGAAAAAATCCTGGGTTGAAATACTTCCAAAAGCTTTAACAACGGTGTTCCATGCATCGTACCACACAAGTATAATTATACTTTATATTTCCCACACCTGTGAAATAACTACATTATGACAGATCTATATATTTTACTTTGAACGTTTACAGAATTGCTCGAACCTGGCTTTTCTCACAAATGCCACTTTACAGGTGTCTTTGCTCCTATTAGAGAAGGTGAGTCCTGCCTCGGCATGTTCTGGACTTCCTGGTTCTTATGCAAGCTCAGTTTATAAGCTTAGGCAAATCAGTCAGTGTCTGTATCCCAGGTCTCTGTAATCTCCCAGATGTTATGAAACCTCAAGATACTGTGGGTCTGCTCAAATGTAGAAGTAACGTTACCATTAAATTTGTTCTTAAAGGTTTTCCCTTTACTCTTTTCTGACCTTTTCCTTTTCACATCCTTTGGTTGGCCAACTTCATTGCTTTATCTCATGTAATAATTAATCTTCAGATTGAAATGACAAGGAACATAAGTTGTCCTTATATGCCCTTCTAAAGTTCTCTTGGAGATTTCATTGTTCTTGTTTATTTTCTTAATTGCAAATGGCTGAATCTCAATAACTTCTTGCTTTGTCTTTCAGTTCTGCGATATCTAAGATGTTCTTTAGCAAGTCTTTTTTTTTTTTTTTTGATTGACTGTACTAATTATTACTTTACTAACACAGAAGAATGTCCTCCTTTATTACTTGCAGCAGTTGGCTTCTGAATCACTTCAAATGGGCTATGGAAATACTTAGTAAGTGTCAGAGTAGAAACTCAGAACTTGACTGCATCAGGTTTGATTTTTTTTTTTTTCCAGTCTTTTTGTGGTAATTCAAAATATACAAAGTCATGATATTCCAGTTAACAAAACATTTTGCAAAACAGAATTTACTAAAACATTTTTTGATTATTTAGTATCCCTGATGTGCATGTGTGTAAGTGATCTTTAAGTCTTAATTTCCTTCCCCTCTCAGTTTTAAGGCAATACGTGAATTCTCATGAATTGGACACTAGCCTCATAGAAACAAAGGGCTAAGTTTGTCCTGAATTTGATGGAATGGATGGGCATGCTGGCGATCAAAGAAGTGAATCCGCTCTTTAAATCATTATTTCTGCTCTTTTTCTTCCCTCTCTTTTTCCTCACTTCCTCTCCTTCATGCCTTCTTCACCCATCTCCTGCTCCTGAAGACAGGATTAGACCTTCCGGAGGTTCCTAACCTCGGATCTGGTGTTTAACCTGGGCCCCTCTCACTGATGAATGTTTCCTGCTCTAGTTCTAGACATGCTCATTTATGACAAATGTGACCATAACTGTACTAGGAGAAAACCTTTATGAGCTAATATATTAAGTGGTATACGTGTGCAGAAAAAGGATTGCTGGACTTAAAAATCCTATTCCATTAATTCTTAGAGGGAAAAATTGCTTTGCTACCTTTCAAACTCAGCTACTTCATCTAGGAGATGGATAGTTAACAGAGCAGGGGATTAGAAGTGTGGGGACCAAATTCCAAAATAATGGATAGAAAAGTGACAGCAAGGTGTTGCTCTGTAATCTGTAATGGGGCGAGAACTTGTGAAACATATGGGAGAGTGTTTTGCAGCAGTTGCAATCTGATGCAATGAAGGCACCAAAAGAAACAGCAAATTCCAGGAAAAAAAAAAAAGTAAATTAAAATAAAAACAACAACAAAAACAAAACAAACAAAAAAACCAACAGACAACAACAGCCTGGGATATTAACCAGACATGATCAGTTTTTGATTCTTTGTGTATGATAGCTGTGCTTTTCTGTGGTATTATGCATTAGTTGGAGTATGATTAACAATAAATAGTTGTACATACAGAGAGAGCTTGCAAGACTTCACTTCTAGTGGAACCCAAGTCCTGTAAATCATGGTTTTATAAAGACAGCACAGAGTCTTTGTAGAGGCAGTGTGCTACTTAATGTTTAGTCATTAAAACCATGACTTTTGGTCAGCTTCAATAGCAAGAATGATTCAGTCAATGAGACTGCATAGAGGTGTGTTTAAACATCTTCCTTTGATTCACTGCTGTTCGGAATTTATGGGCATACCTTCCCAGTGGGGTTCGACTTGCTGCAGATGTGTTACTGGTCAGAAGTGAGGCTCTTCATAGGCCAATTTACCAATGCCATGATTCTGAAACTTGATACAATGTTGTGTGAAATAAAGCACACTGTGTTTTAAAAACCATAACAAACTGAACTTTTTAGACAACAGTTGAAGGAAATTTCAAAACAAAAGCTTATTTTTATTCATCTTAGTGTGTAATCTGACAATGGCATTACCCTGTTTGTATGCTTGCTGTGCTCATGGAGAGGGCCTTGTTGATATGCAGCTTTCTTGTAAATTAAATCATGTTAAGGTACAGCAAGTTTTTACCGAGTGTTTGATTACCAAATCTATAACTGAAAATGTGCTTTACAAACAGTTGTAAAAATGCAGGCTTAGAGACTCTGAAATACACGTGTCTGCTTAGCTTTTTGATGAGTTCTGAAGGCCACCAAGATGGCCGGGAATGGGACCTCTTGTCTTGTGAGGAGAGGGTGAGAAGTCCGGGCTTGTTCAGTCTGGAGAAGAGAAAATCTGGGGGGAACCTGACAGCAGCCCCCCAGTACCTACAGGGAGCTCATTGAGAAGGCTGAGGTAAGACCAGAGCCCTCCTGAGGTCCCTTCCAGCCTGAATTATCCCATGTAACTATGAAAGCTAGTATTGCATTGGCTTTCTAGACTCGGTGGTGGTTCTTCCACAACTTCTACAATGTTCCTTTCACAGAGAGAAGCCCAACGTGGGACCCTTTATGTATGTATATATACATATATGCATACATATATCTATGTTTATAGTCCAGATTCATCTTTGCAGTCACTTTGGCATGTGCTCTGCTCTCTCTGTATTTTTGTTAACCTTATTGGGCAACAATCCTGCCTTTTTTCTCAGCAAGCACGGGAGCTTCCCACTCCTGCTTTGGAGATGTTGATGTCTTTTAGGCAAGGCCCTTACAGTCTCACCTGACCGCACAAGACATTGTTCTCATGACAGAACTTTATCAGATTTTTAACGCAGCAAAACCCATTTTCTGGGCAGTGCTCAAATCTGGGAGGAAAGCTTTCTTAGTGTTTTTCGCATGAGCCTGTAAAACCCATAACTATACTTCACTTCCGCTTGCATCTTTACAGTGCAATTCTTGAACTACTTGTTTTTGAGTTCATGTGAGAATTGGGGATAACAATGAATCTGGTGTCAAGTTGACCCCTACACCTGTCTTTAAAGGGCACACAGACAATTACAGTCTAATGCACATATTTTTGTATTGCAATTTTGTAAGCAGCAAAATGTACGTATTTGTTTTGTCTGAGTTCTTAGCATTCCTGCATTGTTCTTTGAGTGAGCTGCGTTACAAGTAGGTAGTAATGTATGCTAAGCTGTTTTGTGGAGCTTTTACTACTTGCCTGGGTGCTTTTTATCACTATATGCGCATTCTAATGGTCAGAAAATATATGCTGTAGTCTCTTCAAACTGTCTTAATATCACTGTTTTAATTTATTTTTGAATCTTAAATGTCTCACTTTTTTTTCTCTTTCTTCCCACAAAATGGAAAGATGAGAAAGTGCTTTAAGACAGGAGTCAGTATTAGCTTGTTTTTTTTAATTGTTTTGGTATTTTTAACATAACTATTTTGCTTGATTTGCATCTCTTTTACCTGCCTCAATTTATTTCCTGTGTCACAATGGTCAGAGTTATTCCATCTCCTCAGCTAAAACCAAATGATTTGCATTTTTTAAAGTTTTTTTTTTCTTAATGTAAATCTCTTACACTTGAATGCATCCCTGCCACCACTGTAACAATGTTGAACATGCAGTCTAGCAAAGGAGTAGTCAAGGGAAAAGTCAAGGATGGGAAGAGGCTAAAAATTCATTAATTGAGGCAGATGTGGGGAGCTAGGGTCTATTTGCTATGTTTTCCTAAATCTCACAGTAAAATCATGCATTTCTTGACTTCCCCTTCCAATGAATCCGAGAGGCAAGGGGAAGTACTCAGGGGTCTCTATACAGAGTGCTGTGGAGGTGCCCAATTTCCTTTGGAGCTGGGGTAGGAGATAGGTGGCTCCATGGAGGCAGGGTCTGCCAGGACAAGGTCCCTTTCCTTGATGAGGTCCTTGGAAGGTGAAGGGAGAGAAACAGGGAGAGAAATCTTATGAACAATTTTCCCCAAATGCATCTTCCATTGCCTGGCACCCTGCCTGTTGCCAGAGCTCCAAGAAACACTGTTGTAAGCGCTGATCCTCTCCCAGCTAGAGTTCCCTGAAATGCCACTTCTCCTTCTTTCTCGCATTTTTCCCTGTCTATGAGCCTAAGAGACAGAAACCAAAACAGAGTAAAACAATTTTAATCTACTAAGAATGCATATCATAGTGTTTACAGCATTTCTGTGTGTAAAGATGTTTGTATAGAATTGAGTATGATGATAATAAGACTCATAAAACCCTAAGAATATCTCCCAAACTTGTGTGACGTTTTGGGTGCTGGAGGTGAGCATGACAACTCCGTGTCATACCTACTTTTTTTCTCTGCTCTTTGGGTTTGTCGTGAAGACTTGTGGGACTTTGTTTATTATTGAAAATGGATGTTGTGTTGGTGTCTTGCTGTTACTGGCTTTGTGCTACTGGCTTGCCAGTTTTGGATTCCTTAGGAACCACTCATTTCCTGGTTAGACAGTACTTTTTTGGATGGAAAAAGTCCTTTGGAAGGACTTTGGAGTTTGATTATTTGCATGTGATGCAGCACAGTAAGAAATGCTTAAGAATAGAAGCCAGCTAGACCAAAGTGCTGTATTGACTTACCACTCTATCTCCTGGTCTGTGGCTTCCTTGCAGTACAGCAGAACAGGGAGCATTCTGTCGTCTTGTCGTGTAATTGTAGGAAAGGTAGATTCACCAGTTAGAATGAGAGTCTGTGTTGCATGATAAATATCACTTTTTGCTGAGAGTGCACTGGAGAAGTTGCAGCTGCTTTACCAGGGCTGGAGGTGCAGTAGAATATTTGAATTTGAGCATGCTGGGCAAAAAAGTCATTCCTACACAGTGGTGATTCATTTCTATATTGGTTTATTGATTTTTTTTTTAATATATTAAATATTAATCTGCTCAAGAAAGTAGCTCAGTTTCTAAGTCAGGTGATCAGCTGGTGGAACAATTGTCTGCTTCTGTTTAGGGCTCCACTTTTTTTTTTTTTTCCTCTGCCATACACCTGAGATTTCCAGGTAAGCCTGAAGTAAGATCCAATCCTATGTCCAACGCATTTCTTACGGGAAAAGAGATTTAAAAAATAATAATAATAGGACTGGTTCATTTAATATTGAACGCTCTTTTCTTTATCCGTAAACATAGAAACTTTATGCAGTGAGACGTGGATATTATGATGGTTTTGTAAATAATGCATGTAGAGCCTCATGCAATGCAAAGGAAAACAATTAGAAAGACTTCAGCTTGCTTTAGAGCAGACTGTAAGCAGCTTTGTACACATTTTGTTGTTTATTCCCCATTGTGCCTCTTCTCATCATTTGAAGCTGGTGCCACAGGCTTTTCTTGTTCTGATGTGCTGTTTTCCTTTTTTTATTTTTTCCCCTGAATTTAATTCCCTCCTTCACCCAAGCCATTTTGAAATATCTACTAGTATTCTTCAAAGGGACAAGATGCAGAATGAGAGTGAGGAAAATGTCTAGAGTAAGGTAGGCTGAGACAGGAGGCTGCTTACAATCCTAATGTTGACTGTATGTTTGCAGCAAAGTCCATAACTTTCAGCTGTCCAAGTAGGTTGTCCTCAGCTTGATTCCTAGAAACAGTTGAATCTCACTTCCAGTTTCAAGGTTCACTTTGTTCCTTATTGCCTGGGATGGCAGAAGGCCATAGGGTTTCTAGAAGATCTGGGCGGAAGAGGAAGGAACAAGATGAAAGTGGCAGGATCCCTGAATGTTCTAAGTGTGCACATAGCAGGGAGAGAGGAGAAATAGGCAATGGCACTTTACAGAGACGGTTTTCCACAGATGCTTTTTTGATTTCCCTACTTTCCATACTTCCCATTTCCCTGGAGTTCAGAATTCTTATCTCTACCTGCTGTTAGTTTGTATAGAGTGCTTAGGACATAGGCTGGTAGGGCAGGGAAGCAATAGAAGAAATGTATTTAGATGCAACAGTCAAAAACTCCTTTCTTTAACCCTATCTACACCTCTGTCCTTCTCTATTGCTTATTAAGATAGACATGTCTGGAAGACGAAACAGCTAATTTACAGGCCAGTTTTCTCATAGGAAACTTCTGCTTAAGAACAAGCAAAATGTGGGCATTTCATGGTGCTGGTTATTTGGGGTTGTTTCACATAGGCTTTGTTCATTTCTTGCGAGATAAAGATGATTCAATTGTAAGTACTGTTGTAGACATAGTCCATTTTCCCATTCTCTGGTAAATTTAATTTGGTGTGTCCTTAAACAGATTACAGATAGAAAAAACATTGTTTATACATTACTTGTCAGTTTTGAGTTTTGAAGTGCTTTTGGAAATAAACGGCATGTTCTTTTGCTGACAGGATTTGAAATCTAGCAATCAGAGAGATGAAATTGCTGCAGCACGTGCATCCCTGAAAGAAAATTCCTCTCTTCTACATTCAATATGTTCAGCTTGTTTGGAACATTCAGATGTTGCATCCCTTACAGCCAGCAAGGATTCAATTTGCAATGAAATACAGAATGCTCTCAATGTAATTTCTAATGCTTCCCAAGGAGTTGGAAATAAAATGGGACAACCTACGTCTCACAAAGCCACTCTAGGAAGTGCGCTTGATGAGCTTGAGGTAGGTAAACCCATAAACTTATAACACTGCAACACTTTTGGATGGTTTATTTTACTGTTGCTATTCACTAACAACTGTTGCTGTTAGACAAGACAGACTAAAGGCGTTAGAAATCAATGCTCTGCTTAGTCTTAGTCTAAATAGTATCACTCTAAGTTATTTCATTGGAAGAATCACTTCCTTCAAAAGAGTTTGGAATTAAGTCTTCGTGTATGTTCACAGTTTTGCTTCCTTCAGACAGCAGTTAAGAATTACTTCCATGCATGTGAGTAATGGTGGAGACAGAAACATCCTTGAGTAAGTGGGAGAACCCGAGTTCAGTTTACGAATAACAATCATTATCAAATGATGGTTATCACTGCTGCATTGACTGCATTTGAACTAGTACAATGCAAGTTGACGTTATTTACTCTGAAACTTGTCATTGGGATTATTATGTAGTTTATATAATTGAAGGATTTAGAAACCTAATTATGTTTTTGTTTATAATTAAATGAAGTGATATAAGCAATATGCTTTCACAAATTGGTGTTTCTACTTCCATATTGAACCAAATATTTGGAGAATGTCAGCTCTTTCTCTGCTGACCTACTCCTAGGCTTCTGTTTGGAGCTTTCCCTTTTTCACATGGCTGCTCTGACTCTTACCAGTGTAATTTTCCATTATCCTGCCAAAAGTGGTAGAAGACTTGCTGTAGATGAGGTGACAGACCATGCTCTTCATCTGGTATAATTGATGTAGACCCAGATCAACAACAGGAATAAAAGTTTCTAAATACATTTGCAAATGCGGGTCTTTTTGGTTGTAAAAATTCAGATTTATCAGATGCCAGCCTTGGAACTCCAATATTGTTGATACATTTTCAAGGAAATTGATGTTATGACTGATGATAATAGATTTTGTTTAAAACTGTCAATGAAAGGTGAGAGAAATAAATTGAAGTCCATATTTAACACAAATCTTGTAGTGGCAGTGTATTGATCAAAACAGACCTCTCAGTCATACCCTAAGTTGAATCTGACAGCCTTTTTTTTTTTGTCCCCAAAGGAGCAGGCTTTGATTGCATGTTACATGTTATCCATTCTTTCTGCTTACACTGGGTTTTAAAATTACAGTTTATAAGCTATTTTCTTACTGAGTGAAAGAAAAAGCAACATTTAAGTGTAGTAAGTGATTTGTTACAATGACGCCCTGAATGAGAATGTAATTTAAATAAAAGCTATTGTTCAGCTGTTTTATTAACAAAACAAACAAATTTGGCAAAGTGTTTGCATCTTCTGACCGCAGATGAATTCATCTTGACTGTATGTGAGCAGTACCATTTTAATTATTTTTTTGCTATCATTATATTTACCATTGTTTTAAAATATGAGAATTTTTATAATCACTAAATGGAAAATATTCTTTTGGATTGAATTTAATTTTATTTGGAAATGTAACAACATAGACGTCTCACTTGTAAAAAGCCATTTCTTTATGGAATTTTAAATTTATTTTTACCTAGATACCAGAAATGGGAATTGAAGCTGTATATGTTAGATAGGCACAATTTATAGAGCATTTAAACTTTTAAAAATGATCCTATGAATTAAATGGTTGTGATTTTCTTTCTTTACAGAAAGTTCTATTGGCTAAAGACCTGAAATAACCTTTGCTCTATCTTGTTGCTGCAAATACAGTGCCATGAAATAAATTGCTGTAGTAAATAGTCTGTTGGGAACAAATCTCATTAAATGTTTATAGTGTAGAAATGTATCACAGAGCTTACCCAACAATCTAGTATCTAGATGGTTTGCAATGTCATTCTTCCTTTGCCAGTGCTGGCTGTGTGAAGGTAATTTCAGATTTTTAGATGAGGAAATCACCAGTAAAACTTAGGGTAGTTAACTCAGATTCTCAAAAATTCCTCTTATAGGCTCCACATAAATACCATGTTATTCACAAGTAAACACAAAATGGTAATGTTACAAATTTAATTGCATAATAAGATCTGTGTTAAAAGCACATGTGGGTGCAGGTTATCTAATGCTTTTAAGTGGTATTGCATCTTCTGAATGTAAAGAGATTTCTCACAAAATGACGCAGATCATGCATGCCTGTCTCATCGTATTCATCTGATATGTTGTCCTTTAATGACTATGGCCATCTAGCAGAGCAATTATATATGAGATGTCAAAATATTGTAAATCAGTCCAAAATGTCAGGAAATGTAAACGGGTTTCTGGATACTCATGATTCCTCTTTCATGGATCAGAAGACTAATAAGGGAGAAAATAGAGATGTGATAATTCTGTTTCAATGCTTCTTTATGTTTAAAAACTTAGGTAGCTGAACACTGCTCAACTCTGTTAAATCAAAAAAGCAAAACTAGAAGCAAACTAGCTTGAAGAATCAAATCTGTGGGCAGAACCTTAATCCATATTTTCCTTGTTATTGTTGCCTAATTTTTTTTTCGGAGCTGACCTGTAGCAGCTTTTTGGCTTATACATGCCAGTGCTGCTTGTCCATCTTTTCATGCATTTTCTGCAAACTATCTCCTAGGAGAAGATATTTCTCCTCCAGTTTCATCTGAGATTTAAAGGCAGTAATTTTGCTAACTAAGCGGTTAATTGGCTGTAGCCTTCAGGCATGTCTTAGTCTTCAATGACGAAGCTGTTTGTTTCTGTAGTAACACTTGAATATTCTACTTGGCAGGTGCATTTTACATTATGATGGACACTGTGTAGTCTAGTGTTCAAGGTGCTTACTTGAGATACAGGAGCCCAACAGCGAAGCTGCTGATCCAGTGAGTAGTGACAAAGGGGCATAACTCCAGCAGAGGTGAGGTACAACAGAACGGTTTGGCATTCAGGACGGTAATGTCAACGTGGGAGACAGAGTTTCTAATCTCTAATACAAATAAACCTGTCTTCCACATCAGAAATGCATGTCCTGACCTCTGGAAGCTAGCTATCTCTAGAATGCCTTCCCTTATCATTCTTAGATCATTGTGGAAGAGTCTTCCCTGTATAAAGGTAGTATAAAGTTATCAATTTGATGTAAGTTAATTAAAAAATGTGAATATTTAAACATTAATGACTAGCTTAATACAGTTTTCCAAACCTGTATCAATATGCTAGTTATTAAAGTGCTAGCTTTTTCATTTATAATTCTACTGCGTCTTTGGATGTAGCCAAAGTAATGAAGACCTAGGTAACGCAGGGATTAAAAATCTGTTATGCAGGGAAACAAAGTTTCCACTGCTGAGGACTATTTGGATTCTTCTTTTAAAATTACGCATTCCTACTTAGAGAGGTGGCAGCTGAAAGGGCTTCATTTTCCCTTCCATTTCAGAGTCCATAATGGCACTTCTTACCACTTACTTTCAATTTCCTGTCCTGCATTTCCCTAGTTTTCTGCAATGCATATTGTGTTTGAGACATTAAGTAACTTAGCTTGCTTACAGGTAAATAGGGTGCAGTTTTCCTTTGTTTTCAGCCATAATTTCACTGTTGTAAGGAAACTCAGCAAAGAGAATAAATGGGAAAAAACACATGCCCAGTATTAATATTCTTAATGTGTCTGTAAGTTATACTTGTGAGCAAGCGGTATCTTACTGCCTTCACGTTTCCAGAAGAGTGTCTTCAGGTACTTTTCCTACTGTCTGTGGAAGTACCTATTATAGAAAAGGACAAAGGAGTCTTAATGTTTTATTTGCAGTAAGGAAGCTTCTGATGACAATACTAAGAGCTAGATTACTGCTCCTATCAGGTCTGGCTGTAGGCATTGGCAAATTAGGAAGTTGCCTGCAAAAGCAGAATTACTTTCTTTGCCTTTGCTGTTGCCTGGGTGAACCAGTCTGGCTCCCTCCATTGCCATTGAGAGGTTAGGGTATATGGAGACATTTCAGAGTAGGAAAACAAGCCATCTTCCTTCTCTACAAGCCCTCGTTCTTTTCTTTGGATTTTACCCTTAATGGCACGGGCTGCCAGGCTCCAGGAAATGCTTTTATGGATGCACAATTAGCTGGGTTTTTATCTTCAAAGTGTTTAAGCTCTTACCCTCCTGTTTATGCTTGAGCTCCTTTCCAGTTTATTATGTGTATCCGGATAGGTGAACAGTGGTTTGAGAGAAAAACGGGAACTTGGAAATACATAGTTACTGCTTTAACTTAATCTAGGTTTGCATCTGCTGGATGCACATAAACGCCTGACGTAAACCTATAAACCATTTTAATGATGTATCCTGTCACTTGCTGAAACAATTTCATAAACTTGGTTTTAGACTTTTTATTGTCTCAGAATAGACAACAAAAAATTCTAATAGCAGTAGCACTGGTCTGCTTTTTTTGTGATGCTCTGCTGTGGTATGAAAATCCCAAAATTCAATGCAGTAACTGTGGAGAGAGACAGAAACTCACAAGTACCTTTTCGTTCTGGTCCCTCTCTGTGGAAACTTGAGGACTGGAGTTCATGTAGTCCCAGTTTCTGGTATGAAACAGAACAGGAACCTAAAACTTTCAGCCCCAGAAGGATGTACAAGGATTACTTGAGAAGATTTGGTGTCTGCTGATTTTGTCTGTTAATAGGGAGCAAGCGTGAGGCTGAAGTACTGAGAGTACTTAAATAATAAGAGTGCTTTTAAATGAGGCTGAGGACTTCAGGGCAATGGAACAGTAGTGGAGGTGGAACATTTAGAAACCTACACTGCTCCTGCAAGTTGGGAAATAACGAGCTTCCATTTAACTAGAGTAATGCAGAAAGAACCTGCACTGTTTGATGTCAGTATTAAAATGCTTCCTTTGGAAATACTCAGATTCTGAAGTCTGATTTTTCTCTAGTTTTGCTGGAGAATATGAATAAAAAAAAGCAATACTTAAATCTTTATGAAACTGCGCAATAAACTATATGGGCAATATCCCAGCTGTCTTAAAGCAATAGCTATATATTTTGGAAAAGATGGGAGAAATAGACCTGTAACAAAAAGACTTCCTTTTCCTAAATCACAGATAATAAGTAAGAGAGTGCTAAAAATTATCAGCAACAAAATTTGAAGGTGACTGAATTTCCCTTTCCTAGATGTTTAAGCTTTTATCTTAAGATGTTGTAATAGAACAGTTTCTCTACTTTTAGAACTTCCTAAGCTAGACAGTACCTGGAATTGTGATATTAAATCTAAATTGGAAAAATAATTAAAATTCTCTGGCTTAAAAGTAGTCCAGCGTATATTAGATAAGCACAGATAAGTTCTGATTTACCTGACCTAAATTCCACTTAAGGGTATATGGCATTGTTTTCTTGCTTAATAATTTTTCTGAAAGCTTAGAATCCCAGATGGATATATCAGGTAAGTGGACTTATGTGGAATATGGGCTTGGTGATCTGGACAGTAATGATGCTCTTTCAAATGTTCAGTTTGATTGAAAATGACTAGTTTGTATTTCTTTACATGCTGAAGCTCAAATACACTTACTTTTGCACTGTATGAAAATATCACCTCTCCTTTTCTTTCTCTTTAGAGTATTTGCTTGCCACACTTTGCTGCTTTTATTTTATCCCAGCTGGTGAAAAGCAAGAGGACACTTCTGTCTGTGTCCTTTGAAAACACAGTTGTTGAACATAAGCCACTATTTTGTTCCTTGCTTGTATTCAGCCTGTTAAAAGTAGCAGCAGTGAATTTCTGCCACAGTGTTTGACTGTATTAGACTAAAAATCATCAGAATCAGACTGGTCATGTAACATCTCACAGCTATAAGCTAGCACAGCTGTTTTTATGTTAAATCCAGATGTCCTCCAGTTCTCTCAAAGTCTAAATGTTGGAGGTGTTGAACCCCTCTGCAGGCTTTCCAACAAAGCTGAGCCTCCATTCTGAGATACTTTGATAAAACATGGAATATTACTGAGTAGTAAATATCACATACGTGGTATGACAGTTGTACAGAGATATTACAAGCATGGTATAAGATGCGTTTCTTCTTTTTAAAAATTTACAAGGTAAATTCATGACAGTCCTACTATATGGGAGAATAAGGAAGTCAGATGACCCTTAAGAAGTGTAGACAGACACAGGAAACAGTTTGAAGAAATACTTTTTGATCACATCGGTGGTAAAACTTGAGAAACAATGCTGGATGAGAACTTGGGAAAATGGTACACAGCTGCCTGTTTTAAGACATACCTTCTGTCCGGCTCTGAGACTGGCTATCTGTCTGGGCCCCAATTCTTTGCCTGTAAAATAGGGTTGATAGCTTTTCATTTTAGAGTGGGATGTTGTGAAGATTGACAGACCAAGTAGTCAGATACTGCAGTGATAAAAATGCACGCATATTTATAAAGGTAAACAAATAGCATTTCTGTTTCCAGAAGTGAAGTGCCTTGTAGAAGAAATGACAGACGCAGTTGTAGGAGAGACTGAAGCAGTGGATGAAAATCTTCAGTCTCACGCAATAAAAGTAGGAAACAGAGATGACTCATAGATAACATAGCTGTGGTCAGAAGACGTCAACACGGCCTGTAAACTTGTTCTACTGTTTGGTGAGGCACTTACGTGTGAAACAGCTCTGGCTGGAATCCAGGCCAGTAGGGTTTGATAACATGGATATTGGATTAGAACAAGTGAGATCTGGATGGCAAAGAAAACTTGGCTTTGTCTGCAAATGACCTGTACGTGTAGCCACAGTAAGGAAAACGGAATCTGCCATGGTCAAAAGTATTTTGCATACATCAAAGGGAAAGGGCTAGTTGGAAGTCTAGGAAGCATAATGTCACTGTAGTTCATGCAAGTGAAAAATAAAACAGCAACATTATTAGGCTGACTTTTCTTACCTGTACTCCTAATGTTTTCCAGCATTTAATTATCCAGGATCCTCTTGTAGTGAGTGAAGAGAATATAAGGCCATCACTAGAGAAACGTTTGGAAGCTATTATCAGTGGAGCAGCTTTGCTAGCTGATTCTTCCTGCACACGTGATTTCCATCGAGAACGCATCATTGCTGAGTGCAATGCTATCCGTCAAGCTCTCCAAGACCTGCTTTCTGAATACATAAACAATGTAGGTAACCAGGCTTTTTCCCTTTTTTAAAAATGTCTCTTTCAGAGCCTATTTTAATGTAAATAATATGTGGAATAGAAGTAATTAGGCATGATTGTCTTGTGATTGCTCATAGTTTAACCTGTATTTCTCAAAGTGGTCTTTACAAGGGCAAAAGGAAATGTGTCTACATAAATCTAAGCAAAAACTAACTATGGACCTCGAGAATGAGCAACATTTTTATTGTGTCATGGAATCTGTAGAAAATGCTGTATTACAGGTATGACATACACATGTTTATATTACTTTATGCTCATTGTGAACTGTCACTAGGACAGAACAGACATGATCCTTTGTATGCTAGCAACAAGAGTTTCTTCGTAATTCCACTTTCTAGTTCCCTCTTAAAATCTGAAGACCAGAGTTTAATTTCTGCTCCTGTAGAATGCAACAACTTAAATAATAATTTGCTAAAACATGAGTAATGTCAGTATCATTTTAGAATGTTCATGCCACTACATTTGATTTGTGTAAGGGCACTGAGTTACAAGTATAGAAATTATTTAATTGCTAAATTAGAAAGCTAGGACTGTTCAGTAAATCCAGAAATCTGGTTGTCTGGCATGCTTGGAGGCCAATTCATCTGTGAGTTTTTGAAAATGAATATAGTTTGATTGTGTTTTAAACATAACTATTTGCTTTAAAGAATGGATTTGGCGCTTCTTACATCTGGCAGTTATGTAATAGAACAGTGGAGACTCGGATACTATTAATGTGGGTACACAGTGTTAATATCATGCCTTTCCTCTGGAAACATTTGCTATAGGCATACTGTTCTTATCTAAAGAATGCTTCAAGATGATTCATCCACCACACTGAGAAGATAATTGTATGATACAGCTATTTGTTCCTATTTTTGGAAGCCAAAATTCCTCTCTCTTCTGTAAGGCATACTAGTTAACCCAGTCCAAAGCTGTTCTATTGAGACTGTTTTCTTTGTTGTATCCTATTGTCATTAGGATAATAAAGTGTAGGGACTAAGATAATTTATGCATATCGGATGTTTTTTCATTTTTCAGATATTGTACTTGTTGATCTTCTTTTGGATTCATAATACTGGGTTGGGGAGTGGGTGGAGAATTAGATTTATTTAATTACCTCTGAATTCCAGTTCCTCTTTCAGTCCCTATACCAGATAGAAATGTTTTTATTAATTTTTAGTTAAAATTTACCCACAGCTTCTGTTGAATGCAATGTAATTCTTGAACCTCTCTGGTGGTTCTTTTGCAGTTGGATTACCTAAGCGAGATTTCTTTAGCTTTGGTTAGCTGTGCATATTGGTCTCCGATACCTTCTTGTAGCAAATATCTGTTGTGGTATCTGTTCTAGGATGGATCAGGTTGGCTGATAGATGGCTGAAAGTTTAATAAGGGAAGGCATCAACCTTCCCTTCCTGAGGTAGCCAGGAAGTGTGGGAGGATGCAAATGTAGTGTAAAGCAACCCATATCTGTTCAAAAGATGACCGTGAGTTTCTTGCAAAAACTCTTTAGCAGAATTCTATGTTTTTCAGGAGTCAAACTACATGATTGTAAGTCATGTGGTCTTAAATTTTTCACTCTTGGAACAAATTTGTGATTATCTTTTGTATTTCAGAAATAATCACGTTTGTAGTGTTACATAATGTAGGCTAAGGTAAGTGAAGAATACATTGCTCAATTCAAAATGTAAACTTCAGAAAGTCAGATAGTAGCTGTTTATGGCAAAAAGAGAGAGCATATAATTTGCTGCAGAACACAATGTCTGCATAAGGTTGCAAGGACAAGGAGGGAATTGAAAAGCAAGAAATACAGAAGATGTGTAGGTATGAGGTGTTACACTAGGGTTAAATGACAGGAGTGAATTTAAAGTTTTTAGTTTCTTTAGTGCTCTTGATCTATTTGTACAATTAATGTTTATTTCAGTGGAAAAACTATCACCAACATTAGCTTATAGCTATTACTGAAACTGGATTAAGTAAATTTTCCATTGAGGAGATTATCAGGTGTCAGTTACTTTATTTCATAACTCTAACTCACAGAAGAACAGAGAATAGATCCAGGAGAGGGTGCTGATTTATCACTGCCTCCTGGGCTCTTCTATGAATAATTTCAGTAAGCTAAAACTGTGAACTGAATGAGCTGTAAAAGTTATGCGAGTCATTTGTTAACACAGTACAATTTAAGGACTAGGTTGTGATCTCTTTCTTTCCCTGTCCCTGGGAACGCTGCCATGCCCCACGAGCAACCCCACTGTCTGCATAATACTTCTTAGTATTATTATTATCTTAGTCCATGTGTATGGTCTCATGGTGTATTTGTGCCCTATGCTCTGAGTGAGGCACAGAGGCTCTGCACCGCAGCTTGAATGCAAGTGGAAAGTTTTCCTTGCCAAGCATCCACAGAGGATGTGCTTTTGCTCCTGTCTTTGTCCTGATGGGCATATAGTTCACAAAATACAGTCTACCCTCTGTCATTTCAGTTCTTCTCAATCGCTCTCATGAGTTGTTTGCAGCTGCTTTGAAGAGTTTTTCTAGGTAAGTGTTGTTTTCTTGCTAGTATATTGGTTTGATTACTTCTCTCAAGGCCTCTTGCTAGCTGGGTGTTGCTAAGGAGAGCTGCATTGCTTCAGAGACACCACACACGGGAAGTGCCACTTTTGCAAACCCATCTCTAGCACCTGGTTTGCTGGGAAGCTGTAAGAGCTGCACTGGCACTGGTGGTATCCAGTGCATCCCCATGGCCCCGGGACTTGTGCTGGTGGTGGACATGGCCTGCCTGGTAATTGCTTAGCTTTGACAGGATCATTTCTGAGGACTTGAGTGCCTAAATTCTGTGTAAGTTCTGCATCATCAAAGTCCATTTCTTGAAACTAGCCCTCAGTGCCTAAACAAATGTACAGGAACTTATGGTTTACTCCTAACTGTTTGAAACACTATAAGGAATATAGCTTTTGTTGTTCCTAAATTTGTTTTATTTTTATTTCTCAATTATTCTAATAAGCCTTAAGGACATCAAGTGAAATCGAGGGCCTCTTGGTGTCAGTGATAAAATTTAGAGTTTTTTATTGCAAGCGGGGAGAAACATCTTTTCCATTGCAAGCGGGGAGAAACATCTTTTCAGCAGTTACTGCCTTTTACATAAATGGCTGCTTTTCAGACAGGCTGTATCACAGGGCGGTGATGTGACGGATATTTAAGCAATATGTTCACAGAATCACAGAATATCCCGAGTTGGAAGGGACCCATAAGGATCATCGAGTCCAACTCCTGGCACTGCACAGGTCTACCCAAAATTTTAGACCATGTGACTAAGTGCACAGTCCAAACGCCTCTTAAATTCAGACAGGCTTGGTGCAGTGACTACTTCACTGGGGAGCCTGTTCCAGTGTGCAACCACCCTCTCAGTGAAGAACCTCTTCCTAATGTCCAACCTAAACCTCCCCTGCCTCAGCTTGACACCATTGCCGCGGGTTCTGTCACTGGTGATTCAGGAGAATAGGTCGGCGCCTGGCCCTCCGCTCCCCCTCGCAAGGAAGTTGTAGGCTGCGATGAGGTCTCCCCTCAGCCTCCTCTTCTCCAGGCTGAACAGGCCAAGCGACCTCAGCCACTCCTCATACGTCTTCCCCTCTAGGCCCTATGTTCTTTACGTTAATAAAGACCCAGACTATCTCCAAGAAGCTTGAGCTTTCTACCCACAAAATAACTCAGTCATACAGTAAATTGCAATTATATTTATAATTCTAAAAGGCGGCAATCTTTTTTGGGTGGTATTTCTGGATTATGTGTGTACTATTGTTACTCTCTCTGAATTGTACTCAGAGACATATGTCATTAAGGTATATATTTGCATTTTCAGGACATCAAATAGCAGAAATTACTACTGTGAATTTGGATGGCTTATCAATGTTAGAATGATACTACAGTATGTGGATAATAATGTATTCATAGGAGCATTCATTTTGTTCTAGTAATAAGCACTTGCATTCTCCTAATGACAAGCTATTGTCATGTCTGTTCATCCTTCAGAATGGAACGTTATTGAATATATTGGAGTTCAGCAATACTAACTCCATGTTTCTTGAGTTCTCTGTCTGCTTTTACTCCCAGTCACAATAGAGATATGCACTCACCTGGGTGATGAAAAGGGATAATAGAGTTGTGATTGAGTGTGGGTTAAAGTGGGCTGTAGTGAGCAGCAATTAGGATGACAGGCACTGCTTTTTCTGCCTTCATTAGTAGGGATGGTATGTCTGAATAATTATTCTGCACCACCACCTGTGGGTTTGAATAAAGATCGCTAGCTAGGTTATTCAGACAAGGCTGAAAAAAGTTTGGTGAAGAAAGGTCAGGTATACTGATGCTGTGTGATAACTGCTTTCTTCACTTAAAGTTCTTTCTCTTCTGGAATGTTGTTTCATGAAATTGGAGCTTTATTGGTTTCTCAGTGTTTTCAGGGTGTTGGATGTATAGCTGTATCTATGTTATTTATGCTTGGCTAGTATACTGTATGCCTTTCCTTGTAGGTTGGGATTTCTTTCTTATTTGTTGTGTATTTCAAAGTCATCTGTTTCTTAACTAGGTTTTTATGTTGAAATTACATCAGGTTGGGGCAAATAATGTCAGTAAAATGGTAGTTCTGGAAATTGCAAAAAAGCCCACTAAGAGAGTTATTTCAGGTTGAAGAAAACATTTTGTTGAGTTTAAAAAGGAAATGTTTCATGGTTTTAATTTAGAGAATTGCCCCATCTTCTCTGTTAGATATTTGCATCTGTTGGGGGGTATTTCCCCATATTTTATCTGTATGTTATAGCTGCAGAAAAATGGATTACAGATAGTAATATGCATGTGAAAAGATTGATGCTCCACAAGTACAAAATTAGGACACAGAATGGTATCTCTTACCACTGAAAATTCACACACATGAATCAAATAAGCAAACTTGTGAAAAAGCTCCGGACACTTTTGAATCTGCTACAGCTCTTTCTAGTAAAGCTTACATTCTCCATTCACATACGGGTTCACCTAACCTGTTTCTGTCAGATGGGTTTATAGCCTTAATGTAGATCACTTTGCTTGGCAGAACCATTAATATTGAAAAAAATAAATAATGTGAATAAACGGATTATTTGCATTTATTTTTTGGAGGGGGGCTGCAGTGAGCAGTCTAATATGAATATTTTTGATGGTATGCTGAAAATGCACTTGGAATGTATGATTTACTTCATGAATACATTTTTCATGACTTAAAATACTGAAATCTCATGTCAGTACCTGCCAGATACTGTTTGCTCTTCTACAGAAAATGTTATGGTGATGCATATTAAAATTTTGTCATAAGAGGTGTTCTTGTCAGGTGTGAAAAGTATTGCAACCAGTCCACAGATCATGTATTGATATGTCTCAATATGTATACTTTACTGTTTCCAGAGCGTTTGTCCTTTTCTTTTCTTGTTGTTTTTGCTGATGGTGAAACTGCTGGAAGGACATTTTCAGTTCAGCTGAGGCATATACATCAATTTACAGAGCTCCGAAGTCTGGTTTGTTTGTGACTTCCAGTCACAAAATCGCCAGAAATCGTCTGTTTGGCTACATCATATTGTGACTCTTTAAAGTTGATAATTCAGCTCATCAGTTAAAGAATCTAAGAGCAATGGCTGAAGAAACACTTTTCATACATGGCTTTGTACCTTTACCTGTTTAGGTTGATGTGTCTCTGCCTTTCCCCGTATAATGAAAATTATCCCAAACATTTATGTTACAGCTGAACATTACAGCAACTGTTCAGAGTTATGTTAAATATTTTATTTGTTCAGTAGTATACTTTAGTATTGGTTTCTCCAAATTGTTGCCAGTGAAATCTAGGGAGCTAAGAATAGGGGACTACTTGGTTTGTCCATCTTGGGTACTTCCTCTTTCTTTCACTGATATCTTGAAAAGTTCTATGTAATTCTCTCTGGTTGAAAAACTGAGCCCAAACTGGGCAGACTAGACTAACAAGGTGAGTTTGAGGAAACTTCTTGCTAAAGTCCTTAAAAACATAATAGGTGTTGTTTGTTTGTTTAAATTGTTGGACTGGCTTCCTGAAACCTTTTTTCCTGTATTTCTATATAGGAACATGTCCAAACAGAGCTTCTATTCTCATGTCTTTCTATAAAAAGAATGGATTCAAATGTTCTTACTTTTCTTTTCATATTCAAACTTTTTTAAAAAACTGCTATTCCAGAGAAGTTTGGAAGTCATGTCTAGCAAAATGTAAACTATATAAATTTCAAATTTATACATGGAGTGTGATGTGTGGGTGGAAAGTGTCACTCAGATTTTTCTTATTCAAGTTTTTTTAATGACTTTATTGAGTATGATGTCTTCAAGAAAAAAAGATTAATTCCAGTAAAATTGGTATGCCCATATGGCATAGTATGCTGGCATTTATAGAGGAAAATGTAGTTTTCATAATTCTCTTGCCGACAATGGCTGAGTACTTAATTAAGTTGCCTATGAATACTCCTGTCATGGGTTTCCATACATATTATATGTGTAATTGAAAATTATTTTTCTAACGTTACTTTGTCAAACAGTTAGTTTTAAAGGCAAATGAGATACGAAATGTTCAGGAAAAAGATTTTAGTGTGCCTAAAAAACAAAAGTAATCTAGTGAATTTCCTAAATAGATTTAGAGTTAAAAAATAAGCTTCAGTTAAATTTACCTGCTTATATGTGGTCTTACAGAATTTGCAGTAAACTGGGATCTATACACATGAGCTAGAGAAAAATAATGAAAGATTTTCTATTATTAAGCCCTGTTTTTCATTTAACGGTTCTGAGCCAAGCTATTTCTAGGATTAATCGGATCTTAACTTAAGGCTTGCATTGAAGTAATGCAGGGTGATGAGCAAGTCATGGCTCTGCAGAGGATGATTCAGTACGATAGTAATTTGAATATATATATATATGTCAGGTATACGTGACAGCATTGGAAATATATTAGGTTGCTGAAGACTAATTTTTTTTTCAGGGAATCTTCAATGAAGTAGCATTTTCTCCCTCCCCTAGATGAAATAAATTCTTGATTATGATAATAAAAAAAGCATTGCAAATAAATATTAAGTGTTTGTTGTCTGAACATCCACCTAGCTGTTTAATTTACAAGATTTTTTTACAGTTTGTGCAAAATTACTGTCATTATGTGAGGTTTTTCTTGACCAGTTTCCAATCTTCTTGAGGATGTTAGACTGATCATTTTTTCTAAATGTCAGTGTGCCATTTCTAGGAACACTGCTGAAGTCTGGTGTTTCAGAATGCATTTCTGTTGTTTTTTATCTCTGCATAGGACAGCTGATCTTTGTTGTTCAGATACGCTTCTAGATTGTATTTGGTTTCAGATTAGAAGGCATTTACTTCTTGTTTATGTAACGGTTCTTATTAAAAAGAGAAGTCATTGATAGTTTAGAGGACTCCTATTAGTATATTGATATTACAAATTAATATCAAATCTGATTTTTTAACAAACAAGAATTTTCTTCTAAGTAAATCTTAAATTCTTCTCAAACTTTCAAATTTAATTATCTTACATAATCTTAAATTCTTGTCATAAATTCTTTTAAAAATAATGTTTAATAGCTAAAGAAGTAAACTATACCACCCCAAATATATTTGTGCAATATTCAAATGCATGTTCAGCATGATAGCATGCTGGATGTTGTTTAACTTGACTTTTGTCAGGCTTCTGACACTGTCTCCCATAACAAAAAATGAAGTATGTACTGGACAAGCGGACAGTGAGGTGGACTGAGGACTGGTTGACATGCAGTGCTCCAAGTTGTGGTCAGCAGCCCAAAGTCCAGCTGAGAGCCAGGTGCCCAGAGAAGTTGTGGAGTTCCCATCCAAAACTCAGCCAGGCATGGCCCTGAGTAACCCCCTGTAGTTGACTGTGCTTTGAGCAGGGACTGTTGGACTGGATGATCTCCAGGCACTCCTGCTGACTTCTGGATGTGACGTCTGTCCTTCTGAACTAAATTCCAAAGGCTCTGCAACTTCCTAGATGTCCCTGCTGGCTTCTTTTGGTATAAAGTTAATCACATTATTTACTAACGGAAGATTAAAAGATATTCTGGTAGTGAGGGCAGGGCAAGAAATTATATAGATTGAAGTAGCAAGAATGTTCTCTTGTATTATTGTAATTGTGACCACTGTATATGATCAGAAGGCTGAAAAGTAAACAGACAAGCAAACTCTTATCATCGTATTAATTACAAAAAAATCCTTTCAAGATCAGCTTTACTCAAGAAGTGCCTCTTGTGGTTATTTTCTAAGCCTGTGGTGCCAGTTGGCACATTTTCCTTCTGTTTGAGTATGTGAAGAAAATAAATGTCTCAAATCAGACAGCTGCAAAGCTTAGTAGAATACATTAAATAAAGTAAATCATTTTAATTACTTTATAGATAGAAAAATCCTTACTATCTTAGGTTATTCTAAATTTTATCTATTGTTTCATTACCAGAAGCAAAAGTTAAAACTTATACAAAGATGGAACAAAAGGATAGGCCAGCTACCTAACTAGAGGTCGTATTCAGGAATAACCTAGGATTATCTTTTCTGTTCAAATGTTTCTAATTTTTTTGAAACCTTAATATTGCATAGGAAGAATTATCAGTCTGTAAAAAGAGATAACTGTTGAAGGAATTCCTCCTGCCGCTTCCTTACAGAATATATTTAGCTCTTTCCTGGAGAAATGAAGATTAATAATGAGTTTGAATGCCATGCAATAGAGGAAAATAAGAACTTCAGATAAGCAACCACTTACTTAAGCAACTGCTCTTTAAATAAGAACTGCTCTGCTGAGCAGTACATTGTCACAGAGCAGCAAAAAGTTTATCCTGGCAAAAAAGTCTCATCTCTGTCATCTTGCAGGGCCTGAGACCCTCCCTTTCCTGGTGGAGGGCAGCTCTGCATGAGCCTGTATGCTGCATATGGCACAGGATTGCCAGACAGGGCTCATGAAAGAACTGTGGAGAGTGTTTTTCATAGCATTAACTTCCATGTTTCTCCTCCAGCTTGTCCACTCCTCCAATAGTGGGCCTACAACGATTTTCTGTTGACTTTAGCAGTTAGCTTAGCTTTCTGTCTGAAGGAGGCTATAGGGTCCTTATGGAAGCATTTGAAGACGCCTGCCCTGTGACATGGCTCGAATGTCACCAAAGCGTCGTGACTGATTCTGATCAGGCATCACTGTGGTCTCGTGGGGGTGTGACACACTTGGCCAGATGATGAAGGAAAGGATGAGGTTAAAGAAGGTGTCAGATGACATTCCCTTGAACATACATAATAAAAGAAAAGGAAAAGTAAATCTTGTAAGCAGGAGCATTATCTGCAGCATGGTGGGGAGGCAATTCTGTTCTTAGCACTGGTAAGGACAGAGCCGAAATGGGTGGTGCAGTTCAGGCTCCTGTATATCCGTAAACATTGACAAAAAGTTTGGCTTTTCCATGTCTGGAGAAAGCATGGCATTTATTTAGATACACCTCTGCTGGAAACCCAAGGAGTTATTACAACTTAATTAAAATAGGGAGGCTGAAGTAGTAGT
Organism: Anseranas semipalmata; assembly: GCA_013399115.1. Classification (NCBI taxonomy): domain Eukaryota; kingdom Metazoa; phylum Chordata; class Aves; order Anseriformes; family Anseranatidae; genus Anseranas; species Anseranas semipalmata. The sequence goes on from VXAA01004298.1 coordinate 152,789, forward strand.
AACCAGGAGAAGGAGCATTTCTAGATTTTTTGTTTTGACCACTAATTCAGGGTGGAAGTTGATTTTTTTTTTAAATTCTCATTTACTATTGTAATACAGAACTTATGTATATCTATGACATAGATCTATAGGCCAGCCTGTAAATCTGGAATCGTGCATTGCTTGCAAACAGCCGGGATATGATGCTGTCCTTGGAATTCCCTTGGGCAGGTGGTGGTGGGGTGAGTCTTAAGTGACGGGAGGAAACAAATGAGGAGGAGTTTGAAAGCAGTGTTGTGGGATTGCTGTAGATCCAGCTCTGTGTTCAGGACAACCTGATAAAGGGGCCTGTGTCGTACTGGGAAACCCTTGCCATCTGCTGTTTGTGAAAGTCGTGTCTTTCCCTCTTGTTCTTCCCAGTCTGCATTGTGCGTTTTCTTACCACAAATTGTTTTGTCTTAGATCAGCGTAGAATTATAATGGTGAATGCTTTTCATATGCACTGATCAAAACTGGACTGAAACTTGTTGGCTGAAATGTAGGTTTTCAGACTGTTGGGTTACCTACAGAGAATAATCTGTCCCTTCTATGGTTTTACCAGTTTGATTTCATTATCTGGGGAAGGGTAGGTATACAAAAGAAGCTGTTAATAGTATTTGTATGTGTACTAAGAGTTTGTTTCCTTATGAGCTGTTGGCATGAAAGCAGTACAGTGATTCACCTGAACATATTAGCAGGAATTTTTTACCCTATCAAATTTATAACTACATTAGAAAGATTTATCCAAATTTAGTATTTTAGAATCCACTTAACAATTTTACATCCTATAATCTGGTCATGAACTGGAGCTTAAATACAAGAAATAGAAGGTTGGAATTTAGCTGTACAAGATTAAAATGAAATATTACATTTGTGTAATAAGTGAACTATTCTCTCATATTATCTTTTTTTTTTCTGAAGAAAGCAGCTATGCACTGTAAAAAAAAAAACTCACTAATAAAGAAAATATTTCTAGTATTTGGTTGTATGGCAGAAGTTCACAATAATTTACCAGTGTTAGTATAAAATGCAATAAGTAGTATTTAATATTTAACATTACTGTTAGTACTTAATGTTATGTTTAACATTTATTATTTAAATATTTTAAGAATGTCAGTATACCTGTTCCTAGTGTTTTTATGCAAGATAAATAATAATAATAATAATACTGCTTCGCTTTCTGTTGGCTCTGGGAGGACTGATTTACCTAATGTTTTGTCAGGTGGATGAAGCTTTGCTAACAGGCAGAGAAACAGCCAGCTTGACAGACCACATGTGATGGGTGGTTGTGTTAATTGTTTATGCTCTCAGTGTATTCTGTATGCACTTTGTATTATGCTATTTAAAAAAAAAAAAAAAAGGTAACAACGCAGTGGTGGACCTACCTGTTCTGATTTTCACGTGAAAGGTCCATGTAAAGTAAATGGTTGATGTTTAACAGACTGGAATGCAAGACAACACAGACTGTATTTGCTTCTGGTTGGGCAGAAATCATGTAATTATAAGACATAAGAGAGCTTTGCAATTCTTTCAGAATTTTTACTAGAGCTTTAGGCACAAACTGATGGATTTATTCTGGAATAGACTGTAGGTCATTCATCTGCTCTAGTTGAAGATTTTTTTTTTTAATTTTGAATGTGTTTTGGTGGCTATAAAGGAAGAATAGCTTCATTATGTGTTGAACTGGCTTTTTCCCAATAGGCTTGAGAATCTGAAAACATACTATCAAATGTCACTGTTTTATGAAATATATTTCACAGTTTAAAATACAAGTTTTTTCCAGAGTTGAAATTAAAATTGCCGACAGTAAGGAAATAAAATGATTGATGGTCTGTTTACACTTGACCAGCTGCTAATGAATTCTCATTCAATATCTTGTTGGCTTGTGCTGAAGTAATACATAAAGCAACCTCGAAAATAGCCTCAAGTTCCTAAATGTACAAAAAAGAAAAAATTAACTTATTCTGACACTTTTGATCTATGGACTATTATATAAGCTGTGACTCCTGTTGTTCTGGGATGATGTGATTGATGGTATCATTTTTGCTGTTTGATTGTTTACTATTTACTGACTGTTGCTGTATGTAATATTTTGGCTCAGAGGCAGGGCGAAAGGTTGCTTAGTTTCCTTATTGCCCCCTGTAGCCTCTTGTTCAGGTGGAGCTTTCCTGAAGGAAGGGAGAATGCATTTCCTTTGAGCACAGCTGAGCTTGCTCAGTTGAGATGGATTTCTGGAATTTCCTGAGCTAGGAACTGCGGATCTCTTGGAGGAGACTTCAGAGAAAGAAGATTTTTTTTTTTTCCTGTGGATCCTGTGGGGTTTATGTACAATTTTTGCATCTCAAAAATAAAAATGCTGAGAATACTTAGCCTGATCACAAGCTCGAAAGAAAGGGTACATGATGAGCAGGGGGAGGGATTGGCTGACCAATACTTTGGCTTTTAGTTTCTTTTATCCAGCAGGACAGAGTTTTCACTCTTTCAGAATTGTGTTGCAATAAAGCATAGCTTTAGTGAGTCGAAGCCTTTTTGTTTCTCATCAGGAGAAAGTGGAGGAGGTTCCTTTTCAGTTCTGGCCAAGAGGGGGCCAGTCTCCATGAGGCTCTAATAGCATCTTCTCAGTGACTCATAAAATTTAAGTTTTATATCTCTGTATGGATGAGTTGGTTCTTTCAGTATGAGAAGGAAAGAGTTGCCCTCTCATTAAATATGCTTTCAAAGTATAGGAAAAATCTCAGAAGTTAGCAGGCAAGTACCTCATTGTGTGCTTGGCTAATGTGTTGTGGCCACTGCCTATCTCGAACTGTGCTACATAAAACACTCATTCTTATCTCTGCTGCTGATTCTCAACCATAAAAGGGCCAAAATCCCATTACTTTTAAAGGTCAAATCTGCTGAAGCTAGTGGTGGAAATCTGACTGACATTAATGGAGCAAGAAAGTCATCTTGTTTCAAGGAGTTAAGCACATCTCTGTGGATATAAAAAAGACAGCAGTGTAACAGCTGGTAATTTTTTTAGGGGTCTTTTCCACTTTTCCACTCTTTAAAGAGTGTGGTTTGTGCTGGATATTTCATGCTGTGCTTTTCGTTGTTGCCTATATTGAGAGACAGCCATGTTTATTGCAATGTCTTATACTTTCTTTGAAAAATATATTCCATATTTTTATTCAAAAAAAGTCTTGTTCATGTCTTTTTATATGAGTTGTGTTCTCTTTGATGTTTTCACATTTCCTCTATGCAGTTTTGCTGTTACTTTCTTTTTCTACTGATATTCATGCTGCAAGACAGAAGAATTTCTTCAAAGCTGAAGGAATTTCATTACTTCTGCACTGTATAGAAGAAATTCAGGCTTGACCTACTGTTTAAGCTAAGCAAATTTGTAAAAGAAAAAAGTTGCATAAAATGTTGTGAATTCATCCTGTTTTCCTCACTTTTTAGCAATATTTTGTTGCCAATGAAATTTCTGACCGGGACTAGATTCTGTATGTCTCTTTTGGCCTCAGACTGTGTGTAACCATTCAGAGTCTATGCTGTTTCTCCTTGTAGGAAGCCTTACTACCCACAGGCAAATGTAATCTATCTTCTTCAACAGTTCCCCTTTTCCCTCTACCCCAAAAGAAATCAGAAAAGATTTATAAGGTTCTTCAAACCACAAAGTCTGCTTCATCATCCTTAAATAAAGTATGACTGCAAAGCTATTATTTTATTATGAATTTTGGGAGCAGAGTATTTTACCTTTTTCTGTGTGCTTTTACTAATGGTAAAAGATGCTTTTTTTTTTTTTTTTTTAACTGATAGTATTGAAGTTAGGTTGTTTTGAATATAAGGTGTTACTATCCTATTCTTCTGATGCAACATAACATCTTATTTAACATTTACTGCCATGGCAGGTGAGGTAGACAATGTGTTGAATCTAGATATCATTGCATTCGCTACTCTTCCCCCAGAGGATTGCATCTGATCAATGTAAATGAGCAGTTTAATCTGGGCCTCCCACTTTCATTACTTTCTGTTCACTTGCTCATATTAATCTGCTACCATACTGGCCAGTTGTGTAGTTTTGTCAGGTTCTTTGGAGTTATTCACTGTTGGATCTTTTTGTTCAACTTTTATGTATGCTTCTCTTACTGTTTTCTCTCCTATCTTTCCTCATTTTTTGGTTATTGTTCTACCTCTTCTCTATAGATAGAATGATTTTTCTTCCTAGTTAGATATATTTCCTAGAGTTTTTGGCATAGAAGAATATGTTTTTCAGTGAAATGCTGATTCATTTTTGGACAACTTTAAAGGAGATTATTGCTTTTCTGCCTGAGTAATAACTGTAAGGATCTCAAGAGTTGTTACTGGTAGTTAGCACTTTTCATTCTCATTCTTAATTGCTGGTTTGCTTATTTGTCTCTTCAGTTCTGTCTGTCAGACATTAAACTTAGAAAGGAGCAACTGATAAGATTTCAGATTAGTTGACCAGTTGATGCTACAAGTTAAAGATTTGCCTTTTATAACTTTTGCTTAGTTTTTAATTATTTTCCAAGGCTTCCTTTATCAATTAGTCTTGAAAACTGTGCAGTTAATGGGAAAATATGCCAATAAAGCATAGCAGACCTCTGACTGCTTTTGATAGGCAGCATTATATATTATACGTATTATCCCATGTATTTGGATTAATTTTCATATGAGCAGTATTTTAGTGTCCTTGCAATATGAAAATTATATTTTTTTAATAATTCTGTCTTTGATTTATTTTTCCACTTCCCTGGGCTTCCCTAAACTCTTAGGTGAAACAGGTCAATAGCAATAACAATTGATTTTTAACAAAGAAACTCTGGTATGTTTATTTGCCTCCCAAATCAGTTAGAAAATTGAGATGTAAATGTTTGCATATGGTGGCCATGTCTGCTTTTTCTCTGTGGTCAGTTACTACTGCCAGTTAATGTATATAAAGGCCAGCTTTATTACTCTTAATGATTTACATTTGGATACTGTCCTACTGATTACTCAGATATACAGAAGATATTTAATACTACAAAAACTGGAAATAAAATGTTTTTCATTTGCGAGGAAGGCAGGAGTCTGTTTCATGATCAGGCTGATTGCTTCTGTGTCTTCAGTCCAGACTTAAATTTAATCCTTCCCATCTCTTATTTTATGTAGTGCTTTATCAGTCTGAACCTCCTTTTAAAACCTGCCCTTAAATATCTTCTATATTAGCTCCATATAATTTTTAGAACATGTTTGTTGTTCCTGCAGCATAACTTAGTTGCATCCAAGATGCTTATATCCCCTTTCTTTACATCTCTTCTCAGAAGTGACGTGATTATCTCTGCTTTTAAATCTCAATTCCAAGTTTTATCTATCAATATGTGTGTTTTATTCCAGTAACTGTTGTATTTTTGTGGTATTAGGATTGCCTCTGCATAACTGCCCCCTCTGGAATTTTGTAAAAGTAAACTTAAAATCTTACAATAGGCAATTAATGCTTATTTCTGAAAGCAGAAATTAATTTGTTCTTTCTGTAAAAATGATTTGATTTTTATTAAGATTTTTGCATATTACATGAAGCAATCTTAGAATGTAATTTAGTGTAAATCATCTGAAATAAGTTTGTAATCTCAGTGGGTGTTTCTTTAGCAAAAGAAAACGTGGAAGTTCAAAAATCCTGAGCCAAAATGCACACGAGTAGGGAATAAAAGAATGAACAAGTGCCAAGAAGTTGGGCAGCAATTTACATTACACATCACTTGAAATTCAAATGATGAGATTGATCCTGCAGTGCAGAACAGAGGCAGATCTTATGCTTGTTTGGGATCCAGCTATCTTCAGCGCAATTCCTTGTAGGTTCAAGGAGTTCTTTGCAGAAATATAGATGAAAGCTTCAGGGAAGGAGTAGCTTAGAAATTGCAATATTTAATCTAGAGAATAGATAAGCTCTTGCATAATTCTTATGAATTACAACCTCTTAAAAGTGGAAATAGAAATTAAATCAATAATGCTTATTCGCAATCAGCTTCGCTAACTATTTATCATTAAAAAAAAGTTGTTTTAAAAAATGTGTTGGTCATTTCACATGCATTGTATCTGTCTTTTTGAAAGCTTGAAATTTTGGAAAATATCCTACTCTCTTATGTTCAAACATCGTGAGACTTCCAATCAGTAGTATAACCTGTACAGCCTTTCTCAAGGTAGCTGTGACGTGTGGGTGTAAACCTACAACACGTACAAGTAGCAATTACAGTCATTCTGATAAGGAATTAAGGCAAAAGGGTAAGCCAGTTCTTAAAAGCTGCTTGGGAAGAGAAAAGGAGTAATTTGTTTTCTGTTGTCACAGTGGATCCAAGAACTAATACAGTGCTTACATTGTAGTTGGGGAGATTTAGGTTAAGCATAAGGAAAAATATTCTGATAGGAAGAAAGGTTAAGTGTGGATACAGATTGATGCAGATTCCATGTTCCAGCCTCCAGAGACCGGAGATTTCCAAAGAAGTTACAGAAGCATCTATCACAGTAACGTTGATTTTGCTTGCAGACGGGGAGGACATCATGTTCGCCCCTTTCAGTTCCTTTTTTAAAATTTCTGTTGTAATCACTTGATGCAGTTAGAACGCTTTCTACTGAGATCTGATTTTCATATGTATTCAAGGCTTCAGGGTGCAAAGAGATGCAAAAACAAATCAAAACAAAACAAAAAAAACCCTCTCACCTTGAGTTGTGGTAGAAAGAAAAACTTGATTTTTATTTGCATGTTACAGCATTAGCATATTTATTAGTTTATATTTGCAAGATCTAGTGGTGAAGTAAAAGGCACTTGAGTCAGACAAGCTGCAGTGTATGCTCTGTAGGCAGCAAACCTGTTCAGCTCTGGAAATGGATACCTGAAAGGCATTCAACACTTTATTTTAACTCCAGTGCCTCAGCCTGAACTAGTTTTTTATTTCTTGCATTCTCAATTATGACAGTCAGAACTTGGAGAAAGAGGCAAATTGCAGAAGTGCAAGGAAAAGAAAAACGAACTGTCTGGATAATGCTGAAGCAGTAGACAAGAAAAAAAAATCCTCTGCTTGAATCTTATTTGCATATTTAATTATACTACTGTTAGCTGTATTTTTTCCTTTCCTGAAATGAGAATAAGGCTTTCTCATAGTTAAGTCTAGACTAATCGTGTGAGTTTACAGGTTCTTTAAATGTAAAGATAAAGATACCAACAGCAAAAAGCAGAAGGCAGGTGCGTCCTCATTACTAGAAAAATCAATCAGTTTCGTTATTTCATTTGAACAAACAAATGACAACAAAATGTGTCCAACATGAATGGTTCAGTTAATGGCTTTCCCTGCCTCATTTGTGACACGCTTTTGTATAAAACTACTGAAATTATTGACATGCATAGTGCTGGAGGGACACATCATTTGTTATTTATGAATATTCTCATACCTTGTTGATGAGTTTTTGTTCTCTAAGAAGCACAGAATTAGTATATACGAAGCCTAAATTATTTGACTTTGAAATATATTCCATTAGTGCAATTACTTTGGGATTAGATTGTAGAGAGAACTATTGCTGTATTGCATCCACCTTAAAAGTCTGTTTCTTACAAAATACAAAGTGAAAGGTACTCTGTGAAAAGTGGAAAAACTGTGTTCGTATATAACTGAACATTTTCAATTCCTTTAGTGTTTATTACAATAACATTCATTCTGTTTAGGTCATTTGACGTTAATAAGGCTGTGATGTTGATCCCAAGAATTTCTGTATTAATGCAACATCAATTAACACTCACTTGTAAATTACCACCATTACATGCATCATGTCTATGGGGTGATATTTTGAAGTGTCCACTATTATGAATGTATTAGGTCTTTAATGTAACAGGACGGGGTATAATGAATTCTGTGTTGCAGAGTCATTTCCTCTTCTACAGAAGGTGCTCCATTGTAGTTAACCATCTAAAGAGACAGTTTTAAGAATGATTTATTTACATACAAAATTGATGTTGATAAAGTAGACTGTAAGCTCTATGCCATGTGGGATTTTCACAGTTGTACCTGCTGCACTTCAGCTCCACATAAAAATTCTCAACAAGGTTCTAGTGGCAAAGTGTTAATTCCTTAGGTGTTCATTAAAATAACATTAATCATGAACTCTGATGATGTTCAAGTTGATTTATTCTGAAACTTATAATTAAAATTAATCAGGTTCTATAATTAGAGCAGGAGAATGGAATTTGGCCTTGTTATATTATAATAGCCCTATGAATTCACTTAAATGTTAGAAGTTTTCTTAGGCATTTAATGAGCATCTGCTTTAAGTATGGATCACACAGTCAAACCTGCATAGAATAAGAGGTTCATGTACATATTTCTGTGTTGAAAAGTGTTCTGCAATACTTTGTGAGAAACAGGGTGGGTTTTTTGTTTTGTTTACCATTGTGATGGACTTGAGAAAGCTGAAAAATTAATCTGCTTTCTGGTGAGCTGAATCTTGGTTTTAAGTAGCTCCCAGGGGGAAATCTGATAATTAAATCTGTAGGGTTTCAGATAACATCCATGCTTTAGATAGCCAGATGGATGTTATTCAAACTACCTGGAAGTCATCAGTTTGTCATTACTAATTACATGACAATCATATTTCTTTGTCAGAAATGGAAGTGAACAATATTTTTATTACACTACTCTATCATTCATTACTAGAACAAAGAAAAGAGGTGACTTTTCTTGTCAAAGTAAATTTACTTTCTGTAGGACTTGTGAATGTTAAGAATTCACATGGCTTTAAAGGGAACTCAAAAGACACACAGAAGGACTATTAAAGCACTACCTTTGGCTCTCTAAGTCTCTGGCCTACAAATTGTTGGTGTCCGAGGGGGGCATTCTGGGGAAATACTGCTGTGTGCTTGCCCCATTCTTTAGTTCTTCCTTGGGCTTCATCTTTTAGCTGCTGTTTGAGACAGCTTATCAGGCCTCGAGGTACCTTTGGTCTGACCAAGTAAAACCATTATTATGCTCATTTACAAATATTTATGTTTTGTTCCTGAAAATATGGAGATATGTTCTGGATTTTTGTGCCAAGTTGCATTTAAAGACCAGACCAAAATTTTTCATTGGGTGCTGTGTTACGAAGAGAAAAATTCAGTCTTGCAAAGAAGTCACAACGATATATTGGAAATAACCTCTTAAATCATGTTATTAGGTCACGGTTTATCCATCAATGATGGATTATATTTAGCTGATACCAGTAAAATACTGAGTGGTTGCTAGCCTTTTGAAGAGAACCAAGTTGATTCATATCACAGCAGTTATCATGGACATTTAACTTACTAAAAGTTTTGGAAACTGGGGGTACTCTTCAATATTTAAAAGTTGGTGGAGGTAAAAGACCTCCTCCTAAACTCATATCTTGAGTTTAATGTCTAAAATCTCTTCTGTTTTCCTTTCTCAGTTGCTATCAGTACAAATGCAAACCTGAGAACCATGTGCCAGTGCAGTGGAAGTTCTCTTTTATATTTTAGTAGACCATATAATTCTTTTCCTATCTAAGCTGAGTATTGATCACTTTGCCAATGAATTGGCAAGCACGTGGTTTATCTTGTGCAGGCTTTAAAGATCTACCCCTAATTACCCAGAAAAGGCATCTTTCTCTGTGCGAAATAAACAGACATTTGAAAAACTACTAAGAAGCTGAGAGGGATGATTTTCTTAAATCAGTTGCAAAACAAAATACTGTTCTAAGGAATTGAGTGGAATAACACAGGATTTACTATATGGTAAATACAGAATTCTGTCAGAGCAGATTATGAGCTTTGTCCATATAGACAAAATCTAGTTTGTGTGATGTTTCACAGTGCTGATAAATGCTATTACTGCCAGTACTGAGAGGGAAACGGGGAAACTCGGAGAGAGAAGGCTTTTAAATTCTTCACTGACATCAATAATTTTAGTTAAGGATTAAACATATATTGAATTCACAGCTTGTCTTTAAAATGTGCTACAGTATCATCATTATCACTTTTACTAGAGTAGCCAATCCCATCCTCTTCTACAGAAAGTTTCTAGAATCTGCAGGAGGAAAACAGAGCTGGTTATATCAATGTTCTGAGTTTTATCAATGACTGATGGCAGAACCTACATGGAAATCCAAACCTATTTTTGATCAGTGATTTTTATCACTGCAGTTGAAAGTCAAATTAGTTTACGTCTTAGTTGAGAAAATGATTCTACCTTCAGAAGTGGGTTGCGTTAGGAAAAGAGGAAAGAGTGGTTCAGCAGGAAATAAGTATTAGATATAGTACCATATTTTATTATTCATTTAGCAAAGAATGACGGCAAATTCCAAGGAGAGGGTGAACTTGGATGAATTTTCAAGGATCACCTCCTACATTAGCAGCATAAGAGTTAAGAAACATGTGGGCCTGCTGCTGAATGGAACAGGGAACTGGTGACAGAGGACATGGAAAAGGCTGAAGTAATCAGTGCCTTCTTTGCCTTGGTCTTTACTGGTGAGATTTGCCTTTAGGAACCCCATGCCCCTGAGAACAATGCAAAAGTCTGGAGCAAAAAGGATTTAACACCAGGAGAGGAGGATCAGGCTAGGGACCATGAGATGAACTATTTTCTTTCTCATCTGTTCAGTAAAGCTATTTCTGCTAAACCAGTTGGGAATTAAGTAGAGCAGTTTGGTTTTGACACTATATGTGATCGTTATCATTTGTTTATATTAACCATGTCTGAGTAGCTACGTTGCTAATACAGCAATTTCCAGAATTTATTACAGTTCCTTTGGTGTTGGAATCCTGGCTTTATTTTTCTAGTCAGTGGTGTTGCGCTTGCAGACTTTTTTTTCTTTTTCCATTCATGTTACGCTTTTTGCAGAATTTCTGTTCTCTTGTCCAGTCTGAGGATTGGAAATACCAGTAAGAGATAAAAACAGAAATGCCTTGAGAGAGAAAGGGAAAAATTGAGTGTCTGTCTGTAAAGCAAGCTAGTACACAACTTCTGAGGCTGGTACATTTGTTGCAGTTTGTTGTATGTTGCCAAAAGTCTTGATATTTGTGATGTATTTCCATAAACTATATACATATAGTTACATGTATAGTATACATATATATATATATTATATATATAAAACTGTAACTATATATATAGTTTTGTTTGTGGTAGCCCCATGCTCCCTTACAAATAGTTTGTACAAAAACTTATACTGCAAATTTTGATCACTTTTTAATTGAAATGGCTGTTTGCTCTTATGTATTGATGTTACTTTGGTGTTTATATTTTTTTAATACTAGCACGTATTTAAGGTGTCTCGAGATGTATGTGGTAGTTTGTCAGATTAATCCTAACTCTTCATCTATACCTTATTCCTTAGATAGGACCTCCATACAAATACTTGTGCTCAACTTCCTAATGGGTGTTTCAGCCCTGTAAACTGCTTTACGACCATGATCCACTGATGGATGGTATGAATCGTTGCTTGTTGATTTATGTTTAAAATTGACAGTTTTTTTATTGATAGAGGTTATACTATTCATCAGTTTGTATTTTTCAAGCATAATAAATTTGCCTAGCTCTCTTGATAAAATGCTTTACCACGGCATGGTGGTATCACTTAACTGAGACTGAGATGGGTAGTTAGCTACCTCTATTTCTGTTTTATGCATCTTATTGCAAAGGGAAATGCTATATGAAAGTGACCTTCTGTAAATAAATAGTTGAACCTACAGGCTCAGCCTGCTTTCTTCTTGTGAAGATGTAGATAATAAGCTTTTTTTTACATATATATGATATGTCTTTGTTTTGACCACATAAGTGGAGCATTTGCTATTTCTGCGTGCTTTGAGTCAGTATATAGCTGGCAATAGTCTGTTGGAAAGCCAATGTGCATACACCTAAAGTAGGATATAAAGAGTAAGTCCTTGTCTGGGTTAGCTTTATGTAGATTTTTTTCTTTAAACATATTTATAATTTAGGGAAGGTACCTACCTGCCATCTAATGTCCTTATAGACATACATCTTGCTGAGAATAGCAAGTTTCAGGTTGATGTAGTCCATTAAAAAAACAGTATCCAGTTATAGTTCTAGAAATGTGTGTTTTAACACTCCACATTTGGGGTGGATATGTATTCCACTGCTTCTTTCACTTGGTTTGTTCAGCCCAGAGCAGAGGAGATGAGGGGAGGCCTCATGGCGGCCTGCAGCTTCCTCACGAGGGGAGCAGAGGGGCAGGCGCTGATCTCTGCTCTCTGGTGACAGCGACAGGACCCGAGGGAACGGCATGGAGCTGTGACAGGGGAGGGTCAGGCTGGGTGTTAGGAAAAGGTTCTTCACTGAGAGCATGGTCGGGCACTGGAGCAGGCTCCCCCAGGGAAGTGGTCANGTCTGTTGGAAAGCCAATGTGCATACACCTAAAGTAGGATATAAAGAGTAAGTCCTTGTCTGGGTTAGCTTTATGTAGATTTTTTTCTTTAAACATATTTATAATTTAGGGAAGGTACCTACCTGCCATCTAATGTCCTTATAGACATACATCTTGCTGAGAATAGCAAGTTTCAGGTTGATGTAGTCCATTAAAAAAACAGTATCCAGTTATAGTTCTAGAAATGTGTGTTTTAACACTCCACATTTGGGGTGGATATGTATTCCACTGCTTCTTTCACTTGGTTTGTTCAGCCCAGAGCAGAGGAGATGAGGGGAGGCCTCATGGCGGCCTGCAGCTTCCTCACGAGGGGAGCAGAGGGGCAGGCGCTGATCTCTGCTCTCTGGTGACAGCGACAGGACCCGAGGGAACGGCATGGAGCTGTGACAGGGGAGGGTCAGGCTGGGTGTTAGGAAAAGGTTCTTCACTGAGAGCATGGTCGGGCACTGGAGCAGGCTCCCCCAGGGAAGTGGTCATGGTACCGAGCCTGCTGGAGTTCAAGAAGTGTTTGGACAACGCTCTCAGACACAGGGTCTGGTTTTTGAGTGGTTGTGTACGGAGCCAAGAGTTGGACTCGGATGATCCTTGTGGGTCCCTTCCAGCTCAGGATATTCTGTGATTCTATGATTTGGACCCAGGGATGCTGTGTCTGTCTGTCAGAACACTGGAAAGAAATATTTGAGGTCAGAGTGGCCCAGCTGGGTTAGAGAGAGCCTGGCTCTGCGAACACCTGAGAAATTGATAGAGATAATACAGCAGAGCTGTGAGGTGCCAAAGTGCTCCTACTTCTTTCACCCTGTTTTTCTACCATTCTCTATCGATATGTTGGTCTAAAACAACACGTCTTTCAGGAGAGGTCCAAGACAAATCACAGTCATTAATGAATGCTTCGTTATTGAGGGAAAGTAACAAAAGGAGAAACATTTGTGTTATGTGAATGTGTGTGTATGCACAGTTGTGTTTCTTTAACCAGGTTTGTCAAAAAGATTTTGTATTGGCATAAGAAAATATTTTATCATGTTTTTAGCAAGAGAATTGATGGCCCTAAGTTCATTAGTGTGTCTAACAGGGAAAATACTCCTGTCATATAGTTCTACATAAACTGGAAGTACTTGGAGCCCTTGAACACCAGTGCATTTTGAGTAATTACATCAATGCCAGAACCACATTCACACACCATAAATATTAGAGGGAAGTGGGTCAAAGTAAAGAATAAAGAAGGACAGAGGAAGAGTAACTGAAACAAACTTTTGGAAGGATGACATTTGAGCCTACCAACTCAGACCTTCTATGATGACTAGAATGGCTAAACATTAAACCTTAAAATAACTTTGAAATAAAGCAGTTAACTTCTTCCTGCAGTACAAATGTCACTCGACTCCAGAATGATGGCTGCATTTTTGCTTTCATTTTATAATTAGCAAAATGTATTTTCAAACGGTGCATAGTAAAATTCCAGCGCTGTAGAAGATGACCAGAAATTCAAGAACCCACACAGTAAAGATATAAGAAACTGAAGTGTGGAGGTTTAAGATAAGTCTTAAAAAGACAAGTAATGTTTTGAATAACAAATAATTTATGCAAAATATGTTACAAAATCTAAGATGCTAAATAAATAACCGATACAATGTATTCTGACACTGTTTCCACTTAAAAGATAGTGAATGCAGATTAATTTGTTAACAATATTTTGAAGCTGTTTTTCATTATAGTTGCTTTATATTTTATACAAACAGTTGAATTGTAATTTTAAATTTCAGTCTTCTGCTTTGAAGCTACATGAAAATATGGCGGGATAAACATTCAGAAAAATAGATTGTGGTTATATAATTTCTCTTTATTATAAAAAAGTTACTTCACTATATGAAACTTTTCTCCTATATTTTGGAAGGCTTCTGTTCCCTTTTATATTTCACCCGGTCAGTATGGTATCATATGTTTCTAATTTCCGTAATCTTTTATGATTACAACTTGAGGGTAGTGTTATAAAAGTTATTCTCATACAGTATTGAGAAGTCTTGAAGATTTAAAGCCGAAGAATGGGATATAAGAGTGCTTCGATATTAAATGGTAGACAAATAAACAATGTAGTAATTGTTAAAGACTTAATACTACATTTGTTGTTTCTGAAGATTTTTTTTCTTAGCTAGATGCAACATGTTAAAGGACTACTAACCTTTACCATTTGGTCCAAATAACTATAATTTTCAGCAAAGTAGAAGTTTCTTGCTTTTGAGTAACATTTTACATTCTACGACTAGTATAACTTTGAGGGCTTGTTTCTGTTGCCACATCTGTCAGCAACTGTCTTTGACAGAAGCGGGTTTTGGCACTTGCATCTTTAAAATGAAGTACAAATGTCTGGTTTGGCAGGCTGTACTTTCAGGACAGATTTTGTAAAGACAGCTGCCTATTGAAGCCTCCTGTTCATATTGTCTTGCAGAACAGTGAGATTCTGCAAAACTTCATCAGCGTTGGTTAACAGTTGCATACATAAACTTTGTTGTTAAAATACATCTGCTCATCATTACATTTTTCTGATTTAAAAATCAGGCTGTTTTTCAAGGCAACAGGCAAGTCTGAGGAGAACTGTGAAAATTTTTTTTGATTTTCATTTATAAGAAAACTTGGCTATGTATTTCAAGAAATTCTTAGAAGTCTGAATAGTTAAACCCTCCTTTTGGTTAATACATTACTTCTGGAACAAGTAGATAAAATTCTACACTTCAAACATGGTAAAAATGGTGCATATTCTGCAAAGGACAGAATTTTAAAGTTTTCTGGGCACAAAAGCAGTAACAAAATGATCCCTACAAAACAGAGTAACTGAATAACACAAGAAATAACTTTTGTTAATTTAAAACTTTAGAAACTGAAACTTGTAAGATGTAATTAAATTATGGTACTGTACATACCAGCTGTTCTTGGTAATTGAAACTTTACAATATGAAAAATACATTACATCTGTACAGTTTATACAGGTAGGTAGGATGAGTTTTGAAAAAAGATTCACTTCAAGGGTCATACTCTGAAGTCAAAAAAATACTGCACAACTTAACTAATTACAAATTGTAGACTTGAAACAATTAATCTTTGTGGTTCTTTTTTAAATTGAACAGGGATCCTAGAATCCATATTATTATGTCTTCTCACTTCTGTCAATAATGTTACATAGAATTTGGTTGCAGCCTCTGCTACAGGAAAAAAAATATCACCACTAACACCAAAAAAAAAAAAACCCCATCAGTTAAGCCAGCTGCTGACTGTGTTCCTTGATTCGTGCTGCTGTTGTTATTGTGCTCAGATCCAGATCAGTTTCTAGGTGGGTTTCCACTGTTTCTTCCCGTGTGTTCGAGTCATAAGCCTTGTGAGCAAGCAGTTCATGATGTACTCCACAGTAACTTATTGTGGGCTGATCATAGGCAAGAAATGTTGACACATTCATAGCCAGTGGAATCTAGGGGAAAAACAAAGATGAAAAACAGCCAGTTGCCAAGGAATAATCCAAATCTTCTTACATGAATTTGATGTTAAGGAAATGGACTAAAAACATGATCTAAAAACATTGACTAAAGCCAAATACAGTGCTGCATGTAAAAAAATCTTTTCCTTATCCCTATGCCGATCCCTCTGTTCCCTCCACCCCACCCAAACCCTGGTCTTTCCTAGGTTGTTTCAAGTCTAGCAACTAGCACCTTAGATCTTGTGGCATAGGACTACAAACGTGCTCAAGTGTGTGAGTGATGTAAAGGAGTTATAGGATTGTATTAAGATGTGATTGAACTCAAATAATCTTTAGAATATAATTAGCCTCTGCTAAAATCAATCTGTTGGGGAGGAGGAAGAGGAGTGATTCAGTTGGGGATAAATGGAACATTTCAAATGAAATTTAAATGGCTTTTCAAGTTTAAAAGTGTATCTTGCTTGAATGTATCAGCGTGTGCAATATCTTTGGTCTCCTGGGAAATACCCACGGATCAGCACACTTCCTATTGTAGCATAAACACAGATTTGAATCTAGCAGCCTGCAGTAGATGTAAGGCCATGGTGGGTGGTAGCTTCATCCACTGTTAGGCTATGGTAGCTGGAAGCTTCTCTATTGTAGGTTTAGTTCAGATGCTTTAGGCTGAAAAGTTATTACATTATTTTTGACTGTTTTCGTAGGGATTTTTAATACATTTCAGCATAGACTTATTTACTATATGCTTTAGAATCATACGTGAAATTAATACAGACTTTGAATTGTATGTATTTCTACCTTTAGATTTATTCTTATATACATTAAGAGAATCAAAGGATGAAAAAGGTCACTTGAATAGAATGCAAAAGCTGCTCCTTGTAGGCAATTTGTGATATTGGGACCTAATATAAAATTTCCTGTATTTTTTCTTCTGACCGACTCCTCCTCTCTTGTTGCATCTGCTTTCCCCTCTTAACAGTGTACCCTCTTCTGTCTCTTTCTTGGAATGGTCAGGATCTGACCATCTGCAGTGTTTCTGTTAAGTGCAAGTATCTGAGGAAGGAGACTTCTTGGTTACTCCAGTTCATACCACAGCTCATTTGTAAACATGAGAGGCTGCTACCAGCTGCTGCTTTACTGCTGTCTGGCTGTGCTGGATCACTTTGGGTTTCCCTGGTCATAGTCCTGGAACAGAGATGTCAACCCTCATGGCATGGTAATTAGACAAGAAACATCCCTGTCTGTATTTCCTTTGCATTTTTCCATTCCTGTTTTCCTTCTGATAGTGGTAAATATCTTGGGAAAAGTTCTATCTCTATAAACCTCCTGTTCTTCAGACTTTTTTTTTTTTTTTTTTTACTAATTTAAATTAGTAATACCATGGCATTTGTAATGATAGCTCTCATCTCTTTGACAGCAGTTCTGGAGTAAAAAACACTGCATTGTTTCATTACTGGTGGTGTGTGAACTTCAGATTGTTTGGAGTTCAGGTTTAGAATAGGTGAGCATCCAAAAAGCCTAGGCTTATCTCAGATTTACAGTTCAGAAGCTTTAAAATTGCAATTACTATGCAGGGAAGCATCTGTTCTGCAAGCTGAATTTCATTGCATAGTATTAAATTTTCGTACAGTGTTGGGGGGAAAAAAAGTTCCAAGAACCTTATATCTTTTCTGGTAAGGAAGTCTAAGACTTTATACTTGTTTTATATAGAAAATGCAGCTAAATGGTTGCTTTTGCAAAACTGTGTAGCAAAACAGAATTTTAAAAAAAAAAACATTATGTTCAGTTCTGACAAGAGTTTAATCCAGTGTTTGGGATGTTGATGTTTTCACACTTTTGTTTTGATCCTTGCTGGAACTTGAGGTGTGTTTTTTTTTTTT
>VXAA01004298.1:170562-187122 GCA_013399115.1 Anseranas semipalmata
TTTTTTAGAGGAGGGAAAATAGAGATAGTCTGGTTCTGGCTTCTCTCTAGCAATTACGGAGGTCTGCAGGAAATAGGTTATTTTATCCAGATTGCAGAAGTATATTTGCTACTAAACAGATATAAACTGATTGGAGATAGGAATGCTTCTAGCTACAGATGAGTATCTTGGCAGTCAGCAAAGATGGGAAAGGTTCTAGCAAAGACGTACAGAATTTATTAAGCTTCTGGTGTCGTGGCTGTGTTTTTATCTGATTGCCTGACCTTGGCTTGGCTTTCATAAGAAACAGAATTGCTTTTTTTCCCCCTGAATTTATTGTATTTAGACTTAGAGGCAATATTTTCAGCCTCAGGATTTTGGTATTTTGTTAAATTTAATGTACATGTGGTATTCAAACCTCCTGGGGGGGGATTTCAAGACTCAGTCACAGAACCCTGGAAATGGAAGCTTGGAAACTAAAGTCATAAGGGCATACCCACAGATCTGCAGTGGCTTAAGAATGTAGGCATGGGAAAATATGATAGGGCAGGGGAACGTTGTCCATGGAGAAGACAGAGAGATGGAGCTGAAAACACACAGATTGTGAACAGGAGGGAAGAATAAAAAAAAAAAACACAAAGTAAACCAGGTTCTACAGTGAATATGAGAATAAAATGAGCTGAAAGATGGAAGCAATAGAAGTGATGGAGTAGTGATACAGAATTCTGAAAATGTACAGAATGTAGGAATGGCATTACAACATAAGCATGGGAATTATAATGCATCAGCATATGGTCAACATATGAGAGTCAAACCTGCTTACAGAAGTTAGTGGAGTTTTGCTGTTGGCTTCGGTAAATAAGTAAATGGAACAAACCCTTGTAAAATCATAAAGGTTTAATTGTCATGAATCAAAATTAAAGCTTTATTCGTGACCACTGCGAAAAATCCTGTGATTTCAACTGAAACTCAAAACAAACCTGATACTTTTCCATCCTTTATTTTGTCTTTGTGCTGTATTTTGCATATTATTTAAATTTATCAGAGGTTAAATTTTAAGTAGTACTATTTTTGAATTCTGAGGCATGTAAAACAGAAAAAGGCTTTGGAGGAATAAAGTACTTTGGGTTTATTAGATAGGGAATAGATTAGAATAAATTATAATTAATGTGTTTAAAAAACCTTATCTAAATCGTCTCTTCCATGAATCTTAACAACCTGATTTCAGACTTCGAATTGCAAAGTGAAGGCAGTTTCTGTCTTCATTTGGGAACCTCCTGAAGTCCTAGTTTCTCTCCTGTTTCCCATACCTGTGAACCTCACTTCTGAATGCTGTTCTCAGCAGAACATCACTGAACCCTTTTTAATCCTATTTACTATCCAACATTTCCCAGATATCTTTGATTCTTCTCTAAATATCCGTTTCCTACCGCCTTGCTCATTTGCAAATCAGTTGTCACATTGTGCATGGTTTTTGCCACCTGTACTTTCACAGCCCCCTCTTAACTTCCCAGCTCGCCTACTCCAGACTTCATTAAGCCCTTCTCTTCAACATGGTTAGGAGCATTTACCTGGTTTTCTCTGTCACCCTCTGTCCTATTTTCCCATATTTCTCATCAGCACATTTCCTGTCTTGTTTCCTGCTTTCCTCTCCCATTTCCACCTTGCACAAAAGGAGGCTGTAGACAGTTTCCCAGATTTTCCTGTCTGCCTGTCTTCCATATGGACCTCCATAGGTGCCCTTTTGTTTTCATATTAAACAATGCAGGGGACTGTAATGCCTATCCCAGATTTTACCACAGACCTTTCCTAACATTTTACCCTGTTTTCTGTCGTGTTTTTCCTCTCAAAGTGGGACAGATTTTCCCAAATCATATTTTTGTTTCATATTAAACAATGCAGGGGTCTGTAATGCCTATCCCAGATTTTACCACAGACCTTTCCTAACATTTTACCCTGTTTTCTGTCGTGTTTTTCCTCTCAAAGTGGGACAGATTTTCCCAAATCGTTTTCCTTTGCTCTCTAACATTTCGCTAAGAGGAGTGTATTAACTTGGTTGTTTTTTTGTCTTCTGTTTCTGTAAGATGCAAAGAAAATGCCATATAATAATGTAATCCAAAAAAGTCATGTTCCAGTGCTGCTGAGCTGTAGCAGTTCTGTGAATTTTTGGACTCACCTCTTAGAAGCTACTTCAGCTACTGCTGAAGGAAGAAAACCAGTTGAGTATGCACACAGAACACAGGGTAGTAGCCTTGCAGATGCTCTGCTTCTTAATTGTCCCTGTTTTCTTCCGATAACCTGGGCAGGTCTCAGAGTATTTGAAGTACTTGCAGGGTCCTGCTTTATTGATAGTTACACTAACCAGAATACTCAGACTTCTGAGTGGGCTTCTCCTTGAAGCCAAGTCCCTGTTCCCTGTGAAGTCTTATGACAGGGTGGCAGCGGGATTGTTCTGTACCTTCTCCCCCTGTGTCCTGCCCCTGCACACCTGCATTTAAATCCTTTCTGTGATTTTGGCACGTCTTGCATGTAACAAGTCCCGTATTTTATCTCTCAAGTAGCATATGCAGTGGCTTTCTGTGAAAGCCCTAGAGCAGACTGGTATGTGTAGCTATGGAAAGAAAGCCAATTTCTGTCACCGTCTGCTTCTTCAAGCAAGTATTTACTTAAAAGTGCTGTGCCTTGAAACAAGGGAGAAAATGAAACTCAAGCTTCTGTTAAAGGCATAGATAAACCTGTTATAGCCAATTTGTGAGAGTCATGGTTTCAGATCCTCCTAGCTCCTCTAACAAAATGAAACTCAGCCATGGGGGATGTTACCAGAAGTTACTTCATGGTGGTGGTGGTGGTGGTGGTGGTGGTGGTGGTGGTGCTTGCATACGCTGTGAGGGGGCCCTACTGTGAAGCAATGAGTAGCTCAGATTAAATTCTGCTCCCTTTAAAGAGCTGAAAATGGATGCCTGAAAACCTGCTAGTCACTTTTAAAGATCTTGGCTTTTCTTTAAATAGAAATAATTTATACCTTCTTAGGTGGTTGTTCTTTAGAACTTGCATCTGCATATATCAACCTTTCAAAGTCCAGACTCTAAAGGCCTGGGAAAGGGCAGTGTGTTGTTAGATCTGCTGGTCAGAACTTCGGCAAGAAATGTCACGAGGTGTTGGCATTAACTTACCCAGCTTTACTTGTGAATGCCAGGGAGGAGTTCTACAAGTGAAGGAAGTGCAAAGGGAGAAGATATTTTCAAGCTTTTTCTGCTTCTCTCAAAATTAATTCCTACTCAGTTCAGGCTGTAATTAAAAACCTTCAGAAAGTGTAAACGGTCACAACAGTTTTCATCAAATAGCAAGATTGTTCTTCATGCAGACATTAAGTTAATGCCCTCTCTGTTAGGGAGAATTGTGCTTTCTATGCAAAGGGCAGTTCTCTCCAAATGCTCTTCCAACATGATACTTTCTGTTGCTCAAAAACACTTGCTTTTGCTGTTGTTTTCCTTCTCACTAAATCTGTCCAATAAAATACAGTAGTAGTATGCTTCATGTGCTCTGCTTGGGTTTGGTAATTTTTCTATTCCAGCATGTTAGTCTTTGATTACCTAACTTGGGGTCCCACATTGTGGGAAATAATGCAACAGAAACCAAACATGTATGACTATGCATCTATTTTGTACCCAGTCTCCACTCTCGTGCTAGATCAAACACCTGTTGTAACTATACTTTTTATCAGAGAAAGACAAGAATGAGGAAGCAAAGCACAAATGAGAGGTCTGTATCATATCTATCTGTATTTAAGCTCTTTAAACCATGCTTTCAGTCACACTGAACATGAGGACCAGTTGTCTCCATGGCAATATAAGAACCATATTTTTTCAAACCTCCTATTGAAATAGCTGCTGTTTCCAGGCTTTACTTGCAGTGCTTGTGGCTGAATGCCCTGTGTTTACATTGATACAAAAAAAAAAAAACCTTTAGTAAGCACGTGATTAGAATTACAGTCCATCAGTAGTATTTCCTTATCTGTTCAATGTTTAACATGAATTTTGAGTAATTTATGATGCAGCATATTCCCAGGTAGAGGAGACTGGTGATAGAAATAAAATATAAAAATCACCTTTAAAAACAAAGGTCAGTACTTTTGAACCTTTGTGTTGAATGTTTGACATGTAAAATGCAAGCTGATTTTTTTTTTTTTTTTTAAGGATGGGAGAGCATATAGAGGGCATTTAGCCCTGTTGGGTTCCATGAGAAAGCCAGGCCTTTTTTATTAGTTCTGTCAATGTGTATTTGGTATCTTAAAGTAGAAGGAATTGGAGAAAAAAAAATCAGCAAGCTGAATACACTAGCTTCAACAATGACCTTTCCCAGTTTTTGAAATGCCAAAATGAACAGTTGGTAACAGCTGCTATAGAGTATGACCCCTTTCTTCCTATTTTAAGGTAGCAGTAGAAGGTAGGAAAGAGGAGGAAGAACTAACAAGGTTTTATTTTTTATTCTAATTCAGTTCATTGGGTTTCAGACTAAGAAAAAGTGACTCTGTGCTTTGCTAGTTGCTGGACGTCTGTCTTGCATATTGTTAGTTTTCTCAAAATTTGAACAGGGTGACATTTGCTTAATATCTTTCCTTCCTGCAAAGAATGTGACATTCGTGGGATGTGAACAACTTGTGACTTGATTAGCTTTAGTTGCTTGCTTGGCTTTGAAGGCAATATGTATTAAATTTGATTTTAGTTAGACATTAATGTTAGCTGCTAATTTTCAAAAATGAATGTGATCTAAATATTAGCCTACCTGACAAGGTAAATATCTGCACTGCATTTTTGATGCTTTTTCTTTGTTTTTTACTTCAATACCTTTCAGTAGCAGATATTTTACTTTTGTTTTTAATAACAATCCTTCAAGTTCTACTGTAGTAAATAGAATTAGGGAAGTAAGTTTCAGAGTGTGTGATTATCAGTAAAAATTTATCCTTTTATTGATGCATGGATTGAAATATGCTTCATGATATTTAATAATTAAGTATATACTGTCCTAAATTACTTCTGAACATGTTACTACAATTAGATCCTTCTCTCTTAAGCACTAACCATTTTAGCTTTTTGATTTGTTTTTCATTTGTATAGAAAACTTGGTATTTATTGATAGGTTCTGTTGAAGGCATAATTACTTGAAGTATTTCAAAAACACAGCTCTGAACTTTGTGGGACTAAAAATAAATCAACACAGATAACACTTACTTTAGATGCTGGATAAATTATGGATTCAGTTCAAAGTAATTGATAGCAAGCATTTGTTGCATATGGAAAAAGCTAGCTATTTTTGTCTTAGTAAAATTTGCTGCAGCTTGGAGAATCTGACCATCATACTGTATCTTAGTTATAATTCCTAAGTTAACAGTCGTTAGATAATCTTCAAATATGAAGAATTTACATGAGTAAAAAGCACATGAAAAAGCTTTAAAAAGTAAATATATTTTGAAAGCAGGGCTCAAGGAAAATAAGTTTGTAAGCCAGCTATATGTAGGTAAATGCATATGTATTATATGTGTTAGCTTGTGATTCTTGAGGACGAGCATTAAAGGAGGTCAGTGCAGCTCCTTCCCTCCTCTGAAATTTTCAGAATACTAAAAAGGAAACTTAGACTCTTGTTACATGTAGAAGGAAAGGGAGCTGAATGAAAGGAACCGACAAGCAGGTATGAGATTCAATTTGTTTGTTATACATTTGTTTCTATATTTTTGCAAAAACAAACAAAAAAAACACCCCCCCCACCCACCCCCCCCAAAAATATTGTATGATAAAGTTGAAGAAACAATGTATTACAATTAAGTTTTCAAAACATGTGCAAGCCAGGCTTAGTTAAACTTTAGTGTGCCTTCAGTGAATAGTTAGAGAATTTAATTAAATCCCCCAGGGCCTGGTCATGGAGGAAGTCTTGCAGAAACCAAAGGGAAGACTTTTTGTTTAGGAGAGCTCTGTGGAGAGAAAGGTCTGTGTGTGGTATTCTCTTAATGCGCAAAAATCACTGAAGAGCAGCTATATCTAAGCATTTACAGCACAGACTACAGCTATATTTACACATTTTCATTAAGCATGATTGTTTTGGTTGATAGTTAGATTCTTCATAGGGCAGAAATAATTTTCTTTTTCAAGGGCTCCATTCCTCAAAGGTTAGGTTCTCATATGTTGGGTAGGCTTGTGTAGAGTGTGATTAATATGATCTAATTTTCTTTATTCTTCTCTAATTATTTTAATGTAACGAGCAATTTTAATATCTCCTAAGTGCTATGACAGACAACCTCATTACTTTTCATCAGGCTTGTTTGCAGAGAAATTAAACAGCAGCAGAAATAAATAAGACTGAAGGAACCACAAGTTGAAGTATTCAGAGCAAAGAGTTAGATGCTGCAGAAGTCATGAGCCAACCTTAAGAATAGGAGGATATTTTTGTTAATATAATCTTTAGCTTCTTGTTGTTTGCTTTCTCATGTGAGAGCAGTTGGGGTGTATTATATAGCTGTTGCATCTACCTATTAAGACTAGGCACTAACCTAACTTGAAGAAAAGCTGAAGTTCTTACAGCTCCAATAGTAAGGGTTTTAGGAAATAATCAGGAAACTTGGTAATACTGATACTGATGTCTTCTTCCTTTTTCCTCTTTGCCCTTTCTCTCTCTGTTATCTCTCAACTGTTACACCTTTTTTACTTCTTATTTGATTGTGTTCCCTCTATTTCTGTCTTTAAGAGGGAGCATCCTTATTGTCCGTATTTTATATAGCCTCTCCATCTTCCCATTACATAGTTATTTGCTGCCATTAGTCTATTATTTTATTCACCTTTGCTTTTCTTTATATTCTTCTCTCTTGGGCTACCTTTCTAGTAAGGTGCCCTAACGCTCTCTTTCCTTAAGTGCCAAAATATGCTTTCCTGACTCCAGGAAAGGAGCCAGGAAAGCCTGGTGGTGCTGAGGCAAACTCACAGTGAAACCATCTATTGCTGTTTTATATTGAGTATTAGCTGTTAGCCTTGGTATTTAAACAGTTTCATAGCGCCCAAATTCTGATCCTGCTGACTGTTGCACACAGTTGCGACTGCCTAATAGACTGAACTGGTGTGACATTCGTGTTGTTAATCTAGTGTTTGTATAAATTGGAATTGGGTGAGCTAAGAGATGTCAGAGTCAAAAGCTCTGATGGGAAGAGGACTTGCACTATCGCTGAGAGCAAGGAAGAAACCTTGTTAACTCTTCTAGGCTGATTTTTCTCTCTCATCTGATTTTCAGTAACACTGAGGCATTCAGTGTTCAGTGATATGATCTCAGGAATATACCTAGTTAGTGAAATCTCAAGTCCCAGGACCCTTAGGAGGTGTGCAAGCAAGGTTAAAACAAGCAAACAGAACAAAAACAAAAGCATCACCTTCCCCTTCTCTGATGCCTTTGTACTGCTTGATGTTTTCTGAGGCATTGCTGGTCAGTACTTGAGGTTGCTCAGAGCATACTGAGGTATGGCATGTGCCAATTCATTTAAAAGATATCATGGAAATGTCTTTTCGGATGTAGGAAACTGCTTATGAAAAATCAGTATGTTGTGTCTTTGATTTCGTTCTTAAGTGTACAGCAATACAAATTCCTCTTCATACATTTTAACCAGTTTCCATGGAGCAGTGTTCTCTGGTGCACACTATTCTCAAATTAATAAACAAAATTAAAAGATCTAACTTAAATTCATAGCTTGCATCAGTTTATGATATGAGAAATTGTATTTCGATGACTAATCCAGATTTAGCTGTCAGAGATGGAAAACCCCTACTGAGACTGCTTTAATCCTTCTGCTTACTTTTTTGGTCCCATGTAATATGTAACACGTATATTCTCAGTGGAAAAGTTAGTACATAAAGCACAGAATTCCAGAATTCCCGTCCTTCCTATCTTCCCTTTCCCCTCCAAATGCATACCTCTGTGGTTTCTTATATGCCCCATAGAGGGCTAGCCTTTTGTTTCTGTTGTTATTGTTGCTCTTAAGTACGCTTTGCTTTGCTGAAGAAGCAGGAGCCGGGAGCTCCTGGCTTGGCTAGAGAGGAGTTAGTGCTATCAGTGGTGATCTGCAGCTGTGTGTTAGTGTCATGCTGAAACTCAGCCAATGCCAGGGCATCACAAAAAGTTGAGGGGGGATACCAAGGTGTATACAGATCATGAGAAAATACAACAATTAGGGAGGAGTCCTTGTTCTGGGAGGTGGGTTTGTGTTGCTCAAGGATAGTTTACAAGTGAGCAGTGGAAAGAATTGGGTCATCATCTATCTATTCAAAGAATAACTAAAACAGGCAAAATATCGGTTCTCCATATAGTTACCATTACGCTTTAGTTAAATAACCAGTGCATTGCTCTTTTCAAATTGTTTGAACAAAGGCATCTTCATGTATCTTGAAAAACCTTTTGAATGGTGCCAAACGCTAGTGCAGTTTGGCAGAGGCTGTCCCTGAAGGGAATGAAGTCCTCTTTCTTCGTTAGTGGTAGGCAAATTGATGTGTTCACCCAGAGAGAAGAGCCTTCCTACAGGGTGTTGGGGAAAACAACCCAAAACACAGAATTTAAACCCAAAGTAGAATTTCTACCTGGCAACTTATAATATTAATAGCATTTAATATATGCTTTAAAAATAGAGGAAAAAATATATTTAATATTCAAATAAAATACTGCTAACAGACTCAGTTCTTAGAATTTACCATACAATGAGCAGTGTTTTGTTTATTTCTACAAACCTGTGATTTCCTAAAACTCATCTGAGTGAAGTACTTACAACTACATACATTTTTGAATAAGCTCTGCATAATTATTTTAGTAAATTAAAGAAAGAGTTGCTTTTTCAAAATGGAATGGTTTTATAACAGAATGCTATTATCAGATGCAGCTGCAAGAGCAGGGGTCAATATAATTTATATATCTCATGGATCTGGAGCATGGTATATGTGATTCTTTCAGTTCTCGGTAAAGGATCTAATAATTTCATTGTGTTTACTTAACAAATATAAAATTGTTATTTTCTGATGTGATGGACAGTAGTACCGATATAGTATTTCTTTTCCTTAATTAAGACATTCCCTTATATATTATATTATTTATTATTTGTGCTAATGAAGCAATTTTCTTTTTTTAAACTCCTTTCCCTCTGTGAGTGTGTTTAACTGGCCTTCATATCATATTTATCACTGTATAATTCTAGAGAGAAAAAGCTTTGATATATTCCCAAACAGTATATGCTAGATTATTTCTGTGGATAAGAAGTATTAATATTTGCACTTGTTAAAATATTTATATCATGTGCATCAGTTGCACTGCTCCTAAGGTATTTGTGTGGTACTCAGGTAGGCTGGATGTTTGTATATCTACCCGATAAAACAGTTCTTCAAAGGAGGACTAAAATTTTTGCAGGCAGGAAAGCATTATTTCACCAATTTAATATCAATTCTTTTAAAATCCAGCCCAAACCTTCCAAGAGTAAAATGGCATATTGTTGATAGCCAGGCTGTTCATCATGCTTTTCACTCTTAAACACTGCAGTAGTTACTCTGGCAGATTTTAAGGGAAAATACAGTTTGCAAGGGAGCAGAGACAATGTGCTATAACAGAGGAGTGCAGGCAAGGGACCAAAGCTGACTAGAGTAGTTAAATAAATAAAATCCAGGAAAAAGTTCTCAGACCTTTTTGGTTCATTAAAGGTGACCTTAATTGCTGGCTTGCATGGTTCACAGAATTGGGACTGGAATTTGGAGCGACTCATCTGATTAGCCCACTGTGGTAGTTTCCAAAAGCCATTAGGAGGCTGCCCTGTTATCTCTGTACAGCTCACTCGTTTATAGACCTCACGGTGCAGGAACTTGCATAGGACTAATGTGGAAAATAGCTGGCACGGTCTGTATCTGGGTTAGTATTCCCCTTCATGGCATCTTTGACAAGTGGACCTTAAAAACCCACCCTCCTGTTGATACCAGCAGTATTTGTGCTGATAAAGTGTATTTCCTCTTCAAAGAAATCCTGAATTAGTGAAGGAAATTTAGGTTATTCATTTAGAGCCAGACAGTTAAGCCCAGTCAGTCTGATCTTTTCTAGTAATCAGTCATGCAAACATGTTTACTTCCTTAGAGTAGCTATTGAAAGCCGTGTCAGTGTGTGCTTACTGCACAGCTGTTTTGGTTAGCAGGTATTCTTTAGGTCAAAATGAATTCATGTTGCTGTGATGAAAGAAGTGGCTTGTATTATTTTGGGTATCGTGGATAGGTAGGTGATGGTTCTCTTCAGGACGTGCAACCCAAGATGTTAAACAGTATTAAGAAGTCTCACATATGTAGCAGGAACTCAGTTTGAGCTTAGAGGAATGCACAAAATGGGTGGTGGGCTGCACTCCTGATGGAGAAACAGAAGGGAGCCTGAATATTTTTCAAAGAAGTGAAAATATTATGTCAAACATTAAAAACAAAAACACAAGCCACACACGCACACAAAAAAGCAAACAAAAATCCTGCACTGTCATTATTTTCTTGTTCCATTTATGTAATTCTGTATGGAAACTTCTACTGAAGCTCCAAGAGAAGATGTGCTTTTGTTCAAATAGCTTATTTGCTATTAGAATAAACAAGAAAAGTCATTGGAAAACAAGACAAACTTAGAGGGCTCTAGAGCTGGGCGGAGTAAAATAGCCTAGCTGTGTGTAAGGAAGAATTAAGTAGAGGTATACTGGTTGTTCATCAGTCTGCTTGGCCTAGAGTCAGTATTTACTGCCTGCCAGTGATAGCAGGAGCAAGGGGAAGACAGAGAAGACTGTGCTGGTAATAAAAGGAATTACCCTCTGTGTTTGAGAAATATGAAGATGATGTGTGAGCCATCCTTATTAATGGGTGTGTGCGCATTTAAGATAACAAAATGATACTAGTTTTCGAAATGTTGAGAAATGTACGTTCTGAAGCCTGCAGGCTCTACCTTCATTAGTTCTAGGCAGCTCCTGACAATAGAATGTGAACTTCCACTTCAATAGAAATTTGAAAATGAGAGATTTTGGAAACACAAGGAATTAGAATGAGAAATCATTTAGGGCTTTTGAAGTTTCTCACAGCACTGAAGTCTTTTCATTATGAATAGAATATTTTGTTCTAACTGCTTTTGTTGCACACTATATTAATAATTAAAAAACAGTTGCAATAATATGAATTTTCAAAATTGATTTTTGAAAAGTTAATTTGAGTTTTAAAATAGCAATAATATGTTAAAATAATGAGAAAATGTTGGTCTAATCTAAATGTTCTAGTATTTTTAACGAAATATTGTGGATAAAATTTCCTTTTTCTTTGTTTTAAATATAATTCATTAATTGAAATTTTCTAATGGAGAAATCCGTCCATGTGGTTTTGTACAATTCTGGGTAGCTTGGGAATAATTCCAAGGATTGGTTCATTTGCTAAGGCCAGGTAATGCCCTCAGCATGATGGTGTTTGCAGCGTGCTGCCGCATCTTGTCTGAAACAGGGGATTCATATATAAAAGGCAATCTAGCAACAGCAGATTGAGTTACTAGTTGCAGTAATGCAATGCTTAGTGGCCCTTACTAATTACAGGACTTAATTAAGTTGTCCTGAGAGAATATAGGTAATCACTACGTCAGTTCTTCCTTATCATCTGGCTGCTTGAGCCAAACCATTGTTCGGTATGTGTTAAGCACCAGTACGTGGCATGGTTCCCTTTTTACTTCCTTTCAATTTCTTTGGGCTTTTCTGGTTCTGTCTTTTGGAGTATAGTAAGAAAAAACAGGCGCGGACTTTGACGTGTCTCATATGAAGGGCTCTGATGCCACCTATTCCGTGTAGTATTGGAAGTTTCAAGGCAAAAGATAATGTGAGTGATGGGGCTTTATGTAATCATAAATTACAGTTTTAGTATTAGCCATAAACAAACAAAAAGTCAGTTAGTATGTGTCACCTCTTTGGAGCGTTGTTCTTTTGCATGGGATTGCTAACAACAGAACGCTAACAGCTTACTGGCACTTGCTTGACCTTGATTCAGAGTTCAAGTAGCGTTTTGTCAGTGAAGGAAGAATAGGGTTTTCCTGTGTTTGTTTAGTCACTGTGGAGTGCTCTTGTCATTCTACAGTCCCAGGTAATACAAGATTGCTTCTGAAAAACTGCTTTTGAATTTGAGAATGCTAGCATGCATTTGAACTGTTCCCTGTGAAAGTACGGAACGTTCAAGGTAGTGTTTGTGGGTCTCATTTTAAAAGTCATGCAGCAGATTCAAGGCCTCAACAAAAAGATGTGCGAACTTAAATGGTACTTAAATGTATGCTAATGCACCTGAACCAAAGATGGCAACCCCGAGTCCTGTTCCTTACTTTTTGACTTGTAGGTTCCTGGGTGCTGCAGTTTGGTGTTATTGGTGGGGTTGGATCCATCCTAATGTGATCACCAGGGAATCCATCAGCTGTATTAAGTGCTGTTTGCATCTGGAAGCTTGGTGAAGTGGTGTTGAACTCCACAGGAACGCAAGATGGATGTTTGCTCACAACGCTGCTTACGTGTGCAGACAGCACTACATTTCACCCAAAGATTATGAATAGGCCTGAAGAAGGGCCCGTGTGCCTAAAAGCTGTGTTTTTCTTCAAATTTATCAAGTTGCTCTAATAAAAAAAAAATCCCCTTTTCTATGAATCCTGTTAGTGTAAAGCACGTCAGCCACAGCCAAGGAGCCTGGCTGAAGGAGAAGGAAGAGCTTCTACCTCCTCAATAAAAGCAAGCAAAAAGCAGTCGGCAGAGAGAACTCAGCTGTCGTTCAGTGAGGATTTCTTATGAGGTGGCCCTGGGACAACCTCTCTCAGCATGCCTATGGCCTCTACAAACAGCCAGTATAGGTGCTTGATAAGCCTGGATCTTTGAGAGACCATTGGGTGTTTCCACAGAGAATAGTCTTGGCTAACTTCAGCACTTACAAACCCCCTCTAAATCCATCTACTGTGAAAACCTTAGCATAAAACTTGGGTTGCAAGAATTTGCATGAGAATGACCAAAACTTAATTGATTTCTAATGCAGCCTTTTCAAAATCTGGACCTGTATGCTTTAATACGCACACCAGATGGACTGAAGAACTGACCAAATTTCACAATCAGTTTTCACAGGTAAAATCTAATCAAATGTACAAACCAAATTTTTAAATCTTTGGACAGAATTTCTTTAGTGAGATTTTAGAATAAAGGAGAAATATATTATACAACTTCATATGACAGATCTTTTCCACATTTTAAAGAATAACTTGCTATTTATCATTTTGTTCCTTTTCATAATGTGCTTTGCACATTAAAAATAGATGAACAGAGAACTCCTCAGCTAAGCTAACCAAAGATGCAGATGGCTAGTACAGAAATCTGCCAGTCTCTCAAATCTGTACTGGAAAATTCCAAATGAAAGACCTTTTACCTTGAAACTACTGAAGTTAACTGGCATCGATCGTGTTTGTTTTTTACCAATAGATTTTACATTTGTACAGACAAAATTTCTTTCACATGATGAATGTTAACAAAATGTTTTATAAATCACATAGGGATTCAAGTGTAGTAGTATTGTTTAAATAAAGGATTTGATTACAGGGAAGATAATGTAGATTTCAGTGCCACTGTGATGGTTCATTCCTTTATGCACCAAGTCTGTAGAGCCTGCTTCTAAATGAGGCAGCTGGCCTTGGTCGCGTGGAGGTCTATTAGAAGACTTCATGCCTCCTGGTGGCTTTGTGTCCCAGCCACACAGGCACGTCCTCACTTGTACCTTGCCTGCCGCAGAGCTGTCTGGGCAGCCACAGTCTGACCTTATCTGCCCTCTGGATCTGGCATTGATAGGAAATGGAACTGGAGGAGACAAAGTGCTGCCCAGAAAAGATTATTTTTTCCTAGGACTTTCTCAGAACTTGGTGGAAACTCTTTAGTTTGGCCATCTGTTGAAAGAGAAAGGTGATAAAATAATTGAGTTGTCATGATTTTTGGAAGATATGGCCAAATTATTGATTGCTGACGGCAAGTGCACTAATATTACATGTATGAATTTCCCCAATTAGTGAAGACTAGCTTGAGAAGGAAGTTACTTTAAAGCAAACTGCTGTGCGGATTGATTTATTCTGCAGTGAAAATCAAGAAAATGCTCTTGCTTTACTTTCAACACAAGGTAGTCCTTGGTAGTTTTCCTGTCAGTTAAAATAGTACCTGGCATTTCCTCTATCAATGTTTTCACCATTCCTTAAGGTATCAAAGACATGTCATATATGAAGATGAACCCCTTGACAGAACAGTGAAATTCACTGATGAGGCTTCTGGTTGTCTGAAAATGCTGAGCAAAGGTACTCTACTCAAGGAAGGCAATCTCTTAGCCTGCAGTGAAAATGCTCGTAAAGGAGTTTCTGCATTACAGAATGGAACGCACTGTGGTACATAGCTGTTAACTTGAATCTCAGAAACAGAATAGTCACGTTAGGTCTGTGTGCCATAGGAGCACTGCTAGCCCCACTGCCTTTTCATAGCATCACAGAATGGCTTGTGTTGGAAGGGACCTTACAGCTCATCTGGTTTCAGCCCCCCTGCCATGGGCAGGGACACCTCCCATGGATCAGGTTTTGTTGGTAAGCAAGCTCAGCCCCACGGGTGGCTTACTTCCTTTCTCCATTGCTCTGTGTTCTACAGGACAGGTTTACATGCAGGTTTACGTCTTTCAAATCTTGTAACAGCGATTGCTTGAAACTTGCTTATATAGAAATACTCGTGGTTTGAAAGTAAGAAAGGGAAATGATAAAGAACACTGTACTGAGTGTTACTGTTGTCTGGATGTTACTGAGAGAAAGGATGGAAAAAATCTGTTGCAACCTACTCCAGAGATAAGAAGGCAACTTTGTAAGAGTTCAACAAGAAAAGGAGGAATAATTCATTTTAAATTCAGGTTGTATTTGTAGATGTAGATGTACCACTCAACATCCTAGATATCCAGCCTTTTCAGTACACGCCCTCATTCAGTTCATGGAATAAATGTAAAATCCACCATAGAGCTTACAAAACACCCTTACGAATTCATTTTCTGAAAAGTAGCTGTGCCCTTTGAATAAATGGCACACAAATTATCTTTTATGTTTAGAGAGAAAAGCTTTAAGCAAAAAATGAGAAGGGTAAAAATTATTATTTGCCTTTCAGAGAAGCTATTGTTTTTCTGCGCTGATGATTTGCATTAAATTGTTGATATGTTCACGTCTTCTTCGTGGCATGGTGTTTTAGTCCATATGAACAATACCCACAGCCTAATGGGATTTTTGGTTTCTGAGGTTCTTCAGGTTCTGTTTTTATTCAATTAGTATGTGACGCATCCATGCGTGTTTTTTGACTGAAGGAAAATGGGAGAGACAAACAAAAAATATCCTTTAAGCATTCTAGTCCCTATCCTTAATCTACCTGTCCTTTCTATTCCTTTCTTTCCCTGAAGACATTTGAGCAATGTGTGCTACTGCTTTATATCACCTCTTTGCTTCCCTGCAGCAAACACCCACTCTCTAGACTATAGCATTTTTACTGCATGTGAGAAACCAGACTGCTATTCCTGCGGCATTTACTGTACTGCTTTCCCTGATACTGCTCTGCTGCCCCCAAGGTCTGAATGACATTGATCTGATGCTCACAGCCTAGAAATAAAGCCAGCGAGAGCTGTACACAAATCTCCTGGCCAGAACAAGAAAATCATTAACTCTTTCAGCTTGTTCAGATGAATAAAGGAACGTCATAAAATTGCATCTTAGCCAAAATATGGGAAGCATGGTAATATTGCTGGGACAGGATCTCCATGGAAAAGCAACAACACAAATGCACACATCATAAGAAGAAGTTTTTAGGAAGCTAAGTTTGTGTTGCTGTCTGATTGGGAAAAAAATTGTGCAGTGAGAGCAGTAGCATTTGAGAGCCTTAATGCTAGGTTTGCTGAGCTATAATAATTTTTGCCATTGTGAAGCTATATATCTTTAATTTCCTTGTTGAAGATACCCTTCCAGAGAATCATCTCTATAGTTTCCATCAGCGAAACAGTTTTCCTGATAAATGTTGTATTTTATTTTTTTTTTGAAGCATAATATAATTTATTGATATATCACTCCAGTGTTGTTCTTCTTGGTGAGGTGTCCTTTTAATTTCCCTGTTGTGCTGTGCATGTAATATATTGAGTTCTGTGCAACATTATGGTAGCTATTCAGATAGATGCTTTTTCATTTCCTTTTCTCTTCTACCTGAGCTAACATAGCATTGCTTTCTCTGTAGTTTTGCTTGTTAATGAGTCTCTCACTGGGCATCCATTTGTACGCGTGTGACACAGCACCTCATTTGCTTGTAAGAGCTCCATTACATGGTAACATGAGGATTGGCAGAGCTTTTTATCTGTCTTCGTTTTATTTTGTAATCAGGAATATGCCTGCTCAGTGGATTGTTCTAACAGCTAAAATATGTGCAAGAAATGTGTTTTTCCCTGAATTTTGTGGAATCTTCTGCTTTGATGGGTAGAACTGTATGTCCTTTTTTTTTTTTTTTTTTTT
>VXAA01004298.1:187146-216620 GCA_013399115.1 Anseranas semipalmata
TTTTTTTAATGTTGGAGGGTTATTAATACTCCTCAGCTGCCTCTCAAAATGTTTTTCTTCATTCAGGGCCAACTCTAACTTGGTGGAACAGGTGGTTGCTTAACCAGCAAATTGTTTAACATAAAACCCAAGCCAGGATGTAGCTTCTTATAATTAAAAGACTCTTACTGCTCCTGCCAGCCATCCTTTCCCTTGCTCAGCATTGCCCCACCATTTCAGACAGAATGTGCAACAATAAAATAAAGAACATCTCTAATGTTAACTCTGTCTCATCCAAATCACCCAACCTTTTCTTATAGGTATTATGTTATTAAGGTGCCATAAGATTGGATGGGACCTGCTTTCCGTGTCTTGGGAGAAAGTATTTATTTCTACGTTTCTTTTGAAGACAATAGTGTCTTCTCATTGTTTTATTAGGGGGGGAAAAAACCTCACGCAAACATATGGATCCACCTTTACATTGCAAAATGTGTCACTGAGGGACTCCAAAGCCAGGGCATGAAGTGAATGTTCGGATTGCGTGCTACTGAATCAGCAAGAGGATAGCCACGGAGTGTGGGGCAGAGTGCAAAAAGAACACAAAAGAAGTAGCTAATTTTTAAAAGTTTTTTAAAATATAAGGCATTATTAACTTCCCGGATGCTAGTGTCTGCATTACTTTCCAGTGAAACAGACTGTTCCATCACCTGAACAGGCAGACTGCTCCATTCACCATATTATAATTCTGTACTCGCGTGATTGTTAATTGTAGATGCAAAAAAACCTTAACTGTAGGGTCTTACAGATTCTTTAACTGCTCTATATTCTATGTTGAAATCTGTATTTTTGGCCCTTTTATTTGCAGAAGTATTTACTGTAAATCTAAGGTGGATGGTTGTACTGAGATGGATAATTCACAAAGTGAGATCGTTGCCAGCTTCAATCCTCATTTTCTGTTTTGACAAATGTATTGTAATCCCAAGTATTCATGGTGACCTATTTAAGGAAGATGCAGTATTACTATTGCCATACTATTTATGCAGATGTGCAGAATATAAAAGGAGAAGTATGATATTGTTACATTATAAAATATTATCTATCAGGTTTTTAGGCAAAATGCTTTTGTCACATACCAGTTAATTGTGTATGCAAAGAGTTTATTACCAGATGTCTGAAAAAGGATCCAAAAATTCTTTGTTCAGAACAAATCTAATGTTGATTGCCACCAAAGTGGGAACCGGGGCCTCCAGTATAGTTCAGCCTTTGTAGTCTGAGCTAAGGAACTGGCAGCTTGTTTACACACAAATCTGCACTGAAATAACAGAAATTCCATTTAATTTACTTCCTTTTCTTTTTGACTGAAAGTCTTTGGGCAGAAAGATTTTAGCATAAAACTTTTCTACTCCGTTTGTGCTTTTTTTTTCCTGAAGTTTAAATGGTTGTTTGTGGTGTCTGTAGAATTATCAAGAAGTTAAGATTGAAAATGCAGTTTAGACTGTTTTTATTTCAGCAACAAGAGACCTATATACATATTTATTCCTGATGTTACTGGGTGCTTATTGTCAAATAATCTTGCTTGCAGTATAGGATGGGGATCTTTAAACTAGTTGCCAGTATATATTCATTTTCTCTTTTAATTGTCAATGTTTCATAGAATTCCATACTTTATTGCAGCTATTTATGTCTGATACAGTAGTATATCTCCACATTCACATAAATGGTAAGTATTGAAGTTTCATGTATCCTCTTGGTATTGCATCTAATCTAGTAGTATCCTGTGAAGCATTATAGATGGATGGTTATTTTGATCAAATGAAATTTTCAACTGATTAATGAACTAACAGAGAAAGGCTGGTACATTCACTCTCATTGACAAATATATTATTAGTCCTTGAATAATCCTGCAAATCCAGGCTTTGTGTCACAATCTGGCCTCTTGTATATACAGGTTGAAATCACTCATTTATTAGGAATCAGGGTGAGAGAATTTACTAAATCAAGATTGCAGAATACTTGATCACAGAATCACAGAATCACAGAATCGTTCAGGTTGGAAGAGACCTCCAAGATCACCTAGTCCAACCTCTGACCTAACTCTAACAAGGCCCACACTAAACCATATCTCTAAGCTCAACATCTAAACGTCTTTTAAAGACCTCCAGGGATGGTGACTCAACCACTTCCCTGGGCAGCCCATTCCAATGCCTAACTACCCTTTCGGTAAAAAAGTTTTTCCTAATATTCAACCTAAAATCATTTGGTGTCCTTTCAGAAATCTGCTAGCTA
Organism: Anseranas semipalmata; assembly: GCA_013399115.1. Lineage (NCBI taxonomy): Eukaryota > Metazoa > Chordata > Aves > Anseriformes > Anseranatidae > Anseranas > Anseranas semipalmata. Next base: position 189,412 of record VXAA01004298.1, read on the forward strand.
ATTGTGACATCAGGGTTTAATACATGATAATGGGTTGTCACACATAAAACCACGATTTTATATGCTGTGCTGAGCATCTGTTTAGTGTAACTGAATTTTTAAAAGGTGTATTATGATTGTAAACTGGCTGTATTCCTAACATCCCACGTTAAACTCTCCCACGTGTCTGCCGTATATAATTGCATCGGTGTACTAGTTGCAAGTTACACCTTTTGAAAATAAATGCGTTGAGTTACACTGTAGTTCGGTGTGCGTAATAGCCTGGCTATGAAGTGTTTGCTAATTTGTTACTGTAATGTATGTTAGATATGTAAAAGCGTTAGAAAGAACATCTGCTCCTGTCATAATTGATGCCACTTTTCATCAAGATCAGAACATTAAGTTGAATAGGTCATTAATTAGTATCAGAACTGGTCCAACTGTGAAGAATTTTTTCTCTGTGTACAAAGAGGTCCATTTGGCTAGAATAACAGTGCTAATCCTGATTTCTAACAAGTCCAGATGAACGATCCTTATAGTCCAGCAGTTTTTCAGGGAAATCTTCTGTGTTCCTGCATCCAGCTCTCAGTTCTCCTGGGGTATGTGGCATTTCCAGGTGGGAAATGTAACAGAAATCTGATGAATCCAGCCCCCGAGGAAATGCTGTGCTGTTATATTATTTCATGGCAGTTCTTATAATTTTGTCCATTTGTGCATATATGTACTTTCATTTTTCACTTCAATACACACACAAAATATGACAGTTCCAGTTACTTCAGGAACTTTAATTTCCAATTTTCTTATCTTTACTTTTTAAAATCAAAGTGTTTCAATAATGCCTATTTCTTCCATTAAGCTTTGAAAGGATGTATTTCATTTTCAGCCTACAGCTACAACTGGTTAAAGCAATTTTCATGGTGGCTGTAGACAAATGCATGCTAAGTAAATTAGCTTTTATTGTAATCACTGTTGGTTCTCTTCTCTATGGCATATTCTTGTGTGAATTCTCAAATCTATGCGTATTAAAATTAGAGAGAGATGGTTTTAAAGCTGTATGCATGAGTATTTCCAGAGGTCACTCATGTGCTGCATGCATGAATAGTAGAGCTGAAATACCTCCATTTATTGGACTTGTGCAAATGATCTGCGTAGCACATTTGCTCGGCAAGTTCAGGATGTATTGAACAGAGGCGGTAGATGTGCCTGACTTGGGAAATCTGTCATAACACTGAAACGTCCTTTGTGTTTTATATGCCTTGCATTTGTGGTAGACAGTGTCATAATCACAGTTTTCTGTCTGGTAGCCACAAGCTACAAACACTGTAGAATAAATCTGAATGTGTATTTTGCTTATTATTTATATTTTAAGAGGTGTGTTTAGAAAGTAGCTTTTTGTATAATTGCAGAACAGGCTGTATTTCTGGTTATTTACACATAGCAGGTAAGGAAGTGAAAAAAACAAGTTAAAATCGATGCTTTAAACACGTCTGTTAGCGTATATTAATTTGACTATGGTGCTATAGGAAAATCGTGAAAGTGAAGGAGACCTTGTTAGGGGATGTGAACTGGAAGGTGAGTTTGTTCGTTATGTGCTGAAATGCAGATGAGGGACCTAGAGGAGCACTCTAACAAGTGAGCTGTGCAGTGTCACTCTCAGCTTGGAAGAATGTACCTCTGCTGGAGATTTGGTCATCAGGGAGCCGCTTAATGGAGTGGAATATCAAATCTGTAGGAGGACATGGTGGGTATGTTGGAGGGCAGAACTAGAATTTAGATTCACTGGCAAATGGGAGAGGTGGTTTGAAAAGACAGGGTGCCCCTGCTAGTGCGGGCCTGTATGCTCATGTGGCCATAGTCAGCGGTGTCCACATAGGGTGAGAAGCAACTGAGCAAGTGGCAGTTCAGGAGGAGAGTGCCTGTGGGTTGCACAGGGCATAAGAGTCAGCACCATCCTGCCGTTAGGAAACGGGCATGGCATGTGAGGTAGTTTGTCACTGCCGGGGCATGTACAGTAACTCTTTTATTGTACCCAGCACTGATGAGGTGTTGGCAGGAGAGAAGTACTGCCCAGTGTTGAGCAGTGTTGTTAGAGAAAGGTACAGAATAATCAGAGACTGTCTGAAGGCGAGTATCAGGAAAGATCAGGGTCTAGAAATTATGACATAGGGGAACAATTCAGAGTCTTTAGTTAAGAGAAGATGAAGCAAGATGTGGTAACACCCTTCAGATAAATGAAGGGCTGCTGTGAAGATGGGATCATCTGTTCTCCTTCATAGTGGTGGGTACAACAAGAAGCAGGTCTTAAATAGGATTCAGTAGGATTAAATTTCTCATGTTAGGAATAATTAAGTTGGTGGAATTGCTGGAGGAAATTGTGAACTGTCCTGCAGGAAACCAGTTAGAAATGGATTGGCCAGACTGCTGTCAAGGACAACAGCATCATGGCCATTCTTGCCAGGGGCAAGTGATGGATCAGGTGATCTGCCCAAGTCCTTCCAGCCTTATTCCAAAATGTAAATTTTCAAGGATGCTTTGAATCAAAATAACCCCCAAAAATCCCTTTGTAAATGACACCCTACCCCCCCCCACACACACCTTCCAAAGAAAGAAAACCCCTTTTTGGCCCTGAAAACTTCCTAGATAAGTAAAAGCTGTTGTTTGTTTCCAAAAGTAGAAATATATATCGTAGAAATACTCTTTTGAGTGAGGATGGTCCTTGTTCGGTAGAGAAATAGAGCCAACAAGTAGGTTTAAAGAGAATCTGGAGAGCTCTCTGTTCTGCGTGGGATCAGAGGCTTTCTTGCCAAAGTCCCATCTGTTCAGCTTTTGTTCAGCTCTGTTTTCTTTTCACCTCCATGTTGTGTTAGCATTCCAAATGGAGACATTAACTGACTGAGTGAAGTTAAGTCCTGAAGTAGTGTAATGCTGGTTGTCTCTCCAAATGCAGGTATCACAAATAGGGACTGAGTTTTCATGGAGAGGTTGCATTGGTAGTAAAATCAAATGATTAAGAAATGTTTTGATCCAGAAAAGGTTATGAAGCTGTCTTTAATAAATGGGGAGCAAGTCAAGGAACAATTATGCTATTCTGCACATAAATAACACCCTCTTACCACCCAGGATTTCTGCAATTGACTGAGAAACCCTGTATTCAGGACTCTTTGCAATATCTGGCTATGTTGGTATGTGTTAATCACACCTATCCTGGTAACTGTTAAACAGGAAAATCACACTTTAATTGTAGTTATGGGGAAAGATGTGTCTGAAAACTCAGGACTGAATCCTGTGTCATAAGCATATAGATTACAGCATATGGCATAGCTCTGTCATAAGGAGATTCAGGGTAGACTGTAGTCTGGAAGTGTACTTAGACCAAATGATTGAAAGGCAGAACCTACAGCAGACTTAAAATGCTGGAAATTCTGCATTTGCATCTCATCACAGCACCCTTGCAGGTAACCCGTAGGACTGAGGAATATTTCCTGGTGTTGTTTGTTGATGGCTCATTGGAGATTCAAGAGAGTATATCCTCTTGAAGAGAGGCATTCCTAGGAGAAGAGATTATTTCTATTTTATCTTGAATTGCTTCTGCTGAGGTAGTTTTTGTGCTCAAAAATAGATCGTTGACATTTCTGTCTGTTTCCTAGAGAAGTTCATAGAGAGTTTCTTTCCGTCTACCCTGAAGAAAGAGACCTGGGTGAAAGGGAGAGCAGTAACTGGGAGAGACAGCCCTGTAGGATGGACAGCACAGAGGGCTTCCATGCCCGCATTGCACAAGATCTGGGGTATATGGAATATTTTTCCCCTCATCAAGCCAATGAGAATGGCTTAGTATCTACCATAGCTTATTTGTGGGAGAGTGGGATAGTGGATTTTATTCTTCTCCCATTTAAAGCATTGTAAATCAGGACTGACTCAGTTGGGTTGATGCTAATAAAATCATACATGTAAAAAGAAGACGGGGTTCATCTGCTGATACATTTCTTTGGGTCTTAATAAACTCAATGCACTTGTCAAAATAACTCTTGGGTAATTTGCAAAATTAAATGTATATATTCTATGCTACTCAGTTTTTGTTTGGAAGCTAGGCATCTGTTCTGCTAATGCTTTTTTTCAGAAACTGTAACTCCAGCAACATGTTCTGGCCTGGCAGTGTTTTCTTATTGTATGTGGCAATGAACTGTATATGCTGCAGCACCGTAGCAGAATGAGTGTAGAAGCAGTGCAGAGTTGGCATAGGCTGTTTGCTTAAGGCTAAATTAATAAAAAATTAAAAAGTTCTCACTGTCAGATCTGTTTGAAAAGAAAATCGTACAGTTGCTAGGAGGGTGTCTGTAATTGCATGTAAAGCAGCAGAGGGTATCTGTAATTGCCTTCCATTCCATACACTTCTTCCTGAGAGCACAGTTCCATACATTTGCTGAAAATCAGCTTGAAGTTCAGGAGATGTGAATTCACCTCCAGATTTGTCTTCATCTTTCTACAGCAGTTTTGCCCAAGCATTTAAAGAGCTAAGTTACTGGTAAAGATGGTAAAATTCTATTGGAAAAGACTTATTGGTATTTTGTAATCCAGGTAATTAAATAAAGGAGATTCACAGTTTTGGTCTCAGTGCAACTAAACAGCATAATGCGGTGTGCAAGAGAATCAATATGTAGCTAGAGCCTATATGCAGTACAATTAGCTCGAGTTGCCTCTCAGAGCACAAAGATGTGTGAAGTTTCCATCTGTGTCACAGGAAGTCTTCTGGAGTGGTATCTGTCAGAATGGTGTAGGACAAGTTGGTTGTGTCCTGGGGCTGAGAGTAGGCTAGGTGACTTCTTTACAACAGAGCAATGTGCTACTGGAAAAGGCTATTTTTATCATATTGGCCTACAGTAGAAACAAACTGTTTTCCGTGTTTAAGTTACAAATATGTCAGAAGACAACACAGTCTTTTGTTGGACATTATATCACATGGGAACAGCTGTTTCCCACTGTGCTTGAGTTCTTTGCACTATGGTATCCATGCAGTATCAGTATTGACAGAGTTTGCTTTGTGTTTCTTTCCTGAATTGTACTCTGCTATTCACCGCAGGTACTGCATCTGCTTTTAGACTTAGCTAAATGATTGCAGACTGGTCTTGGTGGCAGGTAGTTTTCTCCCAGAACTGGCTGCCCACACATCCCTAGCATGTAACAAGTTATAATAAGCCATTTTATTTCTAGGCATCTGATTTTCCTACAAAACTTAGGAGGTACATTTCCAGTTTTTCATATGAAATCACCACGAAAATGATGGAATTATTTCAAATGTTGAAATTATCTTTACTGGGGCATAGACTACAGAAAGCCTTATGAATAAATACTTTGCCAACTCCAGTGTATAACTTTCTTAGACAATCTGATCACATTTGACAAGGGAAATAGGATTCCACAGACGTTACATGAAATTATGAGATGATATTAATGGAAATATATTTTCTTGGGGGGAGGAAAGAGAACAACTTCTCTGTAATTGAGTTACAGATAAAATTGAATTTAAAGGGTCCAGCAAGCTTGTTTGAAGTTCAAAGAAGCTTGTGCATAAATTTGGCCTGCCTGGAGTTACTGCATCTTAACACATATAGCTCGATCAAAAGAAAAGTAGAAATAGAGTAGTTCCAGAAATCCAGACTGATTAAGTCAATCTTTCTTGCCTGGTGATGGAATTTAGCAAAATATCATTTGGTCTTCTCTAAAGTATTATCCTCCTGGATCAAAGGATTTCTCTTCCAGCCTTTCTATACTAATCATACAGTGGAAAAAAAAAAGAATTTCTGTAGTGAAAAGATCTTTGTGATCTATTCAAGTTAGCTGCTCTTGGGGGCTGTTGTCCTGAAATAAAAGCTACAAGAATGCTAGAAGTCAGTGAAAATATTACTTACCCTTTAATAGCTTGATGAATCTACTTTTATGACAAACTTGGAGATAGAAATAGTCAATTGTAGTGTGATCTGTACGAGTGTACTTTGTGTTGTGGTTTACTCATTCGTTTCTGTGAAATGCAAGGGCTATTACTTGAAGAACTTCTGAATGATCCTACCAGCAGTGCTCTGAAGGAGGGAGAAGTCAGTAGCGATACAGAATGTTTGTGGGATAAGGTCTGGGGATCCAAGAATACATGGAATATGGGTTCTTCAGGAGGTGTGCATTTCAGTTAGTAGAAGTATGTACTTTTTAAACTAGCTAAGCTGAAAATCTGGATAGGGACAAATGCCCAGGTGCCATTCGTAGCATGGCTAGCTTCAGGAAGTCTTAATTCAAGGAAGCAGGACTTGAAAGTATAATTTATGCCCTAAGATGGGACAGGGTGGACAAAGATTGCTGAGGACAGAGGAAGTAGGACTGTGACCTTTCACACAGCAAATACCATTCTGTAAAATATTAGTGATAGTGGTAATTTTCCAGTCTTTTAAAGTCCAATAAAAGACAACTTAAGGGAAACCATTACAAAAGTTTTCCAGCATATAGGGGACATAGAAAAAATAACATTGTAAAATGTCCTATTCCATGTAGTTTTGATCTGCTGGACGCAAGGCCATTTTGGAACTCAGCTGGCTGAACTAGGTCTCTTCACAGGCTGCTAATCTACCAGTGTGAAGCTGACTGGAGTACTAGAACCTGCCGTATTTTATACATATCAGCGTTTTACTTTCTACTGTGATATTCATATCGTTTCAGTACCTCATAAACATCCTTTGACATTATTTTAAAATAGGCCAAAGAAAATATACTTAGATGAAGTAGTTTTAGTATAATGAGAAATTTCTCCTCCTTTACCAGAAAGTTTTTGTGCAGTTCTAAAGCACCATAAAAGCCAATGAGGAAGCTGACTTTTACGGATTGTGGGAAGCATCATAGCTCATTTTAAGCATGCATCTAATATTCCTACGTGCCTAGGAACTTGAAATCTGGCCTCTCTTCGTGGTGGCACAACTCTCTAATTCTATTAGGCTGTTAAAAATAATATAAGTCTGTTCAGTCACTGACAGCAGTTTTTTTTTATTGTGTGGTGATTTGGGATTATGAGAGTTATGGGGAAAGGTGACCTTGATGCAGGCTTAAGCGCAGCAATTCTTGACATAATGCAGTAGAAAACAGCACTGGTGTTAACTTAATTATTTTGTTAAATGCACTAGGGGTGAATTACTTAAAAAAAAATAAAATAAAAAATAAACAAGTGATGTTCATATTTCATAAACTGCATTTAATCTCATGCATGGCTGTGTTTATGATAGAGTTACATTAATACAGTAAATTAAATATGAATAGAAGGCTCACTAGTATCTTCACAGACAGATGTTTTCTATTTCAGCTAAAATAGAGATAGGCTATACTTCAAAAGTCATTCAGGACAAGAAGATTGAAGTTCATGAATTTAGTAGAAAAGATAAATTTTCAATTTTCAATAGTTAATATTTGATCTGTTATTCAGTCTGAAGCACCTAGCAAGACATCAAGCAGGTTAATATGTAATAGAATAAAACTGTACTAAATAGAATTTTGCACTGGGATTTTGCAAAGAAATAAGCACAGGGGATAATATAATCAACATAAAGGTTGCTGATACTCATTTAGGATGTCTTAACGTTTTTTACCTGCTGTAGAAGTTCACTTTTTCATTGGTGTTAATTAGAAAACCTGTATGACTTACAAAAAAGTTGTAACTGTATTGAAAAAAAAAATTGCTACCTGTTAGTACCTTTTTTTACTGCAGACAGTATTTACTGAAGTTTTGCCACAAAAATTTTCTCAAAAATTCTAGCTTGCTATGGGAAGAGTAGAAAAAACTAAATAAAAGAAAGAAGTTTCAAGTTACATTAGTATCCTTGATATTCCCCTATTTTTTTAGTGTTTTAGCCAAAACAGTTGGGTACATTTGACCCACATTTGTTAAACAGTTTTAGGAAATTATGATTGCCTTTTGTGGTGAATAAATCCTGAGGCAGAAATGAGCTGTTATAATACCGTAAAACCCCTATGTGCCCATTCACATATGGGTGGAATTCGTAATTCTATAATTTATCTAATGATTGCATTCCATTTTACAGTGACAGTTTTCATTAAGACTACATGTATTCAGAGAAAAGCTAACCTAGTAATAGTAGCCTTAAATCAAGGGATTTGTTGTCCTTTCTAATGTTATACTTCTTCTGAAATTGTGTCATTTAGGCATAACAAAGTTTTCTTTTTAAATTGTGTGACATTTTATTCAGTTGTTTAATGTACATTTCTTGGAGAATGTGCAGTATGTATTTGACTGAAAAGCACGTTTTTTTAGATACTGAGGTAGAATTGAAATGACTGTTTAAAAAAAAAAAGTTTGAAGTGTTTGGTCAAAGCTAGAGCCACAGATTTCATTTGTAAGTCACGGACACCTCCATAATTTCAGCATCTGCACAATGTTTTTACCATTTCATTTAGGTTTATTTCAGTGTTAAAATGAAGGTTTAAATGGGGCAGGGAGTAGGGCTTTTAGTTCATTGGCTTAAACACACTGTAAAGAACATTTTTTTATTACGAAGGTTACTATATAGCTTCATTTTTATGTTATATGTTCCATCCAGCATGGTAAATATTCAGTAAACCTGCAACTACTTTTTATATCCGTAGATTTTCATTTAAAATCTCATCAGTGGACTAGGACTCATATAAAAGAGGTGTTTTTGGAGTCTGATATTAAAAGTGAGGACGTGACTACAGGAGTGACAATGGAGAGGCCCTGCAAACCTTAATTTTACTGCAAGTTTTATTGCAGCAGATTGGAGAGAATGGAATTTGATAACGTAGTTTGGAAATAGTTCCCTTCTTTCATGAGGCTTTGAGCTCTGCAGGTGTCTGTGTGGAGATGGCTTGTCCTCCTTCTAGGAGACAGATGCCACAGTTGTGTGGCATCTGTGCTGCTCAGGAAGAGTTGGGCTTGCTTCCCCTGTTTGTGTTTTGCTGTGCTGATTGCTCAGAGAAAGGCTTTGTCCCATCTTCTGCTCTGATTTAAATTGTCAGACCTGCCAGAGGAACCTCTCTGCCCATTTTAGCCTCTTACTGGCCGAATGTAACGCTCTCAAATCTGACCTCTCATCAGTGGCATTTTTCAGTGTAGGACAGTTAGAGACAAACATACCTGCCATGTTAGCACGTGTATATACGTAGCATAATCGTTGCTTGTGTTGTAAGAGTAGTCCTTATGATTCTGAGGTCTTCTCTTTTATGCCTAAAAATCTTTTTTTCTTTCATCTAGTAAAGCCATCTTTTTTTTTTTGTTGCAAATTTTTCGTAAAACTAGAGCTTGTAAAGCAATTGCTATAAATTTATGAATGTATGTGTGGACACAGAAGCAGAACATTAAGGCTTTTGCAATTTCTCTTTTTTGAAGGAGGAAAGAACCAAATGTGTAAAGTCTAATACAAAATTAAAGCAGTGGAAAAGTCTGGAAAAGTCATTTAGAAAAAAAAATAGATATTTTCAAATGATTACCAAATAATCATTTTAGGAGTGAAATGGGATACACCTTTTGAGGAGAAGATGAGCTTGAGAGGTGCAACAATGTGATTTATCACACATTCCTGGATAACACATCACACCAAAGTCCTATTTATCTAGTCTATTGCTGTTGGCAATTAATCTCAAACAAGGACATAAAGCATACTGGGAAAGGTGAAATGAGAAGACAAAAGGGTGTTCATCCCTCTGCTGTAGGATCTTCTGCAATAGCTTTATAGTCCAAAGTATCAACTAGACAGAGATCAGGAGGAATCTTCTCCTCTACCCACTTTACCTATTTCTGTAATCCTGTTTGTCCCTTAAAGACCATCTTGGTGGTATATATTTTTCCTTAATTTCACAACTATACCAAAGTTTAACTCATATTGCTATCCCAGGAAAGTTGGAAAACAAAATATGGCATTGTGTAGTAAGAACAAGATAAATCCTGTCTTGAAGAGCTTTGTATTAGTTAACAGCATTATATAGTAGGTAAAAATGGTTGCTTCTTGAGTGAGTTACGCACCCCCCCACACACCCTCCCCCCAAGACAGGTACTTAGAGAAAAGGAGTTGTGCTCATGGTCTAAATATTATGATGAGGATTAGAATAACCTGTCTCCTGAAACTGTGTTTTCAGGATATTTGAGTGATGATTTATTTAAGATTAGAAGTAGACTTGAACTGCAGAATGTGCATCCACATCTGAATATCTTATGTTTCAGATTTCTTGGAGACATGATTTATGTTGTAACATTTTAGAAACAGTGCTTGGGATCTGCAAGTGAACTCAGAATTCAAATGCCAGCAAAATAAACACGTTTTTGGGTTGTGCCTATTAGTAATTATGATGGATGCAGAATTTGTTAGGGAGGTCTCTCACAGCAGTTGCAAACCAAATAATTTGCTTGTTACCTTTCCCTTCTTCTCATACCTCATCTCCTTTGAAATTTTTCCTATTTTTCATTTTATGGCACTGGTGAGTAAGTGCTGCTGAGTCAATGCTTGATTAGTTTCCAGCTGGTCCTGCGTGAGTAATTTATTTAGATGCCAAACAATCAAATTAAATTTTCAGAATATTATGGACTTGATAGAACTGCAATGAAATTGTGTTGTTGTTGTCATGGTACCATCCCCAAAGACTCTCGTGGCCAGTGACTGGTGTGAAGTCATCTCCTCAGACTGGCAGAGACGTTGTTCTGCCGCAGTCTCCATTTTCATTACTTGTTGTAACAGTGTAATCTTTTAACTGTACCACCACTAACTTCCATTAATACCAGCCTGAAACTATCTTGAGGAGAAACATTGCATAAAAATGGCATGGTAAAGAGGGATTTTTTTGTCAAGAACATACGAAAAGTTTTCTGTAACTGCAGTGGTGATGTCTTGCAAAGAAAATTACCGGTCAACTAATTCCTTTTGTAAAAAATCATCAAAATGCTAGTGTATTTTCTGTGTATTTATGTTATCTAATCAATGCATATTGATTTCATTAAAATAAAAATCTGAAATTCATCTGACATGAAATAGAATGGCTTTCCTTAACTTGCCAAATGAAAGTTTTGGAAATTTTGATTAGGTGATATTTATGTATCCTTGCTGATGTTAAGATATGGTCATTTAATTTAGTTGATTCAAATGTCAATTTTTTTTTGAAATATGAATGTAACCTGATTTGATAGCTTCTCATACTTTGTACTTATCACACCTCCTGTAGAAATGGGAACAGAATTCAAACTATGCATATTGCTTTTATAAAATGTCCTGGCACTCACAAGATACTTTGAAAATTTAGACCTGTTTCATGGGGAGAGTGGCTCCTGCATATCATGACTTGTACCTCTGGGTGGATGTAATTTCGTTTTTCTTTCTATTCTTTAATCTTGATCTAGGTTTCCATCTCCTTTGTAGAAGTTTTACAATATGGAAAAGTAAATTAATACTTTTTTTTTTTTTTTTTTGGCCTATTGAAAGATATGGCCAATTGCTGACTTCACTTAGCTCCAGCTATTGCTCAAAGAACTGTCAAGGCTAAGGGCTGTAGTTTCATTTCAGGCCAGTTATGCTTTTGTTAGAGGAGCTTCAAGAGAAAACAAGAGCTATGTCTAGATTTGCAAGTGCAACAGGGGCAGATGTATAGAGGGAAACAGTTGGTGAGGAGGACCTGGAGTCTGCACTATGCATATTTTCTTTCAGACTGTCTGATCTTGCAGAATGAGCACTTGCAAGCATTGGAAGCATTCCTGGAGCACATCCTCCAATTTAGTTTCATACAAAAAGAGTGCAGTTTCTTTGATTTGAGACGCAATGCCAGCCAAAATGTGATAAGGAGTTTGGCTCCTGAAGTGCTCGTCTCATCAGTCTAAAATGCTAGTGTAGACAGACTGAGAGATGCGTATAGTCAAATGGGAAAGGTGGAAATTCCCCACCATTTAAACTGTGGAGTCTGTCAGACATACTGAAATTTTTCCTCAACCAGTACAGTAGTTTACAGCTACAGTTAAATGAAAAGAGGAATGACAACCTCTCAACAGGTATGAGGTCAGCACAGATAAAAGGTAGTAGGAGCTACAAATAATACAAAATAGCTGTATTGCTGGTAATGGATAAGTGTCATCATTCCTGTTCCTTCAGGCTGTCATTGTTTTCAAAATAGGAGCATCCTACCTGTCTTAAAAATTCACTATGATCTGCCTGAAAGCTACACAACTATCTGTAAACAAAAGAGATTAAAAGTCACTTAAGTCAGAAGAGTCATCAGTACTCCTGCTTCCAGGCTTCTATATAATCCTAAAATTATCTAGAGAAGTGTTACAGCATTAAAGGGTGTGATATTTGGCATCAGCATTGCCTCAGGAATAGTTTAATGATTAAGGCTTGTCATTCATCTCCTAAAATCCCTGAGAATAGAAATAGATTTTATACTGAGAATATTTCTGGAACAACACAGAAATGTTGTTCCAGAAAGCAGCTGGGGCATATTTCGCCTTTATTAAGGACTTCGGTAAATGAATAGAATAGTGCCATCAAAATCTTTTCTGACTCTTTTCATAATAGAGGATTCACTGTAGAAACCATAACTGTGACCTTAAGCATTCTGTGTTCAAAAGGAAATGTACAACAAGTGTGTGTCAAAAGGTAGTGTCTCCAAGGAGGACTCTAACAAGATTACAAGATTGCTGGGTTCTCTAGCAGCAGCTCTGCTCCTTTTATTAGTAACCTTTTTTTTTTTTTTCCTTTCCTGTTAGAAGGGGATCTTTTAGAGGTGAGGAAAAGATCTGTGTATCTCCCTATCGGTAGTTGTTTGATCAAATCTCATGATGTTCAAAATCTCCGCTTCTGAAATCCTAGGACAGATGCCTTAAAAATAGCTCAGTAAGCATTTCTTGTATTTATTAAAACTAAATTTGGTATAGCATCTGTCAGAGTAACAAGGTTTCCCATAATTCAAAGTATATAACCAGAGGTGCTGTTTTGTATGAATATGAATTAGTCAAGCAAACCTGGGGAAAGTGGTTAGTCTAAAGACGAATGCGATCAATACAATTGTGAGATACTATCAAATGTAAGCTAGGGAAAAAGATACCCTAGGACAAAGACCTGTGGAAAGACACTGTGGTAAATCCAGGTTTTAAGTCCCATACAAGGGACTCTAGAACTGCTTTCTACCAGCACAGAAGTTTACACCGGTAATTTTTAAAGAGGTTTCTTCAAAACTGCAGTGTGTTGGAATGAATTAGCCATTTCCGAGATGTTCTCCTTGTTCATTTCTTGATATTCCTTCATTCCCTTTGTGTAACATTCCCATGTAGAAATTGCTAACACAAGACAGTCTGCATTCTTGTCATAAGCTCCCAGTCCTCCATACAATCCCATCAAGGCTGTGTTGATACCGAGCAACAAGAGGCAACTCTCAGGAAGGGTTATGTACCACACAGTGGTTTGTTGGAAATCAGGATAAATCAGGAGGTTCCTTTTTTTGCTGCATAAGCTCATCATCAAAAAACATTTTTTCCCTTCCCTTTTACTAATTTTGTTCTAGAACCTCATTTCCCTGATTTTAGAAATTCTTTCATTTCTGTTCAAAATATTACAGTGTCAGTATCAACACATTTCACTGCCTTTGAATTTAAATTAACCTTCCTTTTCTCTGGGCTTTATTCACTGATGTATACCTGATTTTCTTCCTTTTCCTTAATTTTTGTGTACTAAAAAAAGCCAAGCTGGAAATTTCATTTCATCCATCCCAGTGATCATCATACAGGTTCTTCTCTACGACAGAGATTCACTTTGAATCTCTTCCTTAAATACAGCTGAGCAGAATTAGGTATTAACCAAGAGAAGTTCTTATCTGTGCCTGTTAAAGTAATGTTAATACCTCCCTTTCTTTACTGAAAATGACTCATTTGCCATGTTTAGGTTCAGATTTACTTTTTTTCACAGCCATATTGGGTTACCGCTTCGTATTAACGCTGAAATTGATGAACACATTAAAATATTTTTTTTTTCCTGCTGTTATTTCCCGAGGGATGAGTACATTCTTTAAAGCAAAAAATAATTTCGTCTCTTAATGCATGACTGTGTAGTATTTCCCATCAATTTTAATCTTCTTCCTACTACTGCAGTCTTCCCTGACATCTCTCTCCTTCAATATAAAACTCCAATCCACCTCTGTTGATGATGCTTCATAAATTTGTGTATCAGCAAATTTCATTAGCATAATTTTACTTTCTTGTGCTAAGATCATAAATGAAAATAGAGATAAACCATTTATAATGTCTCAGCAGCCCTTTACTTTCTTTTCAAACACTGAATTTTTGCTTCTCTTTTAACTAGCTCCTAATCAGTCACGGAGTTCTCATTGCTAATCTTCATCTCTTGATCAAAACTAATAGTTTTTCCAGGCAATGTAACAGATGTTTGTCAAAGTCCAAATTGGAGCTTTGGCACAGAGTAGTAGTATCTTTCAGGGGAAGAAGTTTCAGAGATGAAATACAGAATTGGTGAGGAAAAGCCTTACATATCCTTATCGGTCAGTTAAGGGAAGCACAAGATTATGTTTGCATTATAATGTGCATCTAGGCAACCTGACAAAGGTAAGTGTCAGAGAATAATCAAAGACAGAAAGCAAGCTGGCAGAAGGCTGTTGAAATTTATGGAACTGTAGATCTTAGAAAGCTTGTAAAATCCAACTGCATAAGAACCTGTTTTAAATCCCTTGGGTGCGATTCCTTTTGTTAGAGGCCATATCTAAGCAATCTAACATCAGGCACCTGTGTTTAGAATGTTTTGTGTCATCATTTCTTTGATTCTTTTTTTCAGAAACATATGGCTGTATGAGTGCAAAAGACTTTCCCCACCTGCAGCGAATGTCACAGCTGCTAGGGGCTCCCATCACTTCCAGAGCTGCTTTGCAGTTTTAAAGCTACTCTTGCTTGTGGTGAACCATAAATAGCACCTAGAAATATACTTCCAGCTGGAAGCCTTCATGCAGTCCCCTTCTCTGAGTTTTAAAATCACTCCAGTGGGCACCATTGTGCCAATTTCATCGAACAATTTAATGGTCATGAGTTTCTTTCACTGATCTCGAGGTGGTCTCTGTAGGACAAGAGAAAGTAGTAGTAAAGAGTCATTTTCAGTAGGCGTCTCCTGAGACAAGGAAAGTAGTGGACATTTGATGATCATGAATGCACATAATGTTAAGTGAAAGAATTCTGGTGAGCTTTGTGTTTGAAGTGCTGCTATTATATCACCTTTCTGAGGAAGTAATTTTTTTAAACATAGAAACCTTTTACAAACTCTTACAGAGGAACTTTGTATTTATATTTACATGTGTGTAGAACACAGGAGGCTGGATTTATTTGAGAAACATGACTAAAATGGGGAATTGGTATGGTGTTTTGTGGCTTTTCCCATTAATTTCAGAAGTAGGTACTATAAACTAAAAAACAGATGGAAATTTTACAATGTGTCAGTGTCTGTAACTTCAGGTTTGGTCCAGATGAGCGTATACGTGTTTAGATATTAATGTCTGAATTTATGATGCTCCCTTGCCTGTCCCATCTTTGTCAGGTATCTGGTACAATGGTCTAAACATCAGGCCACTAGGCTGTTCTATCCTGCTATTAATGTAACATCAAGAAACGATGTAACTTGATATTCCTAAAGTTGGCTCAGTCTGGTAGTTCATTGCAATTGGCAGTCAGATTATACCAAGTGGGCATGACCTGTACCTTCGTTTTGTCTTCTGCTCCTCCTATTCTGTATACAGTTGGTAAGAAACTTGCATATGGGAAATTTGAGCTTACTTTATAACATTCATTATGAAAATGAGTGCAAGAAGCTATATATCTGATTACATTTACTTAATAGAGACAAAGCACTTCAAATGTTGAATAGGATAATAAGAATCTGAAAGAAAAATAGAAATATTATAATCTATTCTATTAGGCCACCTTAAGTGAACTTCAGTGGGAACATAAGCAAGCTGTAAAACATTTAGACATATATCACAACTGTCTTTCCCATAAAAAAAATACTCAACCAATGAAATATCAGAGAGAAATGTGACATAAGGCTAAGTTTTTAACACATAGTCTATAACACATCCTATCATTGCTGGCTTTAGCCTTTCTCTTTTTCCCCTGGTTGCTGTGTCCCCCACAAGAAGCATTACTTCTAACAGCAGGAGGAGAAGGCAGCATAGTGGGATTGCATGGAGGGGACTGGTGAAGTTAATTTTCAAATACTCAGATTAGTTTCTTGGCTGCCACCTCCTTCCATTAGGCAGAAACGTGACAAGTTCCAATTTGTGTCCCCACAAAAATGCTGAAATATGTCTGCTGATACATTATTAAATCTGTAGGGCCAAGTTATATGCCAGAGAAAAATTTCACTGATGAGATTTACATCATTGGAAGATTTGGGCCATTATTAGCTAGCTCCTTAGGGTCTAACTTCTTGTATTGGCATGATATTTGATTCAGGAGGCTATGGCACCCAATTACAGCTTTTTATTGTAAGGAAATACTGTAACATACCTGCTCGATCTCAGAATTATTTCAAAGTTAGTCAAAGACAGTGGTTTTACTGCAAACAAAGGCACATATTGAACAGTAAGACCATTGGATTCTTCCCTTCAGTGAGTCTGTTAGTGTAAAGGAGGCTTCAGCTAATGAAAAATTACCATGTTCAGGGGCTGTTTGCGAGAGAGAAAAAGCATTTTTGCCAGGTCATACCATCTTGCCTAAATGGGCAGTGAGGATATTTCAGGAGGATTCCTGAGATTTGGTTACTTCAACAGCAGCAGCGGAAGGGGACCAGTTACTGATAATACACATTTGTCCACATCTGATTTCTTATCCAGACAAGGTATATAATTTTGCTGAGAACCACCCAACTCAAAACATTCCCCCCTTGACATTCTTTCCCAAATCTTAGGTACTGAAGATATGAAATATGGGACTCAGGGTTTTGGATGCATAAAAATTCAGGTCATCTCCACAATCCTTTTTGGCCATAGAGTGAATGAACTCTAAAATGTTTTCCACTCAGGGAGCTTTTACATGGAGAATGGACAGTGCTGAGGAATGGTACTTGCCATCCAAAGTAGACTTGACCACGTGTCAGTAAAAGTTATGCATCTTTTGTGTGGTTGCTGTTACAGCAAAACAAGAATTGTCTGCATAGGAGGAAGAGCCTGACAACTTTAAACTCCCTTAAAAGGGTTTTCAGTGTTTGCAATGGATGGACGTGTGAAAATAAAACTAAGTGAACTGGGACTTCAGAGTCCCCTCAAGAATTTTTGCCTTTTTTTTTCCTCCTGGTAGAAATTAAAGTGATGTCTGTCTGCAATAGCTTGAGAATTAAGTGGTTCTTTCCCTTCTTTGCAGTATTTTTATGATGAGTTGCCTGTTAGGTTATAATATGTTAGATCTTTATTGCTCATGGAAACAGGCGTAACTGAAGAAAAAGCTTACTGGGAACAACTTTGCACCTGTTTTTATTCAGTCAAAATAAGATGAATAGAGAGGTTTTCTTAACCTCATGTTCTTCATAAGTGTTTTGAGCCTTCAGCTTCTACTGGCACGATTCCATGCATCTTCTACTGACTTATATTACTTGTTTCATGTCACCTCTAAAGTTATCAAGTCAAAATCCATGTTAAATTGAAGAATTGTATCTGCTAAAGACAGAATTTCACACACCTTTTGTGCACAATGAAAATACATGTGGAAATTGCTTTCTCTGACCTTGAGCTGTTTTTTCATTCTCAGAGATCATGTGAAAGAACTTAATCCAAATGAGATATTCAGCCTCAGTTTTTCCAGAGTATTGTTCCCAACATCATTCATGACTTGTAAGGCTGATAAACAAGTCTAGAACAGTCTTTAATGGGTTGTGTGACAGTATTCATTTTCCTTTGGCAACAGGAAGTGCAAAGTGATGTTAAGAATCAGATTATAAAGTTAATAGCATGGACTGAGTTAACTATGTTTTCTATCACTCTAGTGCTGAGAGAACACCAGGTCAGTAGATGCCTTGCTGTCCTAAATGCAGCAGAGATATAAAAAAAAAAAATTTTCAGGGGTGCTTTTTGCTCCACAGTTGACCTCTGTGAGGTTAAATGGCTCAATTTGCTTTCTTATGACTGCATTTGTCACTGAGGATGAGCTAAAATCTGGTTTGAGCTGCCTTTGTGTAAGTATAAATTTCATTTAAATATGGAAGAATAATCTTCTAATTTGCATCTGTACAGCCAGTATGTTATTTGACACGGTACAATCTGACGATGACTGGTTGGTAACGTTTTGTTTGGATGAGTATTCTACATGAAACACTAGCAATTTTTTTTTATTTTTTTCAAACCTGGGAAATGTTAAGAAGTGTTCAAAAGTCATCAACATGACTATCCAAAATCACAATATCAGCTTTGGAAAAGGGAGATTAGGAATTAATCCATTTATATATTTTTTTTTACATTTATTTTGGAATTTTTACTGTTACTTATTTTCAGTCTTTTTCGACAACCAGGACAACAAGACTTGAATTCATTCTTTTAGTAAGATATAATTAACTCTTCTCACCATTGTATGTCGGGAGAATCTTAAGAGATGGGAGACTGAGTTATATTTTTACAAAGGTATCTGAAACATAACACTCACGCTTAGGATAAATGCAGTTTGGGTACTGCTAAGGTATGAAAAGGAGGTATATTGTGCTGGGTTTTGGCATCACTTTTAGGATGTAGACAAGCTGGAGAAATAGGAATGATAGGAGGCTTAGAAAATAATACCTATGAATAAAGACCGAAAGAGCTGGGTTTGCTAAGTCTAGAAGAAGTGGATGAAACAGTTTTTCAGTACATAAAATACTGTTGGACTAATGCATGCAGAAGAAGGTATGTTCTAGCAGTTTAAGTCCTTGAAGACAAAGTGCTGGAATTCAATGCTAAAAAAACTAAGATAGGAGGCACTATGCAGCCTTAAGCAAATGGAATGGGAAAAAAATAGAGTTTTTTTTATTTCCATTTTTGTATGCTGTTTCTGAGATTCATAAGACCACATTTGGAGGTTGTGAACAAGAATTATTTTTAAGTAAGGTTCCTTGTTCTTCAGGTGAACACTTAATAGCCTCATGATGGATTCCAAAATAATAGGTGGGAATTTGAGTGGACAGGGTTGGTGTCAAGATGGCCTGAGTACTCTCATTTAGTTTTCTCATCTCTTCAGTGCATATACTGTCACTGCTACATAGAACATAGCTCAATATTATTTCATTTATGCAATATCAGAACCAAACAGATGATGTCCTTGTACCATGACTGTCATAGAATTAACAGAGTGAAATTGTTTCCTGCATAGACCAATGGATGCAGACCATCAGAAGATGAAGCTGTGAAGAATGGAATTTCAATGTAGATTCATCTTCAAATACCTCAAGTAGTGCTTTAGTTATTTCTAAGAATTTAAATAACCTTTCTTCATCCCCTGTTAAGCAGCAGAGCTCCACTAATATCAAGGAAGCTATCTTAATTTAAACTTGTTGTGGTTATGGCTGTGAATCTTTTGAAAGAGACAGAAATAGTTCTAGTTACTCTAAATTTGCTTTTGATTAAATGTCTTTTGTCGGTGCAGCTCCTTATCTTATGCATTGGGGTACCTTGAATGTAAGTTGCATTTCTTGGGTTCTTTTTACAAGGGTAGGCACTGGTACTGATGTCAGGGGTGGTGGGAGGGGAGTAAGTAATGGACAGATGTATGCAGCAACATAGATGTAAGAGGGCTGAATTTAGGTCTGGATCCAGCTCTGTTGCTGGTGGTAGTGTTAAAACCAGCAGAGCTTCTCTATCGCATGATCTAAAATACCCATTTTGGGATGGGGGTACTGAAATACAGACAACACATCTCTTCCAGCATTGGACCCAGCTGTTTTATGTACTAGTTACAGGTAGTCTTCAGTAACAATTCCCCTCTTACAAATATCTCTGTAACACGTTTCTGACAGTATATGCTAGAGTCAATACAGTCACGCTGAGCAAAGAACTCTAATACTTTAAAGTATTGGTGACTCATGCACAGTAATTTAGAGGGTGGCTGCCTACAATTTCCAGGTGCCATCAATCTCCTTGGTAAGATAATTTCCTGCCTTCATATATATGGAGGAGGAAATGATACATCATGAATTTCTGATGATGGGGACAATACATAGCCTTCGTATAGTATTTTTGCCTTCAGGGTGGTTCACAAGTACAACTTAATGTTCAGCATATACTTCAAAGTTGGTAAGTGTTAATATCCCCTTTTTTATAGAGGGAGAAATTAAAGCAAAGAATTTTCCCAAGACTTTGGAATGAATCATAGGAGTAATTTTCAATCCTGTGCCTAGACTTTGTAACTTTTTTTTGAGATTCATAAGCTAAGAATTTGAAAACTTCTGATTCATGACATCATAGGAGGTCAAGACATTTATGTTGTTTGACATGCTAGCACAGATGTAGAGAAGGGCTGTAAATCAAATATACAACCTTGACTGTCCACAAATAAGAGAGAAAGGAAAAAAATATAGGCACGAAAGACAAATCAAAGAGACTTTCTGATTCAAATCTGAAAAGATTAGATCTCTTAATGATTTTTTGAATTCCTGACCATTTTTAGAACTAAGCATATGATTTCTGACTGAGGTTTCATGTTTAGAAAAATAAGCATTTAACTAAGTTAAGTTTTTGCTTGTGGTGATAACCATATTTGTGCATCTATTTCTAGAATTTAGAAATAACAACTTTAATACTTTCTTCTTTCACTTTAATGCTAATACGTTGAGCACAGACTCCTACTTCTGTTTTTTCCTTTTTTTATTTTTTATTTTTGGTCACTGTAAGTATTTGAGCCCTTCTGGCCTTGTGTCAGTTGGTTGTGTTTTTTTTTTTTTGTTTTTGTTTTAAGAATGGATCTAGTAACTTTTCTAATACCTTGTTACATCTACATGAAAGGTTGGTTATTGTCAATTAACAGTTGAGCTAAATGTCAATTTTTTGTTCTGATAAAACAAGATGGTCATCACTTGGGTTTGGAAAGTAGCTTTTTATAGTGGTGTGAAAGCTAGTGTTTTACTTTTAGTCAGCACATTTTTTCTCAAAGTTTTTCATTCATTAATACCTTTTGTTCAATTTTTCACAGCTCAGTTTTTTTTAGCTATTTAATTTCATTTTTGTTTAATTTCTAAACGCTTTAATGGCAAGCACGTTAGAAATTCAGTGACAAAGTTTTTAAGCTTCACATTTGACTCCATTGTAGAACTGACATTTCTATTGACACAAATTGTTGTGCCTTCCTCTTTCTTTTGAAAATAGAAATCACCTGTGTGTTAAAAAGATAGAGGTAAAAATAGGCTAGCTGGCTAAAAACTGACAGGAAAGGAGCCATGTTGGTGCATCTTCGCACCCAGAGGTATCTAGAGCAAAATTCTGTCTATGGCTTAATACTGTTTCTTCCTCCACTTTAACTATACTGTAGTTATTTTTGTGGACTATCCAGTAGATGGACCATACTTTATCAGTTCTCAGATCAGCGTACACCAAACAATTTAAAACTCTAGAAAAGTCTGCAAGATCTGTTTGGCTTGAAAAGTAAATGCTCATTCGCTTTTCATTTTCAAGTCCGAAATCTGCGTATGAGATTTGTTGAATAAAACCAGTATGTATTTTTTTTCCTAAAAAAATTATGGTCATTTACCAATAACAGTGCATTTCACTAACAAGTGGTTTACAAGGGGACTCTAGTTAGTGACATTCACTGTGCTTTTTAAATGTGCTTGGTACAGCCCAGAAAACTGAGGCGTAACATGCTAAAGTGAGGTGCACAATGCTTCAACTCTCTTACCCAGTGGAGAGTACTTATTTTTTCAGTACCAGTGAAACCTACCTTTCTTTAGAGTAATGGGCATCCATCCAAACATGTACTTCCAAGGCAATTAACAATTATTCTTTTTGCAAACTTAGCAACTACTACTGAAGTATTTGTGGAAAGCACAGCATTACCAGATGTTCAGAGCCGATGGAAGCTTTTCCTGCCTTGGAGGGACAAGTTACTTCTTTTCAGTTCTATTGCATCTAACGAGCTGAATAGTCCACTGCATCTTTCCTTCAATGTGAATATTTATACAGTCTCTCGCTTATATTCTGCTCCCTATGTTCACAGAATTCCTAAGAACTATTTTTAAGAGCTCTGTTCTCTACTAAATTAGGCCAAAATAGGCAAACTGGTTAAAAAGGAAGAAGAAAGCAGACAGATTGACATGTGCACATACATAAGCATTCAAAAATGTTATGATTTCCTAAGGAAATAATGGTTAAGAGACAGGCTAAAAACCTTCAAACCCAAACACCTCTGCTTTTCTCTACATTATTCCCTTCTCCCAGCCTTTTTGAGAGCATTACAGGAGATGAAATAAGTAAAGACAAGTTTCATACAGCTGTTTACTAAAGCTCTCGGGGAAAGTCTAGCAAAAAATGCTTTCATAAATAAAACAGAGTTAATTAAGAACCACTTGAAAAGCTAGCACAGGGGAAAGTTGGGAGAAAATTACCATGTAATGTGAATGTGGTTAGCAGAAGCATAATTCTAGCTGAAATGAGGCAGATACCTTACTGGGAGCTTGATTCTTCCATTCTTTCTCATGTTGGGTAGCATCTTATTAAACAAATGATGCCATTAAAATTGATGGAACTACTTGGCAATAATAATGGCAGCAGAATAAGGCCTTCCCTAAGTAACTTGCAGCTAGAAATGTGATGAATGCCTGATGAAGTTACAGAGAAGGGTTCTGTGTAAATGCAAGAAAAGAAAATCTTAATATGCATGTTTGTTTTTCAGAAGTCAGAAGCAATGAATTGTATAAGAAATGCAGAGGGGATAGTGGTAACCTGTAGCACAGTAGGCAAACGTAGTGCATTTCCTAAATCAGGTTTTATGTAGCATAGTTAGAAAAGTAAAGCAGACCTGATCTTTGAGGATAGGGTGTCTCAAAATGTGGTAGCTAGATGCTTAGTCTGTGTCAGTGGACAGTAGGTGGCAACTATTAAAGCCATTATCATCTACTGTGTGATTGCCTCTGGCAGTTTGGTTTGAATCCATTTCCGAGTGGTCAGATGAGAGCAGCATAACTCTTGTGAAGTTGTTTGAGAACTGGTTTCATCTGAATGTGGCACAGTGGCTAAGTGATTATGCTATGAAGTTTCTAGATAAATACACCTGTCATGAGAATGAGGTGCTTTTGATATGTTTTAAGATTGCATTAGGGAAATAAAGAACTTCTTTGGAGGCTTTACAGAAGCTTTCTTTTTGTTTTTTGGTGGTTGGAGCTACTATGTTCCATCAAGCAGAGAGGTTCTCGTAATGCCCCCTGGCCTCCTGGTTGGTTTCTGCATGTTTCATGCATGTGGAACACACCTGACTAATGTTGCCTGTTTGTATTAGCACTAAATTTTAGTATATAAAATCTGTACTCAACCATCAGTTTTTATTTCAGATCTGCTCACAAACTGGCTAAGATTGCCTCAGTGCTGCAGAACAGGTTATATAATGACTAATATCTATTTTACCTGTTGGGAAAAGACCACGTGTTTTGAAATGAATGTGAAGAGGAAAGCTGCAGATATTTTTTGCCTCCTGCAAAAATTCTTTGCACTTGCTGCATTGTGTAAACACCTAATTTGTTGGTCCCCTTTGGCATATTGGCACTTGCTTACTTATTTCATCAAGCGATGCTAACAAAATCAGTTGTGATGAGGGTGGCTTCACATTCAGAAGTTACTTTTTCTCAGCTAGCTACCTGGAAGACCGCTAACTAGAGAGGAGTCATAAAGTTTGTAGATGTATTTCTTAGGAGAGCTGCTCTGGCCAATATTGGGACTTTACAAAGTCTGGGATGCTGATCTGGTCTAGGATTTTGATTCAAGAGCATCTCTGGCTTTTATTTAGGTTTTCCATTCCTTTTTTTTCTAAAGTGTTTTATTCAGGCATAGTGTTAGGCAAGCCTAGCTGCTGTATTGACTTTTGTCTTTGGTAGGAAGCCTGCACAGATGCAATGCCGTTCTGTCAGAGGTGTACTCTCAAGAGACAGTTTCTTCTGGAGCATTTGGCAGAGTCTCAGTCGCAGCTGAGCTGGAATTAGCCTTGCCAACCCTTTTCTTCTGGGTTAGTACAGGATGGAGTCCTACAGTACTGATGAAGGCCAGTTTTCTACTGAAATGCATTTTTGCCTGTATGGTATAGAGTGCAGTTTGGTTATAGCAAGACCTGTGGCTGTTGGCAAATAAAGTGAGAATTTGGGGTGAGGAATGAAAAGAGAAAGTTTTCAAATATGGAAAACAAGCCGGCTATAGCAGTTTTAGTTGCAGTACATGGAATAAGAAAGTAGAGAGCTGGAGGTTGCTCTTGAAAAGGAGTAAATAAATTACTAGCTCTTTTTGCCTAATTATCTAGGGAAAGAACAGCTATTAGGCATTGCAGAGTTTACATACATGCATGACAATAAGAATTATTCTTCTCAGAGCATTTCTAAGACCTTTGAGCTGTGGAAGAACTGCGTGGAATGCAAAGGAAGACCTGAAAATTGTCAAATTCACATTCATGAGGTGGGCTGTCCACTTAAATCACATAAATTCTGTCCATTAGCATTTCATTTCATCAAATACACTTGTTAAAAACCCTTGTTTTGAAAATCCATCTGTATTTTCTTTCACAGTTTTGTTTTTTTTTGATCACATTTTATATTCATATTCTGCAGTTTTTCAGCTGCAAAGTGCTGGCAACTTTCATGATTTCACCAAGACCCCTAAGTGGCATTTCAAATTAGATTTTAAGAGAATTATATACAGCACAAGTGAGGAAAAGTAAACTGATATAATCTGTCGCCTTTACACAAGCTGCCTGCTGAATTAATTTCACTGACTGGCAACAGGTGAAAGGAAGATATGAACATCAGAAAGGTTTGGTTAAATGGCAAGGCTTAACTTATTTTTTAATTTAATATTCAGGTTTAAAATCTGAATATCTGACTGAAAATCTGAATCCCACTATGTCTCGAGCCCTTGCCGTATACTGGGGGGGAGGCAAATCTGATTCCATTTGCTTGGGGATTTTGCTGGTGGAAATGTAGGAGGAAAAAAAAAGGATTATTATAAGTATTAGCCCCCTTATTCAAGGTTTTAGTTGTACCTCAGAACTCCGTGACATGTTAAACATTTTTTGTTTGTTTGCTTGTTTTTGGTGAGAACTTGTTTTGGGCTGTCTGTCTGGACTTAACAACTATGTGCCACATACATCACTTGTCCCACATACTGTCCCTTTTTATCTGCTGGAAGCTAAATTCCTTCCAGCCATAGGTATTTACACACAGTAATAGGACATGGTCATCAATAAATATCTTTGCTTAAAACACTTGCTGCTGTGTTCATTCATTGCTGCCAAATTCCGCGCCATATTAGGAGCCTCCTAACTGAGCTGTCTGTGCCCTTCATTGATACACCCTAAATGTTCACAATAATGTCAAACCATTTTTGGCAGTACTGTTGCCCACACAAGGCAGCTGTTTGGTTGGGAAGATCCAATGGATGTGACATCTTTATATATCTTTCCTATGTAATAGGCTTTGCTTTTTTAAGATAATTTCTCTACTATGCAAATTGTAGGGATATTGTTTGGAAGATAGCTTTTATTCAAACAAAATGTTTGAATTTAGTTTAGGATTTTACAAAGGCCTTTTCATCCTTTGCCACCAGTTTTTTTTTTTTTTCTGCATTTGTTTTCTTACCCTTTTCAGTAATCATATGAGTACAGATAGCAGTGACAGCGTAGGGTACAATGCTGTGAGTTTAGAAAGGTTTGGGAATGTTTGTGTAGAAGACTGCTTAGAGGCTCTGTAGGACAGACATCATACACAGACAGCCAGGTGCATAAAGGCTGTATTTTAAAGCTTTAAAACTAATATATGATTAAGGTAATTTGAAGGTTTCTTCCAACCTAAAGGATTCTGTGATTCTGTGATTCTATAAACCTTGAAATATACTACTGAATGTTGCCATTTCTACAGTGGAGGAAGTCCCTTGAAAAAGTGAATTTATACCTGGTTTCAGTGGGACGCAAAAAAGTAAGACTGTTATCCCTTCATCATGTATCTGGGTACTCTGGGTAAAGGACAGTCTGTGGTGTGGTTAGTGCATAGGCTTGATTTATCCTGAAAGGTGGAATGAGCTTGGCTGTTATAATTAGCTTTAGGTAGATTTTAAATTAGCTTGATGACATCATACCTGGCTACTTCTGCTTTTCCTGTATTTCTGAGGCATCTTTATTACTCATTGTGCTGAATACATGATTTGTAGTTTGTTGGCACTGTTTCTATACTTAGTGGTTTAGATTTTCTTTTCTGGAATACATGCTGATTT
Organism: Anseranas semipalmata; assembly: GCA_013399115.1. NCBI lineage: Eukaryota > Metazoa > Chordata > Aves > Anseriformes > Anseranatidae > Anseranas > Anseranas semipalmata. The sequence goes on from VXAA01004298.1 coordinate 215,836, forward strand.
TATTCTTTACTGCAGGGGACAGAAGCTTTTATTGTTTGGTCCTGGAACCTCATACTTCGTCTTTTACTAGCCTATTGACAACCACCCTTCTGTCTCATTTGTACACTTACCTGGTTGTTTTGTCATGTGAAGATCTGTTGTTTTCAAAGCTTGCTTTTCTACTTACAGTGGCAGATTTGTAATCCTTTACATTGCTTTAACCCAAGATTACTTAATAATTTTGATAGCTTAATATAGGAAGTATTAAATTTGCATAGCACCTCAGATAAATTGTGTTTTTTACTTGTGGCTTGTAAGAAGCTTATGTATTCCTTGCCAACATCTGGCAACTCAGAAGCACGGATGAAACTGAAAGGAATTTGCACTTAGCTATGGATTCTGTTTGCTTCAGTGCCTAGCAGTGTGCTTTTACTGCACAGTGATCTTTGTACAGATCTGCTTTTATCGTGATAGAGGGAGTAAATGTCATTGCTTTGAGAGAAAGATGCAGAGAAAACTGCAAATGGAGTTTGAAGTGCTTTCTGTTACCCCACCTAAATCTTAATTACAAATTAATTACTTTTTTCTTTTTTTCCTCAATTGTTATTGATAATGTTGATTATTACTCCTTTTGCTACAAATCTTTATGAAGTTGGGAATTGCTCTCTTGTTTCCCTCAATCTTTTCCAAATTAAACCAATTTAACTCATCATAGATAATGTTAACAATATTCCTTCTGATTTTTCTTTTCTCATCTCTGTTTCGCCTTTTTCTTTCTTAAAATGCAGTATCAGCAACTGGATGCA
>VXAA01004298.1:216740-277750 GCA_013399115.1 Anseranas semipalmata
ACATATATATATATATATATATATATATCTTATATAAGATATCCTGGAGCTAACATTAATTGCTTATCCTATATGAAGGTAACTGATATCTGTTCTTTCCTCTCTCCAATCCCATTTTTTATATAATCATTCTTCTTAAGTACTAGCTCATCCAGATTTGCCAGCAGCTATATTTTCAGCTCTTCTTGAAAATCTTTTTTCTCCTAAATTCAAGTGTGCAGACTAATTAGAACAATGGGGCAGAATTTTTAAAAAGATGTTCCCATTCATCTGTAGTTCTCCTGAAATGTAATTAAGTAACAGATGTTACAGTATATGCATAATAAATTGTAGTGACCCATTTCCACAGCACTTGTACACCACAGATTAGGTAGTTTTGATGTCACTAACCCTTCATTTTATCTGTATTTGAAATATCTTGAAATTCTTCTGGGTTAGTTATCAGTGAGAATCTTAGAATTTCAGAATTGTTTGTTATAGCGATCACCTTTTCAGATGGAGTTATTTTCTTTGGTTTATCGCAATTGTTATCTTTTCCTTTCCCCTCAGACTTTTCCTCGTCCATTTGAAATCACAAAGGGAGAGGACTAATGGTCTCTGACACTGAAATGAAGCTCAGGCACCATCCAATTCCCATGATAAAATACTAGCAAGTCTTTCATCAGCTTCCATAGGAGTTATTTCAGAGTGAGACCGGTTTTATCTGTTAAAAAGCAGTAGGATTATTTCTCTAGACTCGCAGCTTAAATTATATTTGGGTTCGATCCTATACATATATATATATATATATGTATATATTTTTTTAACCAAGATACCCACCGAAATCAATTAAATTTAGTGTTAATGTATTATGGGATTGGGCATTTCTTCTGTTTGACAGGTTATGTATTATGTATTTAATTGGTATGTCATCAGTAAATACCTCTTAATGCTATGCTATTCTATACTACTTAAAGTCAGTAGTATTTAAAGCTTGCTTGCATGATAAATTCAAATCACTTTTCAAACATATTTGAGGTTTATTTTGCTAGTCTTCCTCTTGTGAAGGTATAAGCATTGTATGTGTATGAACTTTGGGAAGCAGAATGTGTGCGTCTCAGTTTCAATGCTAATAGGTACGACTCCTTTTCTTTCATCTTTAAATAGGAAAGATTATGCTGTGACCTCATTTACTGATGACTAATTGAGAATTTACTAATTGAGAAAATATGACAACATTGAATTTTATAGCATGATAACGGAGCAGACATGTTCATGGTTTCATTTGTTTATTCAGCCACTGGCAGCAGCATAATCACTTAGAGCCTCCCCAGAGGGACTTCTGGTCTGCTTAGAGCTCCACTGGGGAATATGTTGTTTCACGTGCAGTCTAGGGTTTCTCATTCAGCCTTTTTAGAAACTCTGGCTTTCTGTCAAGCTGAAGCTTTGTAGGAATACTTCTTAAGCTTCTTTTTGACAGAGGTCAATGGAATTAACTGTTTGCATTATTATTTTTTTTAAATTCGGCCTCTACACCCGTTTATGTGCAAAGCAGTTCTCCCTCAGAAAGTTGTTTCCCCCCATAGTAGAATTTCCATTGAAGAAAAATGACTTTGTCCTCAGGGAGAAGGAACAAATGAATTGTTCACTCATCTCATTCCAATTATCTCTTTCAACTCAGTAGCATTTAAAAAGCTGTGTTTTCTGTAGACATACAAGTAGGATATTCCACACTGCATACTAATGTGGGTAATAAAATGTTGAAGAAATATCTGTTAACTATGGTTGCATTGCACCAAAAAAACAAGTAACAAAGAAATGATCTTGTCATTTGTTGTCAAGCAGGAAAGAGACTAACAAATTGAGTTTCATAATAGAAAGGTAGACGGTTCTTATCTTAATTCATTGTTATATAATCATGTCAAATGAAGATCAGTCAGCTCCTCAGTGCTAGTTTTGAACAGAATTTGTTTGTTGTCAGTCACGTTTTTCTGTGCTGTCTGGCAGACATTTTAAGACTTCACAACGTGCACACAGCACTAAAAAATTCTACAGTAGTTTACAAAACTTTTCCACTTACTTCTTCCAACCATGTTTCAAGGATTCGGTGGTACCAGCCATCATTTCAGACCTATGGAGGTCAATATTTACAGCATTAGTTTTCTTTGAGTCACTAACTTAACCTTTATTTTAATATGAAACAAGAAGGGGAAGAATAATTCTTGGTGTTTAAGAACGGTGGGAAAATACTACTTTCTCTTCTATGTTTATATAATCTGATTTCACTTTCCAGTAAAGCAGCTATGTTAGGGACTATATTTTGTCAACTCTCAGAAACCATTTCATTAAACTATCTTTCATGACTTTCTCATTAATTCTCAGTGAAGCCCAAGAAGCTAGTTTTGATGAGATTAAAGCTTGTGCTATACTTAATTTTATTATTCACCATGCTATACCAAATTCTCCTGGAATTAATAAAGTGAAAAATCATCTTTTATAAAGGTTTTGTGTATAAAGTGGTCTATGCCTACAGCTTAAAGTAGTCTCTCCTGCTATGTAATACATTGTGCAAGTACTGAGGAGCCTAAGCTATGTTTGAGTGAACCTGATGGTATGGCATGTTCATGGGAACTGTGAGCCAGGAAAGTACTGATACATTTTTAGTTAGTTCAGTATTCATGGAAAATACCAGGAAGATCATATTCTTCATAGACGTACGGCTTAGGAAGTGAACAGGTAAACTGTGCAAAATTGGTCTTAAATGAGGTCCTAAATTTTTCTCTGCAAGAATGAGCTCTCAGTATTTATCTGCATATCCACAGCATTTTTAGCATTTTTATAGATCAGCAGTGAACATACTAAATTTCATGATTAAATTCAACAAAGAGTATCCTAAAAACTGTTAAAATTAAAGTAAAAGTAGGTACACCATTTTTAAGGACAGATCTATCACAGATGTTTGTCCAACTCCTGATTCATATGGGCCTTGATTCATCTAAGTAGTCCCGTTCCTCTAAGATTTCATTAATATTTGTGATGCACAGTAGTGGAAGAATTTAACAGGCCCATATGCTAAGCGCTAGCTTCAATGAAGAATATCTCATGCTGATTTTCAGCAATAGCATCTTTGTTTCTGGATTTGTCTTTGATTTATAATTACATCTGTGGTCTCAGTTCCAAGAGTCCTTGATATAATCTCTCTTATTCCTTTTCCTCTTCTTCCTCACTGTCTCCCAGATAGGAGATGAACTGTGATGTGCTTCAGAAAAGGTCCTTTAGCTGAATTATATGGGGCTGAAGCCAGGTTGTTTCAGCAAGACCCCTAAATTAAGTGCTGTCTTGATACCTCTTACCTTGTTTACATATTACAGGACTGCCAAAAAGTCTTAATATGCGTTTTGCTTTTGCCAGAAGGGATTTTATTTTGATTATGCTACAGTTCTTGTTGCAGTTGGGTAATTGTTCACAGCATTTTCTTTAGCATTACCTTTCCAAAATAAAGGTCCCGATATTTGGAAATACTGAGATGTAATATATAAGATCAGCAGAAGCAACAAGAGGTTAAAATCTTTTGTAGCTGGAACACATATACATTTTAACATCTTAAAATATACCTTAAAATGATGTAAATTTTCATAGAATCTGAAATATTAAAGTTTTGTAAATTAAAAGATAGTAATTTAGGGAAAAAAAAGGTGAAAAATACTCTGATTTTGTTCTTAAAGGAGTACACTAAATATAGGAGTTACTCAACCTGTTCTCATATCAGCAATGGAACAACAGTGTTAAGTTCAGACCAGTTTTGCTCCCCCACTGCTGACCTTTGCTATAAGTTTTTTGTTTTCATAAGTGAACCTCTGAAGTGAGAGCACCTTTTTTTCCAGTCCAACAAGGCTTTTTTTTTTTTTTTTCCTGGTTGGTAAAGATACCTGCCTTAGTGGTAAAGAAAGAGAAAGCTCAGTGCATTTTGTGCAGATGAGCTGGATGTGGAAGCCCACAAGGTGATAGTGTAACCACCCCTGTGTAACACTGCGCTCGCATGGCTGATGGCTTTTGGGTCCAACCTGCACAGCCATGGGGGTTTGCCAACTCAATACTGAGAACCCTGTGCTGTGTGAGGCATACTCTGATCTGCCTTGTGTTTGTGTGTGTGTAACAAATTCAAGTTGTGTTGGATTTCAGCTTTCAGATTGAGAAACGATTTCTCACCTCCAAAGAAAAATGCAAAAGCTACAAAGAAAAACCTCCAAAGGTTAACTTGATGGAGTTGTATTCTGAGTCTAAAACAAAGAACAACTTTCTTAGACCCTTATAATCTAACTGAAGTTTCAGTGTTCTTTACAATTTTATCAATAACCATTTTTTTTCAATAATCTTTTCAGTTATGTTCTGAAGCCAACTGTGTAACTGTATATAAAAGCTAGGTATGATCTCATCTTCACGCAAACTTTTATTTATATCTTCAGATATTTTGTAGTGACTGGAGGAAGTATATGACCTAAAATTTATACTGTGGTCCCCTTTATGTAAGTAAAGGGAAGTTCAGCACCTCTCCACCAGATTTTTGACAGTCCAGGTGTACGTACCAAAGACTTCCGTCACTTTCAATAGATTTTGGAGTAGGTCCCAGAAGAGCTGGAAATACAGACATTTTCAAGCAACGGCTGCATCAAAGACCTTGTTGTTTTTTTATGAGTCATCCACAAAACACCAAGCAGTGGTTTTCTTTAGAAAGCATTCCTGGTCCAGAATGAGAGAGATGGGGGAAAACAAAACACCCTACAAGAAAAGTTCATCTGGTGTGGAGCTAGAGATAAGCAAGAAGGAGCAACTTCTTAGCAGTTAAACAAGGACATGGGCCTAGAGAATTGCCAAAAGACTGTGCTTTAATCTATTTAGTATCATTGAGAAACATCAAAGAGGAGCTTCAAAGATGGTTTGTATGAGCAGGTTCTGAAAAGAAATCAATTGATTGTTTACAAACAAATATAAATGGCAATTCTGCTTATAAAGAGATTTTTATTTCATTTTTGAATGTCTACATCTTGATTTGCAGAACTGGAATTGCTGCCATTTGATTCCTCCTTTAGTTTGTCTCACAAATTAAGTCCTGTCCATTTGTATCTGTGAAATACGTGGTGGTCTAGCCAAAAAGCACAAAGAAATTAGCATTAAAGCTCAGAGGTATAAAGTTGGTTTATATAAAATAATGAGATAAATAACTAAGAATAGAAAAGAGATTTCTAGAATTTGAACATCTCTTTTTTTGCAAATTGGCTATTTATGGAAAATTCATAGCCAAATGTTCTTCCCTGACGCCTCACTAAACAGTGTCATGTTGTAGGAAGTCTAAAATCTGTCTGCGATCTCACATTGCATACGTTGTCTTGTTTGCTGTCTCTTAGGCACAAGGAGGATTTCTGTCTTGTAGGCTACTGCTGTGAAAAGAAAACCTCGTCGATTTGAGCAGGATGGAAATGTTTGTAAAGTAGCAGCAGCTGGGACTTGCTCAGAATTACAGGGGCTTGCTGTAAAGGGAGGAGAGTTGCCCAGGACCTGGCTATTTTGCCTTTCTAGATGGAGCTGGGGGCCTTCCCCAGGTGTGGTTTCATGACCCCTTTAATCTAAGTGTGGTTGTGAGGTACTTGGGCTGAGCCAAAGATGGGAACTGATCCAGCCTGAAAGGAACTTGACAAGACTTTAAAAACAGCAACAAAACATAGTTTTCAGTTGAATCAGTGCCCTGTGTGAAACGCCAAATTCCGCTCAGTGTGCGCAGTACCAGGTGTAGTGCCAGTGCAAGGGAGGAAGAGAAAATCCAGACTTAGTTTCCCATCCTCTTTTGCAGCAGTCAGTAATTAGGTCAGTGTAAAGCAACTGAGAAGCTGCAGCCTGGGGAGGAAAAGATCAGCAAATTCTCCTTGATAAGGGTTTCTCTCTCATTACCTAGTCTGCTAATCTTCCTGAAGGCCTTGCAGACGATACATAGAGTTCTGATTGTCTTGTGTCAGCAGCGGGGTCCAGTTTGTGCGTCAAAGGCACATTGAGGGCTCAGTCCTCTGTCCCCCATCCCTGCCCACGGCAGCCTGGAACTTCCCTCAGATGCTCCAGGCATCACTGGTGCCGCTCATCAGCACTTTTCTCCTTGCTTCCCGACTTCTAGCAGCTACTCTGGGGCTCCTAAGGATTCACTCCTGCATCTCACTGCTATTATAGGTTACAGCTAGAAGTACGTCTGTGATCACGGAGCTTGGAGAGTAGTTTTGCATCTACAGTTGCTTTTGGAAGCTGAGGTAGTTAAAAACAAATAAGCAAACAAAAACAAACCAAAAATGCTGAGAAATGTCTTTATTTTTTTTCATGCTGAAATTGAAACATTTCATCAGCTGGATGAATTGAATCAAACAACTGAATTTAAAAGGAGTTTGGTAACTGGGTAGTTCAGATACTTATTTGGCTCTGTGGTGATAGTTTAAATCCCAGTTCTGCCTAATTTGAAAGCAGCAGATCTAATAAAAATTAAAAATCACCCCTCAGATCTGGCTCTGTCTGTACCTGTCTATCTCAGGCACAGCCCAGGACTTAAGAGTTGATTTTCTACCAAATGTTTGGAACAGTGTCCCAGCCACTGAGAAGAAAAAAAATCTAAATGGTCTGTTTTCATCCTTACGTAGAACAAAAATGGTGTCAAAGCTCCTCACCATTGTCCTGTGGTTCTAATTACAAATGGGGTGAAATCTGGACAAAGGGAATCACTGGCATTACTCACTGGTAAGTAACAGACCTTGCAATGGTTACCTAAGGGAACCATTTTAGAGTTTCAGGTAATAGTAAATCTTTGGGGATTTCTACTGTTTCAGCACAGTAGCCTGCTGGCTAATGAGTGTTGGTTCTCTTGTCTGAAATATTGTTTGTTGTCTGTGTTCTCTGGGCAGGAGGGAGAGTCTTGAATTTGCAGGAGCTTTGCTTATCTTAAAGCTTTTTTTTTTTCTATTATATTCTAGTCTTTTATGTTTTCAGAGCTAGATATAGATAGTGATGTCCTTAACTCCTGTGGAGACGAGTTACTCATATGAGTTAATGGAAACTGCATTGATTAGCATTAGCCAATATAAGGCCACAGTCTGGCCCTTAAGCTTTGTTTTTCCTTCTTTTTCTTTGTAACAATTTATAACACATTTAAAGGAGACATTAGCCCTGGCTAATTCTAGACCTGAGCAAATCCTTCACAACACATTATTTGCTCTAGACTTTATTTGCTGATCTTTCTAATGTCATATAAATAAAATTTTCATTTATATATTATTTTCACTTAGGTTGATTCATAGTATACTTTTCCTTTATTGATGTTTAATTCTGAATCAAAAAAAAAAAAAAAAAGGGATGTTCCTTTATTAGTATTGTATGGAAGAGTCATATGAGAGAACTCTTGTTTCCTGACTGCTGAAGTAGGTAGGTGTTTTTGGCTTGCATACAGATATAAAATGATGTCAAAGAATAATTTTGTGACTCAGGCCAGGAAAATGTAATAACTCACAAATGTATGGGAACTAGACAGAGTAAGGGCTGTTAGATTGGTAACAAGGAACTAATTTTAAAAGACTGTTCTGGAAAATCTGAACAACTTGGACAGTCCTAGTATTGCAATGAAATGCAGATTCCATCTATGTGCAGAGCTTCCGTTTGGCAGACTTCTTTAAGGATCACTGCAAGCAGGATGAATTCCTACTGCATCAGTGGCAGGGCACACATACTTCAAGCTAATCTTTAAATTATGCACCTTTTTGAAATGATATAAGTGTAATGAAGCAGTATGAACCTCATGAGAACATCTTTCTGAGCGAAATTCTCCCTCAGACTTTTACTTAATTGTTTGGTTTGCTCAGAGACCCTGAACATGGGGACCCTTTATGTAAGTGGTTGGCAGGAACTGTAATACTGTCTTTCTGCTTCAGAGGGGATGCTGCATCATTCCTTTTTAGATTTCAAAACTACCAATAATTTTTGAAACATGACAAACAGATGAATTAGGTTCATCCCAATATTTTGAAAGACTCTTGTTTTGACATAAGAACTGTTTTATGTATTGCCCTTCCTTCTACGAACAGTAATGCTGAGTCACTGAGGACTGTATGTTGTTTCAAAGACCATATGCTTCTGATTAACATCAAGTATAGCGTATTAAAGCTTTTCTGAAATTGAGGTTTGGAGCTGCTTCTGTTTTGATTCAGTGAAGCTGACTGGAGAATCTAGACAAACCCAGGAAAGTTTTTTTCCATGCACTGACTGATCTGGCAACTACAGCTGTGTGGGAGCGCTCAATACCTCAAAGCACTGGTAGCCTATGGGCTATGCATTAATACAAATATATTAAGAGTCTGTTGAAGATGTTGGCAGAATTCTCGCATTGTTGAATGAAATCCAAATTAAGGTTTAATTGCTAAATCCAAATCTCTTGTGTATTATAAAGCTTTTCTTTTACTATTGTTAGGAGAAGAACTACTAGCATAGCATATTAAATTAACATTTCTTCTAGAAATCACAATGGTGCTATTTAAGTAGAGCTGCTTAAAAAATATCTTGTAGAAGTTAATAGAAAAATATTTAAAAGCTTTGCAGCAGAAGGTTTAATTACGAGCTGCCTAACATGCCTGAGCAGGAATTGAAAGCTCTACAGTTCTTTCAGTGTCCTGAGCAGCTTCACAACAGGGGGAGATTATTCCCCCAGCACCGTGTTTAAGGCTGAGGAGTGGGCAGGCATGACTGGGAAGAGAGCTGACAGTCTGTACCTCGTCCGCTCCTGAGACAGCGGGCACAGCTAAGCCAGCTTGCCAGGGACGATGCTCTGCGCTAGGTACTTGTGGCAAGAGATGCAAACTGCAGCAGAAAATGTGCGTGCAGAGGGGGAGCAGTCTGGAGTTGCTGGTGCCTGCAGACAGGTGGAATTTCTCCAAATCTGAGCATGGTGCACAACTTTGGGTATTTAGGGTGTAACTTTAAAACTAGTCTAGAATCAGTTTTTCATTCCTCCTAAGGCGCTGTTCAAGGAAACAGTGATTAAAGTGAAGGTGGTGGCTGTGAAGGGTTGGTTTTGGGAAGAATGATTTGTTTTCTTCACTCTTGTTTTTAGAACAGATTTAAAATCCATTTGTATTTGCTTTCCTTTGAAGTGTGTGTGTGCATGTGTGTGTGTGACCAGCTATGCGCAACTTTTGTTTAGATTTATAAATCTGCAGTGCTTTACTGAATCTCTAAGGCTTTTGTGCCTTACCTTGATTAACGCATTGCCCTTCCAAAGAGGAAACTGCTACAAGGTAAAGCAGAAAACAGCCACCGAACCTCTTTTTCAGTGCTGCATTTAACACTGCTACTTTAAACTGCAGAGCTAGTTGTCTGTTTTTTCTTTTAATCTCTGTCTCCAAAAGTGCTTGGATTTTCCTCTTTGTTATCCTGCTTCCCATTTTACTCCCCTCTCCCTCTCCTTTCTTAACTTCGCTCTTTCTTTCACTTCTCCTTTAAAAGCTCTTCTGGGGATGTGCTGTACGAAGGACAGGAGCTTGCTTCAAGGTCGTGGACCTTGGGCTCCATACGTGGGCCAGCAGAGAAGCCTGAAGGGGACAAGAAGAACAGCTGTCCTCTGCATCAGGCACATCAGCTGGGATTTTGGGAGGGAGAGGCAGGAGCAAATAGAAGCAGAGCTGCCTGGGGGTGCGTTTTAACAGGCTCGGTCATTTCCCACTCAGCCTTGAGCTTCAGTTGTGTGCCCTTCTCCTTCCCCCTTCAGTCGGCTCTTCCTTCAGTCTTCCTTGGGAGCGAGCGCTGACATGCAGCCTTCCCTTTGCTTATGAGAAGGGCGAGTCCATAGATCTTCACTGCCTGGAAATGGGCTATCTTTCTCATCATAAAATTTAGAAGTATATTTGTGTTAGGTGTCTGCCATCCTGTCAGCTATCAAATACCTACTGGAGTGTGATGAATAAGGGCTTAGAGAATTTTGAAGGTAAGGGAGCAGTGAGGGTGAAAGAAAAACAATGTCTCTATTTTAAACTTGACTAGCAACTCGGGATTTGTATAATTATGGTGTTCAACCCGCAAAATAACACCACTTCAGGAATTAATTTTACCTTGAAATAACAGAAACGACTTGTAGGATATTGTTAGTGGAATGGCTGGAGCCTTGTCACAGGACCATGTCCAAAAGTGTTAAATGCCAGTATTTAAAGAAGTGCCCATTGGAGCCCAATTCTGTTAACTTTTGAAGTTATCCCACCTGAGAGAGATGGGATTGAGAGTCTGGGAAGCTGGATTTTATTGTTTGTGACAATTTTGATTTTATATTTTACAAGTGACTTATCCTCTACACAATCGATGTAATTTTTAATAAATTTCTAGATGTTTAATTAATAAATGGTTGTAAAGCTCTCCCAGCTGTTTTTGGAGTCCTACATAAAGTTGCAACAGGTTTGTGAAGTGCGACTTTTCTTTACAGAAGTCTCATTAACCCCATTTTCCTGTTATTTGGGCTTTTTATTACTGCTCCTAACATTTCAGCGTAGTCAGGCGTTGTATGTACTGGTCCCCAGCAACTTGGGTTCAAAGCTTCTTATAAGAACCAGTGTCATGCGTGCTGCCTTCTGTTCTTCTCATATTGGTGCAGTTGCAAAGCATTAGATGACATGCCACAGTAATTAGTTTATTTATCCTTGACTTTGCTTGTAATTTTGGGGTGAGTTCTGGCTGGTCCTGGTGAGTTTTTAGTTTACTTTTTCAATTTATTCTGCAACCTCTTCTACTGTTGCATCATTTTCAGTCAGCTTTGCTGCTGCATCATCCTTTGGGAAGGATTAATTTATGGAATCCTCCCAAAGATTTTCTGCATGTGCAGAAAGATTTGTCTACTTTTTCTGTCATCACCGTAGCTACTGTGGATAGTCGTCCTCAATTCTTTCTGTTAATGCTGATTTGCATATGTCACAATCTTTTTTGACACAGTTGTTTTAGCACCCTCTCTTAACTTGTTGTTGAAACACAAAGGGTTTTTGTTGTTAGTATTTCAAAAGTTTACTTCAAGTGGGTGGTATATGCTTACTCTGAGACCTTCTACTATACTATCCTAACATAACCTTCATGCTACTGCCAGTACTTACTTTCTGGTATTTTGTTTTCTTTCAGCAAGTTTACATTTTTATTTTGCTCACCTTTTTAAAGTCAAGTGCTAATAGGGTGGATGATTTGGGCCTTTGTCTCTGCAGTAGACATGTTGCATCTAAATATATCAGCATCCCTCTTACAGACTGTCCTCTTGATAGTAATATTCTCGATGAGGTCCTCAGCATTGCTTATGACTATGTCACAAGTTGTTTTTCTTTAAGTGGGTTTTCTGTCTGGCTACTCCATGAAGTACAATCTAAAGATTAGGTTTGGCACCACAGCATGTCTGAAGTAACTAAACTCTCCCGTTATTGCTGTTTTTCTCTGGGCATGACAGAGAAATTAGAAGATTTTGCTGTTACCAAATGACAGATATAAGATTGTCTTTAATAATACATTTTTTTTCTCTATTCAGACATGGACATTCAATTTGTAGAGGTTCTATATTATTTATTGCTACATTTAACCAATCTAATTTGATTCTAAGCTGTTTTTAACATGATTTCTTAACATGATTAGTCTACCAACAAGAGTTATTGCCTCTTTTCTTCATCATTTATGCCCAGGAACAGTGTCCCAGTTGTTCTCTTCCTTCTAAGTTTTTGACATGCTTCAAAACATACTCATTTACAGGCATTCTATTTTACCCATCTCAATTTTTTAGCGCTCTCAGCATCTGAATAGAAGGACATGCACATTTAGTTTGGTTTTCTTTTTCTTTTTCTTGTGTCTCTTCTGGGAAGTGCTCTCACCATTTTGTTTGACTTTTGCTGATGTCTTTCCTATCCTTGTGCCTGTGGACAGACTGGGGAAAGGAGACATGAAGTTTTACCATGCATGAATCTTTGGGGATCCTCTGCTTTTACAAAGTGTCCATATTCAGATGAATTTTGCAGATAAACTGGTGAGTATCCATGATCTATTATGGATTTGCACTTATGGGGGTGGGTGACTCACATTAATAAAATTTCAGCCAGCTACTTAAATCCATTCCTGAGTCAGCCTTAGGTAATATGTTCGTCATGATTGATTTTAAGCATAGTTGAAGATGCTGAGGCTGAAGACTTGCCCTGAAATCTGCAGAAGGCCACGGGACATTGTGAGGCATGCTACTTGTTGATAGCACTAAGTTTTTTTTTGTTTTTTTTTTTTTTATATGCTATTCCAGTTTCACTTTAGAGCTACAGGGCAGGCAATACATAGACAAGTGGGAACTGCAGTATTTTTAGTGAGAAAAGAGAATGTTTGTGTCATTATGCAGACTAGTTAGTGAAGAGCAAGCTCCCAAGCAATTAGGCTTAAATGCTTTTCCATACTGCTTTGTTCTTGAAACTTGACTGAATCATTTCTTAAAACAATCTTAAAATTGCTAGCAATAATGCAACCCAGTGAGAATAATGCAAGAAAATCTTTAGTCTTATTTTTGCAGTGAGATGCATAAAACTGTGTAATGGAATGAGATTTTGAGCCACAGCAAATTTTGGACTCTCATGGCAATCACATTTCCTTCTTCCTCTCACTACCAAATGCTGTTTTACAAGCAAGTAACATTTTACTTGCAAGCATAGGACAGCTGATTTATTACAGATGTGAGAGAATATTTAACCTTCTAGGGGGCTGTAAGGACAACATTAGCACAAATATATCTAAGCTTTGATCTGAAAATAGCAGGCAGATGAATTAACAATATTTTGTATTACATGGAGATTTCTATAACCTAGTTGCAAATTTTTTTTTGTTTGTTTTTTTTGCTTAAATTTATTACAAAAAGGAAAAAGCAACCCTGCTCTGTACCTTCAAGACAGATACACCTCTGGGTTTTTGCAATAAGGGACTGCATTTTATTGACGATGAAAATTGCACTCTTTCTACTTTTGCACAAGACAGCTAGTTTTCTGAAGCTTCTTTCTCAATAGGTGTATTGTAATGTTTTTGTATATTAAAAAGCAATGCCTTTTCTAAATATATATGAATATTTGAAGTACATTAAGAGTGAACGCTATATAGAACTGTGAGGGGAAAATGTATTTGTGGACAATGTTCAAACTAGAGGCTAAACTTTAAATCCCTGTTTTAACTACCTAAAGAGAAAGTGGGGACCTGAATCTTAAACAAAATCCAAAACAACCCCCCCCCCCCCAAAACAAAACAACCTGTTGAAGTGGTCATCCAAATATTACTTTAAGAATGTCCATGACCTCATTCAATTTGATGGACTGTTCATACCACTAGGATTATACAGTGTCTAATTTAGATGGCCAGGCTATAAGAGACCTTATTCGTAATTAGAGATTGAGTTTGCTCCTGTGAAGTTAGGTGGTTTGATTGCCCGTCCTCTCTTCCCTCACATGCCTCACCCCAGTACGATATCTCTGGAGTAGAAGTTAAGGTGCTTGTGTTTGGATTTGGTAGCTTAGCTTTAAGCATATAGTTTTGTATCTATTTATGTGAATTAGCATTCAGAAGATTAATTTCTGTTTGGATCATAGTGCCATGAAGATATCTGGAGATTTCATTTAATGGTATTTAATTGCTGTTAATAAGCATTGGCTCCTGTTTTTATATATATGTAAGTTATGTATAAAAACATATTTACTTGGAATGTTTGTGTCAATTTATGGCTTATCTGTTTGTGAAATAAAAGGGCAAATAAACATTTTTTGGTGAAAAATAGCTCAGATGAGACAGTGTTAGGTTTTGTAAGATGCTAGCTTAATAGGATAGCCAAAAATATGACTGATATCATGCATGGGTTTTATAAACAAAACACATACAAAATGTTGTTTTTCCCATCTCATTTCTCTAGTATAAAGGCATCCATGCATGGATTGTTAGAATGACAGACATTACTTGAACTAAATATGTCTTTATCTGAATACCAGCTATGCTTATATACTTGCACACTATCTTCATCTACTGTTATGTACACTTCTATTTGCCAATCATAAAATAAATGGATTTTAATTTGTCATTTACATGCTTTTTACATTGTGCATCAATAAGACTCTAATCAAATTTAATTCTACACCCATTGCTGAATGACAGTTTTTAACATAATAAGTCTTGATTTTCATATTCATCTTGCTGATTTTCAAAGAGAAAGTGAAAGAACTGTTCACTGAATTTTCCCTACAGAATGATAGTTTGGTAATAAAATTTTCCAGATTTCTTCCAGTGCATATGAATGAAGATAACAGCTGTATCTTTACACTGTTAAGCCTTAGTACTTTCTAGTATGTTTAGCCTAATACAAACACATGCTGTTGGAAACTAACACTAAGCATAATAAAATCAGAAAACAAAGAAATTAAGGATAGATAATGTTAAGGGGTGGACCTGAACTCACCAAAAAACAAAATTCAGAACCACTCCTAGAAAGTCCTTCTTATATGTTTCCTGGGAGGATGGTACTGTAGATACTTGAAATATTGCACATAGCTGCTTTTTATCAGTCTCCTAGTTATGTCTAGTAGATGTGGTAGGTGGGGAACAACTATTATTATTGTCTTAGGTGCTTAAAAGTAGCACTGACCCAGAAAATCGTATTTTCTAGAACAGCTTTATCACAACAGCTAATCAGTACTGTTTGACAGGGTAATGTGGGTAAAGAACAGCACATTCACAGAATTTATTTGGACTCACAGGAACCCTTTGCTAGAGTTCTTCATAAGAGGCTATTTAGGAAATGAAGTAGTCCTGAGGTGAAAGGGAAAGTAGTCTTCTGGAGTAGGACCTGGCTAGAGACAGACAAGAAGAGAAGGAATGAAGTGTCTGCTTTCCATGCAGCAAAAGGTTAACAGCAGGGAGCCCTCAAGTATTCAAATGAGGTTCATGCAGTACATTTTTAAGTTTTCCATGAAAAGGAAATGGCAAAATGTGCAGATCATATACATTTATTTAGTTCTGTCAAATTTAGGAAAGACAACCAGGAACTTCAAGAACTCAGTAAAGTTAGATGAATGAGCAGTGCCATACCAAGCAAAATAAATTGTTGACAAGTGTAAAGTATTGCCTGTTGGCAATGGTAGGAATAATCTGAACTATAGATATCTGCTATTAGTGCTTAAGCAAAGTGTTAACAGTGTCAAAAGAGTATGCGGTGTCTTCTGGACACTTTGTTCAAAAGGCTTTTGCAGAGTACAGTGATGACATAAACAGGGTTTGGGCTTGTATGTGATAGACTAGAAATGTACTGAAAATAATAATTGCTTCTATGTAAGTACTTCACCTATTCTCTTGAGTCTATCTTCAATTCTTATTATGTAATATGTGTAATATCAAGGAAGATAAGTAGAAACAAAAATGGTTTGGAGCTTGCTGAACAAAATGTGTAGAAGCATTTGATTCAAGTGATATGTAATTGATATTTAAGTGACCTATTAAAATCTTTTTATTCGCAGTCCACAATTTATCTGTAGAACTTGCTGCGAGAACTCAGTCATGTTAAGGTTTTGGTAAAATTTCTATATAAAAAGGTTTCATTTCTAAATGCATAATGAGAACACTTACAGGTATGTTATTTAAAGTTAGAAGTATGATATGTGATTGACATGCATGAAGGGATAATGTACTAAGGGCTAAGAAACATTTTTTTCAGTGGTATCTTTTTCTCTAACTGTGGTAGCGTATCTTGTATTTTCTTGTAAGTACTTCTACCTGTTGTTAAACATAGGTTACTCAGAAAGCCTACTAGTCGGGTCTAGTATGACACTTCCTAGTGTGATTGCAGCGTCCTTAGCTCAGGAGAAAGCACAAATAGTAAAATGCCCTGTATATAAATTTGTTCAATTTATGAGGTATTGCAACTGTTGCTACTCCCACAGAAGCGTCCCTGAATTTTAAGTAGATTATTGTATTATGTATCATAATGGTCTGAGCTTTTTAAACAGAGACACACAACGTTAATCCCAGGAAAACAACTTTCATGTTGATATTTGTTTCAGTGTGATTTAGGGTTTCCATAGAGCCCATCATTTCATTAGTATTCCAGTTCTTTTGTAATGCTAATGTGGTGAACAGATTGGAACAGAACTTTCAACTTTTAAAATACCACTTGCACCCCCTTTTCATGTGCCATCATGTTTTACAGAGAGAGATGGTGAAAAGCAGCATTTGGCAGTTTGTAGCTGGACCCCTTTCAGGAATGTAGGGAAACTCTCCTGAGCTACTTCTGCTGTAGAGGATGTGGTTTCTTTGCACAGAAGATGGGGTAGCACACTCCCTGGTGTAGTCTGGTTCCTTCTGAATAATCCCCTTCCTTTCTGTATGGGCAAGCCTGACTTTGTGTGCTCAATGTCTGTCACTTTATAATAATATTTCTTACATCAAACAAACAAACAAATCCAACAAAAATACAAGCCTCTTGAACTATTTAAAGTTGTCTGTTTTTCAGATGACACATCTTTCATTTCTGTATGTAGTATTAATGGTGAAGCATAATATTGACGTGTAACTGCCAGGATAGATCATTGCTTGTCCTTACTTATGCTGGATTCTGAATACTAACCCTCAATCTTTTGGAAATGATAACCACAATATCATAATGCTCTTACTAAGTCATGTTGGATAGGACAAATAATTAGAAATCAAATTATAAGAATTAACATACAATGAACTGAATTTTGTCTAGCACTGTAAGTACAAAGTTATTGTTTCAGCTGTAGTTAATGTATATTAATACTAGATGTTAAATACAAAATCTGAATTTAGTTATTTTCTCAATTGTTAGAAAATATTCACCTGGATAGACATTCACAGTAATAATTTTACAATAATCCAACTGTACACGAATCTCTAAGCAATCATGTATTCACATCAGCTTTAGAAAGAATATCCATAATTCACAAAGTGGAATGAGTCTTTTAAAACTGATACTAAAAACTCAAACTCTGGATGTATTATGGTGGTCATAACTGCTGAATTGCTATTGTGAAAGTTTTGATTTGTTTATTTGAATGAGAAATATAAAATACCTTCCAATGCAGTGTTCTGCTGTCATGCAGCAAAGCATTTACGTTTCCCTAAAGTTCTGCAGGCAATCATCATTTATATTTGACAATGTAGGAGGAAAACCCGCCAAACCACAACAGGCATATGTGATTCTGTGGTGATTATAAGCTCCGAGTAATTTTATTTTATGGGTTGACAGGCTGTAGAACTTCAAGCAACACTTCTGAAAGTGTGATTTTATGGGATTAAGGTTATAGCTTAATTTAAGATATTCTGCACCTCTCTAAATTCAGATGGTAGTGTCTGGGGCTGCTCCCTTGCTGCTGCGTAATCCTTCACTCACTTTTTCTGACTCATGTTCTTCCACCCACTCATTGTGGGTGGAACTCCACTTTTTGTAAGAATAAGAAATAATATTAATGACTAAACTTTATTTTTTTTTAAAGGGAATAGGATATATACACTTTTTAACTGTATAAACTGAGATTATGCTAATCTGACAGCCAAAGATGTGATCACTGCTGCTGCTGAGGTAGATGGTAGACTGTAGCTAAGATAAAGACACAATTTTTACCATGTACAGGGTGAAGGCAATTTCCAGTAGGGTTTCCTTAACTGCAGCTGAGAGCTACACAGTTTAGGAAAGTCCCTTGTGCATTTAAAGCTGTTCAGCACATCTGAGAGCTGCACCATATCTGCTTTTGGGAAAAACCTATAAAGTTGCTCTGGTGTTTTTTAGGCACTCCTGTCTCCCTTCTCCTTGTTCTTCCCTCCCATCTCAAACAGAGTTAACCATTTGAAAAAGTTCTTAAAACGCAGTGAGGAGTGAGAGGAGTAGCCATTTTCCTATGTACTGATTATGTACAACATTTATTTGAATACTAGGTTTAAGGTATAAACAGAAACGGAAATCTGTTCTGGCTTGATTAAATAAAATTGCTGTGAGTTGTGTTGAACGGGCAGTCACAGAGATCTAATGGTCAGAGCTGGAGACCAGCAGCGGGAGGTTGAGCATCTGCTCCCTGTTCTACCATAATCTGTAAGGAAACCAGATCAGGTGTCTTTTCGGTATAAATGACATTAATAATGCTTACCTAGTCTTGTAAAGTGCTTCAAGATACTCTAATGAAAGATGGTTCGATATTTTTGTTGTTAAAATTACTTAGAGGAGTGACATTTATTTCTAATTACAACTAATTAATTGTATTATGAAGCAGTTGGGGAGGAAGGTTATAATCTTCAATTAATTAATATATATCTGACTTGATGAGCTGTTTACTTTCAATTAGAAATTCATGGAAAATTAAGTGATTGTTTTTGTTTTATACTAAAATTCCGAGTAAGAAGAATGATTACTTGCCAGATTGATGAGTTATTTCTGCTTACAGCAAGAAAAGAAACAAACAAAGAAACGTAGTCCTGTTCTATTTTGTTCCTGTTGAGAGTATAATTTAGAGGAAATTATGTCCATGTCTTCCCAAAGCATGAACCTTTATGAGGTTAGCAGAGTAACATCACAAGAAGTATTTTGGTCACAGGGAGACTGACTTGACTTGCAAATTTGAAAATCCAGTGTTTTGTGGCCTGCTTTGGTTTGGGAGGAATTGGGTGCAGGGGGGCACACGCTGCAGCATGGCAGAACATTGCCTGTGTCTATTGAGACCTTCCCACCTGGAGTATTAAACACGGGAAAGACAGTGATATATTTATACAGTCTGTTACTGAAAGCCATCAGCCTGTAGGACTCAGAAACAGTAAAACAACACCCTTTGCAGTGTGTTGTGGCACTAGATTCTTCTCCCTGAGGAGAATTTGGGACATGACATAAGGGAGAGTATCAGCTGTTTTTCGCCTACAGGTCAAGATGGCCTGAACACCCTGAACCTGATTTCTAGGAGACATGAGGAATCAGTGGTGCCATCATCCTCTATGCTGAACAGATTGGCC
Source organism: Anseranas semipalmata (assembly GCA_013399115.1). Taxonomy (NCBI): domain Eukaryota; kingdom Metazoa; phylum Chordata; class Aves; order Anseriformes; family Anseranatidae; genus Anseranas; species Anseranas semipalmata. The sequence goes on from VXAA01004298.1 coordinate 235,767, forward strand.
TGCTTGCCCCCTCCTACAGCTTTTGTGAGGAACAGGAGCTAATGAATATTATTTAATGGAGCAAGCCTTTGAAAGATAGAATGCAAAAAAGGCTGCTTGTGACAAAATAACCGTTTCTCTGTAGTGCTGGCTTCCCTCACACCTTGTATTTACAGACATCATGAATTTTCTAAATGCTAGACCAAGTGATTCTGTAAGTTTGATAAGGGACTGTGATTTCAGCAGGACTAATGTTGCATGTTGCATTAGTATAATGCATGTCTGTGAAGATCTGTGACAAGGGTAGGCTGTTCGGGGCTTCTGGGTCTATCCCTCAACAACAGTAGCATTATGTTTCAGTTTTTCCAGCCTGGTCCTTGTGCCACACACGTGTGTGGATGCTATGGAAGGGGCACACCTTGGCTGCTATACATTGTGTTGAGAAGGGAAGGTGGCAAGTTAGGCTGCTTTTCCCTGTCTCCATCCGTCTCAGTGGCTGAAAAGCTGATGGTGAGAAGAGTAGATTTGTTGCAGCCATCACAAGTCATGCTTATTTAGTGAGGAAATTGTTAAATGCTAAGGCCTCCTGTCAGCATAATATCAGTGTCCTACTTTCATGCTGCTGATTTACAAGTTGCAGCATATGACAGGCTTCTGTAAAATTCAGCTAACCTTTTGGAATGCTTTGATGTATGAATTAGTTACAAAGGTTAAACTTTCTGAAACACCCTTGTGGCTTTTATGGTAACATATGCACAAAGTCCTCATGCCAGTACATTCTTTATAAGCTCTGTCTTCCTTTGAGTTTTGTGGGACACTTGCCCTTTGGAAAAATCTTAACTTGTCTTTTATTCCAAGTGAGCAACCTGAGTCAAACAAAAAGGAGGGAATGAGAGTACAAGAGTGATTTCCTGCTTTTTATCAATAAAGTTTTTTCTGTACTCATATTGATGGCAAGGATGAAGAGATGAGTACGCTGTCCTAGCCATTGCTCCAGCCCTGGTTCATCCAGTCCACTGACAAGAAATTCAGGGTTTGAAAGATAGTCAGGTTTTGCACACTCAATGTGACTTCTCAGGGAGGTCTGGGGACATATTAAACTGGCCACTGTGTAAACAAGAGGCATTTATTTGTTGCAAAATCAGATAGCATCTGTGGTGCAAAGTTAGTGGAAATTTCACAGGACTGTTATTGAAGATTTGAATTCTCTCCCCTGCATCTGTTTGAAATCAAACCTCTCCCTCATTTACTCCAAGTAGGGAAAAATATGTTAAATGCCTTGAAATAAATTTTGCATTAGGGCTGGGGAAAGACAACCAGAGGGCTCAGGAAAAGACCTTTTAAACTTCTGTCGCACATTTGTTGCTTTGCTGTATTTTACTTCAGCCTCAACTCTGCAGCCTGTAGGCTGCAAGCCTGAAATTAAGCTCCTAAAATTATAAAAGCTTAAAACAAAGGGAACGTTAATGGTCACTGGCTTCTTTCCCACAGGCTTTGCAAGCTTTGATTTCCAGAATGTTAATAGAATAGGAAAGCATAAAGCTATTGCTGTTATACATTGCTTTTCTTATAGTCAGTATTACTACTGTCAAGCAGAACAGCACTTCCTAAAAACAAAAACAAAACACACCTGAGCTGATAGTTAACCTGAGAAAGCTAGTGCTACTTTTGATGAGCTAGGAAAGTGCACTGTTTTGTCCATTAAATGTACTCTTATAAATAGAATAAAAGCAGGAGAAGAGGGATGTGCAGTGATTCTTCACTGATATATGTTGCTTCAGTGGCATAAAAATAATGTAAAGGTAATTTTAAAGGTAATCTAACTGCCCTGAACACCCATTCAGTATGGTTTTGCCAATAAGGGGCCCTTTCACAGACCGTACCATGAAGGTCTACTCGAATTCCTTCATTAGAAAAGAAAATATGCCTTAGAGAGCAGCTGCTTTCAGTCACTTTTGGTAGGCTTATTGGACAGCTGAATGTAAAGCTGATGAGACTTAAAGTTGTGCTGGGGCATCAGAAGACTTTACAGTGTAGTTTAACTCTTGTAAGTGCATTGGCGAATCCTCACTAAGAAAAAAATCAAACTCCCCGATTCAAAGATACAGTCCTTCTCTGAAGGATACAGAAGTCTCTCAGGTTACTGGAGACTTTCAGTACTCCTTGGAAAAGACTCAGAGGCCAACCCAGTCAAGGTATTTCACTACAGATCATGAGTTAGAAGGTTGATTTAGAGGATCGTTTTAGAGTACTATCATGAATCAGAGAATGATTCGGGTTGGAAAGGGACCTTTAAAGATCATCTTGTCCAAATGATCCACATTAGTTCTGGGTGAAGGAGCCAACTGTCCAACACGTGAAGGAACAGAGTCAGATACAGTCAGAACTGAAACTGAATGGAAGATATTTCATTTTCAAGTATCCATGTTTTAGCATTATTGTCTAAATGAGCCTTCTAATTATCACCATGATTTCTACAGAATATAAACTAAAAAACAGGGAAGGGCTGTATTTTCAGGTGTCCACTAGTTTTGAGTGGTTGGTTTTGAGGCATTCTTTTATTCCAGGCTGTTTTTCCAAACAGTTCAATCGCTATACATTTCTAAAGTTAATATTCCTTTGCTAATCCCCTTCTTTCTCTTTGTTACACTAGCATGCAGCACCACTGCAGTGTGTTAGCAAAAGATCTGTAGCAGGTGGATTTCCACATTCATCCTGCTCCATCTACGGCCTGGCACAGGTTTTCTGTCAGCTCTTGCAGTTCTGCCAGCTACCCTCCCTCTTCAAAGCTGTTAATATGTTCTCCTGAATTCATTCAACAAAATTGGACATACAGATTTATGCTGGAAATAACAAGTGGTAGTGTTGTGTGTTTTTTCTTTCTGTTGAGGATACAGAGACACGGAAGAGGACTTCTTAAACTATAAAACAAGCATTAAATAGAATGAATGCACAGGTAAGGAGCGCAGGCTACAGATATTCAGAAGGGATGTCTATGAAGATGTGTGTTTTATTTGAAACCTTTTAAAAAGGGAAAGGCTCCTTTTTCAAGAATGTAGATGGGAAATTTTTTATTAAACTCTCCAGAAACAGCCCTACTAAATAGATGCAAAGTGTTCTGTGTTACTGAGGAAAAAGGGATCATGGATTATTCAGCTGCAGTTCTAAGAGAGCCTGTTATAACCACGCATTTTAATTAACCAGATCAGCTGAAGAAATGTTGTCTATATACTGCAGCATAGCTGTCCACCTCGAAAACTATCCTATTGATAAACAGGGGACTTCTATTTGCAGAGTTCTTTTCAAGTACATAAAAAATTTATTTGGGAGAGATTAATTAATAATTCAGCTAATGTGAAATTAACCTTAGGCAAATCAGCTTCCTTTATGCAGCATTAGGACATGCCCTGTCTGAATATCCGTATAGTGCCCAGGTATAGCATTGACACAAAAAATTCAATTCTTTGTAACTAAGCAGAATGCTGTTACAGCAAGGCCCATAATTTGAGATAACTTTTGTTTTCTCATGCGTAACAATTTTTGCACATTATGTTAATTTCCACTAAAAATTGATAGTACGGGGTTCCTTCAGAAGGTATGAACATCCAAAACACTGCTTTGCCTTTTTTTTTTTCCTGAGTATTTGAGCATGATTTTTTTTCACTGTATCATTTTGCTCGTTACTTGATCAATGAGTCTTCTCTACTGGCAGAGGTAATTTAAAACTATTGTGAATATTTCTCTTAATGTTCTTGTTGCTGAAAGCTTGCTTGCTGTTAGAGCTGATTTTGTGAACAAGGCATTGCAGAGCTCTGCAGAACTTGGTAGACTGGAATCCAAGGGCATCTGGTACACTTATGTTCTTGGATTCTCTTTTTAATTCTGGGAAATAGGTAATCAAAAGAGAAGAGGACTCCAAAATAGAGGAAATAAAGGATGTGAGAGAGAGAAATCTGAAAAAGAAATCAAAATAATGATACTTTTCCTTTCTATGAGAAGTAAACCTGCTCTTGGGGAGTCTTGCAGCTGGGAATCTCCCATAATAACCTTCGTTAAGGTTAAAAGTGCATCTTTTTCTATATAAAATCCTGTGATCTACTATAGGGATGCAAATTCATGAAAGCTAATGTTGCTAAATTGAAATGAAATTTGTAAGTTTCTGAGTATGTTCCTCTGGCTTTCACGTCAGTGAAGCATGGTTGTGCTGTAGTAGAACCTCTGTAGTTCGCCCACAGTTCTGTAAACCTCTTTCAGCTGCTTTTCTTAACTAATTTAAACAGAGGATTATCCAAAATAATAGTAAAAATTCATGAGCCTGTGCATGTTGTATAGTCTGCTGTTAGTGTTATATATTAGTTACTTGAAAAATTATAATGCTGAACAGCCTAAAATGCCATTTTGAGTTTCCTCTGTCCTGCATAAGGCCTTATCACCCACACAGCTTAAAAGACAGATTCTTCTATATTTTGTTTTTAAGGCAGAATTTCAGTACCTGCCAGGTGAACTTTGCTACCAGTTTTGGGTGGCCATGCTGCTGGATGGCTGAGAAAAGATTTGGGAATACTTTCTCAAATGAGCTGCTGGGACTGTACAAAAAGTTATCAAAGAGCTATAGCAAGCTTTGCACCAAAGTTGTCTTAAAGTTCGAATCAACAGCAGATTGCAGCTGGTTAGCATGTCACATTGGCTATTCTGGGAGCCCTCGATGTTAGGGAAGATGATCATCATCCCTCAGAAATGACTGTCAAGCCCCAAATACATATACACGTATATTCACAAACAAGAATATTTTGGTATCTTTCTCTGTTGATATTTAGAGTGTTGACAAATGTGGGACAACTTCTTAAGTATATGAGCTTAGGTGGAATTAATGAGTACTGGTAATAAATTCTCACTATAGAGTCTATACGTAGAAGCCTTTTCTTTTCATCATCTCATTAATGAGTTTGAGCCATTAACAGCTTAAGAGTGCTGAATAAGGATTTACATTTAATTGAAGTCCTCTGTTCTTAGCTGACAAGATGTATTTTATACACTTGATGGATGGTAATTAGTGTGATGAGGCTTTAAAAGAAATTGTCTTTGTTAAATTTAGAATTTGCCATGTTGGTTTATACATGAAGCCAAAGCATACTTATCGGTAGTTCTGTGGGTTTGGAAAAATGCATTTTATTATTATTGCTGATATATAGACGTTTTAAGATACTGTTACAGCCCAAATACAGCATGGTTTTAGATTTGAGAATGCAATCTGTTATGTTATGATTGCCAATTAATTTATACTGCTAGAAAATATATTTTCTTCTGTGTCAGAACATACCCTACAGCTACAGACAAGCCTGTATTCTTTTGGATAGCAAGGAATTGTGTGTAATTGTTTAAGTTACTGTGCTTACTAAGCTTTCAAAAAAACAAACCTCCATGAGTACTGCTGGACTTCAGTACATGCAAATCAAGGGCAACTGCCTGCCACTCAAGGTACAGGAATGTTGAGATGCCATGATTATTGGCTTTCTTAAGTTGTAAAATAAAAACTGGCTGTAAGTTCAAACTCTCAATGAAAAGAGCTTGGTTAATGACAATTGCATGCAGACTGCCTCACAAAGTTTATTGCTTCCCTTGGGGCAAACAGTTTATTTTCAACATACATGCTCTTTTAAAATAGGAAGGTATAAAGATTTAATATACAGGATTTTGATTTACAATGTTAGTCTTTTTCCCTATATTCTGCCATTGTGACTTATGTATTGCCAATGTCATTAGGGATGAATGGAAATCTATTGTACAGCATCTTGCATGTTTGAAGGAAATCTACTGTTTAATGAAAGACAAGTTACTGGCTAGTAATAGAAGTGGTAAGCATCTTTTGAGCTTATATAATAATACTGCTAGTTTTTGCTGCCGTCCCACATTTGTATCAGTAGTGCAGCTTGGAAACTGTTGTTAAGGATTAATGAAATTAGGGAAAACTAATCATTTAGTCCTAAAAGTACAGAGACTATTTGGGAAAGGTGCAAGTGGCCTTAGGAAAAGTTCCACTGAATGGTTTCTATCACCGTCTGTTGTGATCCTTTGTTGGAAGGTGGATAGTACGTATATTACGCTCTGAGTCACAGGTGGAACATGAAATGAAATTCATTTCTGAATTGGAAATGACTTTTATATGTAATGCATATGTATTCTGGGTAGTACAGTGTGTTTCAGGAGAAGCTGGCTGGTATGAAGAAATGTAGAATGAAGCCTGCATTGTTCTGAGGATATGACTCATGTTACAGATGGCTGGAAGGCCAATACCGTGATATGAAAGTGTTATATTACAAAGAATAGTGTACTGCTAACAAAACTGTGATGTGCTGTAATGATTGTTTGATGTTACTATTTTTTTGAAGAGGAAAAGATGATCCTTTTCTCAAACTTCAGCTAAATATTTTTATATAAGATTACTGTGATTGTTATTAGTGAGGAATGTGGGGAATAAACTCATCTGGTTAAAAAATAGATTTTTGAATATATAGCTGTTTTTTTTTTTTTAAACTGAACCATAGGTAATTATTTTTCAGAGATCAGTTAGTTTTAACTGTGTGGCAGGAATTAGTGGCAGCCCCTTTTGTGGTGGGTAAGAAGGCAATTTCCCAGTATATACCATGTTTTTAATATGCATCCCACCCAATGTTAATAAGATACATCTGCCACCATCTGCACATCATTGAGATACAACTGCTTGCTTTCATTTGCTACCAAGTCTCCTGGAAGGTAATATTTGAAACTAGCTTCATGAAGCTAGTCAGAGCACTTTGTATACCTTACAAACAGTCCTGTTTAAATTTCAGTTTGGGGGGATGGAGAGAGGAGGTAACATTCTATGAAAAATGTTAAGCGCTCAAGTTTTGCAAGAAGTGAGTGGCATCTGGGTGTTTAAATTCCCATTTTCAGATTTGAAAATCTTTCCTGTAGTCTGTTTTAAACTAAACAAGCTAATCCATAGGAAACTGAAAAATTAGTAACAAAACATCAGTGAAGGTGATGAAGTCCAAAGTGTTTTTCCGTGTGACTCCAGATTGCATTTTGTAAGCTGCATTCCCCTTTTTTATTCCTTTATCATCTGTGTCTTTTGCATAACTTACCACAAACCAAACAAGTTTCTGCATAATTGGAAAAATAAATAAAAAATATGCAAACATGAAACAATATGTATGCTAGAATATACATTATAAAATCTGTATTTTGGAATAAGGAATCCAATTATGATGGTCGTATTTTCAGTGGCTCAGAGATTGTATGACTAATGCATTATTATTGCTTATTATCTACATTCTAGCAAAACACATGTTCAGTCTTCACATTTCCTTCATCTACAGCTACTTGTAATCTTGAGGGCAATGAAGGGAAGAATTACAAAGACAATTAGGATGCCCAGCTTCGACTGGAGATCTTGTTTGTACCTTTGAACATTTTGTGCATGCTTTCTCCCCTGAGTTACAGCTGAACCAGCAGAAGGGGCTGGTAACTTCATTATATTATTTTGAAGTTGATTTGTGAGTTTTGCAGCCTTCAAGAAAGTGGAAAATATAGTGCCTAATTTAAAATCAGAACCATGAGTTCTACAGCACCAATTATTATAGACTGTTAAAGAACTGTTACTCAAACGTGCAGTAAGTTCCTGACCATAAAGGGCACATGTAAGACCCAACAACACAGCCCATGTTTTGTCATGAAGCACAGAATAAATGCTAGGGGAGTGTACTCAACTAGAGTAATGCACATTACCAGCAAGCAGTATCATATCATTGCTACACATGTTAAAAGTAGTCATATAGGAAACAACAAAATACTAAGATGAAATGTATTTTTGTTATTTCCATATGAACTGAGTCCCATAGCTTCATAAAAAGGTGTCTTACATCATAAGAAGGCAGTTTCTCGCTCTCATTAAATGAGGTATGAAATAGAAGTTACTGAGAAGTTTTTTTATTTGATTTTTCAAGATGCCAGGAACCAGATAGTAGCAGTTTAAACAAACAAACAAAAAAGATGCTTAAAATACTGTTTTTCAAAACCGCTTGCTTAACTTCTGGAAAAGCTCAGTGATCTTCCCTGACTTTTTACTGGCACTCTTAAGGCATATGCAGTCCTCTTCCTGATTCTTTTCTGTTTTCCATCTCTCAGTATAATTATGCACTTGAATAGTAGTGCCCATAAAAATGCAAAGTTTTCATATAGTTAGTATATCACTGCTATTATGGGATATAGCACAGGTATAATACATGACAACTATAGAAGGTACTGCTGGATATCAAGTGAGAATAACTGTAATAAAAGCTGACTTCATGATGACAACTCTTGCAGGCTGGTGGCAATATCAAGGTTGTGTTTGTTTGTTTGTTTGTTTGTTTTTTTGTTTGTTTGTTTTTGTTTTGTTTGGTTTTGTTTTTTCCAGCATTAAGCAATTAAGTTCCTCAGAGACCAGGCTAGTTAAATGTTTTGTTAATTTGAAGAAGAAAAGGATTTGCACACAGAATTGGGCAGATGATTTTCGCAATGGTGTAGTGAAGCAATAAACCTCGTAATGTATTTATGTCCTTGTTTGGAGTGTAAGTAAATGAGTAATTAGGATGTTTCAGTTCCTATGTCCTTATATTAATAAAGTCTGTGCTACCACAAAACATTTTGAGATTTTGCAAGGTTGAATTGTAATTAAGAAGTCCTACATGAGCTTAATGCTATCACTAATGTTGAAGTAATAGAAACATAACATTCAATCAAGAGTGCAAGGTGTGACATATGGTCAATGTATTAGTCACACAGGAACGTAGGAAGTGACTGTTTTAGGGATTAAGAAGACATTGAGGGCTTTTTGGAAAACTCTTTTTGAGATAGATCTCTAGTTGTTCTGTTTCTTCTTGACAAGACAGTTTGTGGGAAACAGTAAGAAACTGTAAGAAAGAATTCAAGATTTTGTTTTGTTGAAAAGTTTGCTTGATTTCAGTAACAAAGAATTTTAAAATTGTGGTTTTCACATGAACATAAAATATTTCCTGTAATAACTTCAGTAAATTTCATTGATGTGTTTAGAAAGAAAAGCCTACTAAAGCAATAGGGGTTAACTGCCTTTTTGTCCCTTCTCAGTAAAACAATACTCATTCTTACATTTGAATGCTAATGCTGTAGCCATGATAGTCTAATATTATGAGCAAGACAAGAATTTTAGGGAGGTGTGATCTCTATGATGGGTAGGTCAAATAAAACATACTACCTCTCTTTGCAAATATTTGTTCATGATTACTTTTACAAGGCTTGTACTAGTTCTAAATTTGACATAATTTCTCTGGTAGGTAAAATGTTGGACATCGCTCTCAGCTATCTCTTCTGGATTGTCTTGAATATACTCCATTTTATTAATTTACAACCTTCTTGGTGATCTGTTTATAGCTCTTGTACACTGTCACTTTTTCTTGTACCTTATTGTGTTCCATTCACCATTATGACAAGAAATAGTTTGGCTGTAACCCTGAGGATCACATCAAAATCCTGTATTGTACCACTGTGATAGCACCAGTTCTAGAAAGCTTAGCTAAGAAGAATATCGAGGCTGCATATCATTGACTGATAGGTGACCTCCAAGCACACCTAAGTACATAAGAAGTTACCAATACAACTGTGTTTCATTCAGTGTGGAGTGAAATGAGTTCTTGTGCGTCTTCTTAAGGGAAACTAAATGTTATCTACAGTAGCTGTAATTCTGATTTCATTAATTTATATCCTTCACTGCAATTTAAATTACTGCCAGCGGCATAGACATACTATAAGGCCTGAAGTAGTTGCTGCAAACAACCTCTGCCCAAGCAAATATGCTGTGTACTCATGTAATCGGTAAGTTTCCCATTATTTGGTTTTATTATTGCTTGCAAATTTGATCTTTCATAATTTGCTTCTTTTATCTTCTCTACATTGTGTGTTTTCTAGATGAAGATGTTACTTTAACTTGTAAAAAGGGGGTGAGTGCTGTTCCTTTTGATGTCCAATGTTACCTTCTCCTGGCTGTAAAAATAAACCTAAAATATATATATATTTTTTAATCTGCTGTTGAAGGAAGTTGAAGTAGTTGTTTGCAGTCTGAGTTTATTTTTATAATGTCTTAATGTCAATTAGTGGTGTTTTATAAGTAATAAGTTCTAAATGAGTGGCCACAAATTTGTTACAGCACCTGTCTTTACTGCCTAATGCTCTTGCCTTTTAGTGACAGTGGATCTTTACACACTGGATAGATCATTTCTTGCTAGCATTCATCTACTCTTTATTTTCTCCATCATTCACTGCATTCAGGTTATGACTCCCATACACAGAGATGAAATTAAAATACAATTGATACTTAGTATGCTGAAAGGATTAGCTGCTGCTATCATGTTATACAGAAGAATACAAAGTAAGAAGGCAAACACATCTGTATGCAAGAGATACCTGTGATTAAGCTAACTACCCACTGGATGTCACTATTGTTCCACAGAAATTCATCTAAGAGAATATTTATCTAGAGTTGAATGGCTGACTGCAAAGACCTTTAGCTTGCAGTAAACTGAGAATTTCTAATTGTGTTTGCAGGAATATTGTACATTTATGTTCATTTTTGCAATTGAATTTTATGTCAAGGTTTGCTAGTTCATTAAAAAAAAAAAAAAAAAGCATTGCCAAATGTTAAGCCATGATGACTGTGTAAGTCAGATAGTGAGTAATGAAAACCTACCAGCCAGTAGAGACGCTTGCATTCATTATATTCAAGCCACTTGTTCTCATTATTATTCTCCTACTCTGCAATTGCTGGAGGTAATCTCAACCCAGTGAATGAACATTACCAGTCTGCTTGAATTTGCTTAGTACATTAGTTATTTTCTTTTCCAAAAATGTGCATTCTGTATCGTTTAGTATACTGAAATATCACTGGTATATTTTAAGAGCTAGTGAATAGCATCTCTGTCTTTTCATTGAGAAGCCAGGTAGTCCACTGTCTAGGAGGATATCTTTGAGGAAAGAGACTGGATTATCTTCCCAGTACTCAATTGGTGTGTGATCTCAAGCAAATTACCCCAAATCTCTGTTGTTGTTTCCTTTGCAATCTTTTGTCTGTCTTCTCAACATTCCTTGTATAAACATTTAGCATAAGAGATTGTTGCAAGGTGTTTGTACAGTAGCTAGCAGAGGACATCCTGACATCTTTTCAGATATTTGGGGTAGTATCATAAAATGAAACAGCCTTGTTTGGTGATTCCACCCAACATTTGTCTTGTCATTGTTTAAATAACTATTGACTGCAAAACCAATAAAAATGAAAAGGGTACGGCATTTTGTCTGTGGCTTGAAATGGCCTGGTCTTCAAATTGTAGCCCCAGAACACAAGATATGACTCAGGAAAAGGAATAGAAGTTGATTTAAAAAACAAACAAACAAAACCAACAAAAACAACAACAACAACAAAACTCTAAATGCATTCTTGCTCTTCTAAACTTGGAATATATGGACAGCATCAGGTCCATTGAAGGACAGACAAGTTATGAGAGGCATTCAGTCACATCTCCTTCCTCAAATTGGTACCTGAGATACTTGAAGTAGGGCTTTAAAAGCCATCATAGCTGTCACACATCCAATGAGGATTGCTCGGCATCAACCTGTTAAGGCTTTAATAGTTCTATGGGAAAATGGCATCAAAATATCCAAAAGCCAAGACAGAGTGGGACAAGAATTCTAGATACCTGCTATCCAAACTGGAGAGAAGCAGATGAGAAATTTCTTCTCTGGAATCACTTTACCACTTCATTTGTATTCAGGAAAAGTATAGCCTTTCACAGGGGCTGGAAGTTGCTTAGCTAAGATGAGGTTGTTTCCTGCAAGATGATTATAATTTGTGACTCTGGTGGCCTAGCCACCCACAACAAGTCACTTCTATAGTGTTTAATTTGACAGCAGTGAGATTAAGGTTTGTTTAGTTTTTGTTGTCTTTGTGCAGATCAAAGCATGGGTTTTGTAGTATGTTTTAACATGCTATGAAGCTGGTTAAAAATGTTTTCTAAGCCATAGCCACTAGAGTGGGATTTAACAACTCAGTTCTCAGGCCTCAGGCTGTGGAAGAAGGTTCAATTAGTTATACTGGGCATTTTATTTTGTATAATAAGACAGCAGTTTCATTATCAATGGCAATAGCAGCAATTACATGTTCATCTGTTTTTGGTATATAGTTGGAAATGCATGAAAAGTGAAGTCTGTCTGTTGTTTCTCAGGCAATAAATGACTTACTTGATCTGAGCATATCTGTGCTGGAATATAAACATGCTGAATTTTCATTATTTTTGTTATCCATCTATGATTAATGACATACTGGCCTTATTTGCTTTTTCACTCCTGTAGTTAAATATTTTTCAAAGGGAGCTAGTGATAATTTTACAGGTATTACTTCCTGTAGGAGGTTATGGATTGATTTTTTTCTGATTATTGAGATAGTTAGAACAAGGCATTAAAGACACAAAAGGGAGCATATAAAGTCAAACTCAGTTATTTACAACTCATTCACAATCACAATCCATTAAGAAGTTTTAGAATATATAGATTATTTTTAGATAACAGAAATTCTAAATTAATAATATGAAATTATTTTCAGAATGTAGTTAGCACTCCCCAGGCAAAAGAATAGCAGGACTTTCTTTTGTGTGTGTGTGTGTGTGTGTGTATGTATGAAATGTATGTATGTTTTGGGTCAAATTTTTTTTGCTTTGGTAGTACCTAATATTAGTCACCATTGCAGACATTGAAGCGTGTAGAAGTACAGAGATGGTTCTTACCACTAAGTTTAGAGCAAACTATAAACCTTCAGCACAGAGATAACCAAGACCTTCTGGTTGAAAACTGAATCCTATAATAGCGAAGATAATTCAATTTGTACTGACTTTTAGTAGCAACTTTTAAGCTACAATTCAGTTTAAAAGTCATAGTCTGCTCAGTGCTGCTAAAATGTCTTAAGCACTTCTATTATTAATTGTTTGGGATCCTCTCTGTATTCAATAAAATGGGGTCTCAGTGTTGCAGGGTTCAGTGTAGTCTCAAGCTTCTACTCTTGGTTATTTCCTCACTACAGTCCTTGAAAATGAGAATGGTTTCACTATATGAAAAAACAAACTACAACAACAAACAATAACCCTTCCACTGTATTAGTTCTTTTTAAGAGATGCTTTATAGCTTTGTTTTCATTATACCTAACATATTTCAAGGTGATTGGCTGTATTATTTTTCTAGTAAAAATTTAGCAGAACATCCTGCTAAGGTCTTGCTTTTTCTAATCTGCTGCAATGAAACTGCTTTGTAGAAACATTCCCTCCCAAGTAATTGAAGATGTGCAGTTTACTAAGCCAAATGAAGTTACAAAATAGACATAATTACATTACTGACTACTTCTATATGGGTGCTGCTGTATTATTTCAAGAATGAAAAAAAGAAAACCTTTCTGTTCAAAAGATCATCAAAATAGGTTTTTTTTTTTTTTTTTGCAAATATGGGGGATGTTATATTCTAATGCGATAAACAGAATTACATGACTTTGAGAGAGGGAAGGCAGGGAGTAGCCAGGTTACAAATCAGTATTTTGTCCAGAACTACTGATGAATGACTTCACATTGAAAATGAGTATCTGAATTCTTGTAATGTTATCAGGGTTTTGCTAAGAGAGAAAAATAATTTGTCACTGATTTTTTTTTTAAGGATTTTTAGATGCAGTCTTCTTAGATCAGTGAGTAACCAGTTTTCTCTGAAAGCTCTTTTGCAGTTGCTGTGTTTCTAAAATGTACACTGTTTGGCTTTGTACGTAAGGAAGCTTTACTTAGTTATTAGAGAGACAGTGTGCAAAATGCATCACAAAACCCTAACAAGCCCAGCAAATAAAAAGAAATAGAAGAAAATGACAGATTTAATTGTTTCCTCAGCTACATTAATGTCTTTGACAGTCTTGAAAAGAGAATTTCTAATGAGCACTTGAACAAATGTGTGCAGGAAGTGGTCTTGCTTTTGCTACTGCACATTTGAGTTCCTCTAATTGCATCAATAAGGAATTTCTGCTCCTCATTTAATGAATGCCTTTTGACTACTTTCTGAAAGGCAACTGGATATAAGGGATAAACACTGGCACCTTTTGTATGAAGTCGCATAAACAGGTTTCCATTAGTAGTTATCAGCCTTAGAAAAATTATTATAATGCAGTAGAGTAAAGCCCATTCTACACTTTTTATTCTAAAATTTTTATTAAGCCTAGGTTTCTCTCTACTTTGCTTTTGGTGTGATAACTCACGTCCTAAGACAGTGCTTTAGATCACCACTGGCTTTTATTATATCTTGTGCTGGGCAGAAATCAGGCATTCTTTCAGAGCTGTTCCTGCACCATTGCTTGCCTCAGACAAGTCAGAATTCTTACGATGCTTTAGTACCTGGGTCTTTAATTTGTTCTTGGTTCAAAAAGTGAGTTTCAGAGCATGGGCTGGGGTTAATATGGGGGAAGGGGGCTGGGTTTGATTTTTTTCTTCTTTGTTGTCATTTTTCTCCCTAAACAGAGGCACACTCACTGCAGGTGCAGTGGATTAGTTATGAAAGAAGTTTTCTATTTAAAAACAAGCAAGACTTTAATGAAATCAGTAAAGGGTTTGTACAATAGGTATTGTATTAAACCAGAGCTCAGGCTTCACATTGATTGCGGTATTTAAATTTCAATGAGTTGATTATGTATGAGAGTAAAATGACCAGTATTATGAATGTACAAAAAAGTGACATGGAAGAGCTGTGCCAGAAAAGTGAGAAAAACGTTCCCTTTATAGTCCCTAGAGTTCAATAAAGCACCACTATTTCCCAGCTTTTAAAAGCTCTTTTATCACAATGGTTCATACCTCGCATTCCCTGGAGCCTGATTTGTTATACGTGCAGGGTCCTGCTCCATTCAGCAGCATCTCACTGGTTTCAGTGTTGGTAGGTTTGTAATCTACATAAAATTCCTGTGTGCTTGGAGTCATTTGCTTCAGTGACTGTCTTTTCTTTTTCCTGTGCCGTCGCATGAGAGAGCGCTGCTGCAGCTGCTTCATACTGGCTGGGTAACGCTTCCATGACACATAGATTACCAGCAGGATCACAAGCACAGACAAGAAAAGGGCCACGCTCCCTGCTATGATTTTATGGAAGGAGATGTGTTCTGTGTCGTGCTCAGGTTCGGAGCTTGATTCAGTGGCTCCAATAGTTGGGGGCAGAGGGGGCTTGCTGTCATGTTTAGGCCTGGTGAGTTTTGGTTTAAATGTTGGCTTTGGGAGAGCTCGTGCTAATTCAAACCTTTCCGTGGTACTTTTGCCACAGATGCTGTAGTTTTTCACTGCATCAATAACATTCACCCCCTGCAGCTCTTTGGGGCTGGCACAAATAATTGTATTTTCCCTCAGCCCTTTAAAACTTTTAAGCCAGTTTACCAGCGAGCAAATGTTTCTGCTGCATTCCCATATATTCCCAGCAAGGCTGATGTCATTGAGGGATATCCAAGAGTCCAAAATTTCTTGACCAATAAATGTGAGCTTGTTTGAATCCAGGTTGAGGCGCTGTAAATTGGGCACACACTGAAAAACACTAGGTCCACTGAACGCTTCTATTTCATTGCCAGATAAATCAAGTCTTTGTAATGAGCTCCAGGTCCAGGACATAGTTTGTCCTATCACACTGATTTTATTCCACTGTAAATAAAGGTTTTGAAGGCTGACTAGCCTTGGAAAAAGTGCCAGGTTGAGCTTAGAAAATTGATTGTGCTCCAGATGAAGCTCTTTTAGTCTGATCATGCCTGCAAAGACATTTCTTGCTAAACTTCGGATGCGATTATAACCCAGGTCCAACAGTTCAAGGTTCCTACAGTCTTGAAATATTCGAACAGGGATGGTTCTTAGGGAATTGGACCGCAAATGTAAACTCAGCAGCTTCCTTAAGCCCCTGAACTGTTCAGATCCCAGAGACTGCAGCTGATTGTATGACAGATCCAAATTCCGGAGATTTGTCACAGGTCTGAAGGTATTATTAAGAAAATAGGAGATTCTGTTGGAACTCAAGATCAACTCTTTTAGTCTGCGTATTCCATTGAAAGCATTTTCGTCAATATTGCTGATGTGGTTATGGTCTAAATAGAGCCAGGTGAGTTGATTAAGACCTTTAAATTGATTGTATTTTAGTTTTTGGAGGCTGTTATATCGAAGGGACAAACCTAAACAACCAGCAGATATACTTGAGGGAATCTCCTGCAATTTCTGAGATTCACAATATACCATTTTGCCTTCACACCTACAGCCCTTAGGGCATCCTCGTTCAGCAGAAGAAAGCATTGTCAGTAATACAGTAGGGGCTATTACCAGAGCTACAGCTGATCCGCTCAGTAGCCTAATTACATTGAAACCTGGAAATAAAAACAACTTAGAAAAGTTATCCCCCCACACATCAGTCATTTCTTTCAATCATGCTAAAATCTTTATTTCAACAATCATTTAAAAATCCCTAGGTTGACTCAACTACTTTTCACATTGTTTTCTTTACTCAGATTTTCTTAAAGAATGCCTTTATAAATACTGAAAAACAGTTGGGTAAAAGGTGTAATCCCTAAGCAATTTAACTGTAATCACAAATCACATCAAGGTTAGTCTATGGAGTAATTAAAGCAGAGGCTATGCAGTGGCTATGAATTGTATATTAAAAAAATAACATGAAAAACATACCCATCCTTTGTGTTGTTCAAAGGTCGTCCTTAGGTCTTTTGTTTTTTGCTTAGTGTGCCACAAGCATGGCAGCCCCTGTCAGCTGCACTGTAGTGAGTCAGGGCTCGCTGACACCCAGGAAGAAAAATTGGACCCCTTGGGAGATGGACCGATTTTGGAACATTATTCTTTGCCAGCCATGCAGAACACTCCAAGAATAAATCAATCCCAACACAGCGTTCGCAGCAAAATGTCAAATTCTTCCTAGGTAATAGGATCTTCATGGATATTACGTTTTTGCATCTTTATAGTTAGGAACCTGGCTTTTAAAATTTCTCTTTATAGGAAAGCATGTTAGATTCTTCCAAGCACCGTTTAGCTATCTGAATTCACACATCTGTATTCCATAGCACAGCAGTTCCCTTACTTAGTACCCGATCCGGCTAGGAAGCTGCTTTGTAGCATAGAAGGTAGAATAAGCCCATACAATGAACAAGCTCTGCTCACTTCTGCGTACTGTCATTCTGAAAGCTCCGTCTGACTGTTGCTTTGGTTTCAGTGAATGCAGTCTTATGTAAAGCTGCCCCCAGTGGTGAAGAATATTATGGGCATGTGCAGAAATGTCTTCCTTTTATCTTGCAAATGAGTAAGCTCTGCTGGGAAAAGAGTGATTGTTCTGAGTGACTAATAGGAGCAGACTGGTCAGCTTCAATGTAAACTAGTGAGGTGTGCTGAAATATCCAAATCCTCTCAGTGTCTTTTGCTGCTTGTGAAAGCTGTTTTGCATCCTTGAACTTAATAGCTCTGTATGCATTGCTGAGACTTTTGTCTGAAGGGCTAGCATGACATTTGTAGGACACAGATACAAATTTTCAGTCCTAAGGGTTTTTTTTTTTTCCCTCATTGCACTAGACATGCTCACATGACCTTTTTGCAATAACTCACTATTTTTTTTAGTGAAGTATCAGCCCCTCAGTGTGTCTCTTACAAAGCATTTCAGCGGGGACACTATATTTTACAAATGAAAAATGTTTCAGAGCTGACATTTTGCCTTTTTACTTTTTTCTCCTCTGTTAAAAGGCATAACGCCAGGAAGTTAGAAGAGAGTATTGTACTCGTTTATTTCCCGACTTGCTGTCACTTCCTTCCACAACACCAACACTTCAAACACAGGCTTCTGTAATCCTTACAATATGGGGACTAAGCAGCTTGGTGTGGTACCTTAATTAGGTGAATTGTTTTTACTGTAACTTATGTCATGGGCAGGATTTGATGTGAAGGTACAAAATACAGGGTTCTTTTAGATGTGTGACTCTGGACAGTTCTTATGTCACAGAGCCTTTTCCTCTTTCCTTTCTCTTCTCTTTTTTCCTCTGTGCTGTAGAGAAAGGACACATCCTCTTAACTGGGCAGAGCAATGATAAGATGGCATTATAGCAAATGCACCCCACTAGCAGTCTTCCCTCACCCAGAAATATGTGATCAAGAGGTGGTGGTGGGGAGGTGTAAAGTCATGGCTCTGTGCAAAGCAAGAACAGGCAAAAGCCTGAAGAGAAGTGTGCTGCTCGTTAGAAGAGTACAGATTACACTCCCTCACATGCAACCAGACAGCTCTAAGTACTGCTGTTCCTCTCTGAAGCAGAATCCTTACCCCTTGGAGTAATGTGCTTTGGATTTTCCCTTATTATCACTGCTGTGAGCACTGAAAAACATAAAATGAGGTGAAACCTGAATTTTTCTGTGCTTTAAAATGCCAACATTACTTAGTACTTAGTCTGTGAATGACTTCAGGCTTAGAGCAATCCCACTAGAATTAATGCACCTACCTATAGTGCCTAAATTAGGAGCACAGTCGCCTCTGGCTAATAACTGTGAACGTTTTTTATGTCATGAGTCTAAAATACTTATCTGCATCAAGCCACATTGTGTGGGTCAGGTTTGTGGAGATGTAAAGGGTTAATTCCTCCATTAATTTGTCATTCTGAACTACAGCATGTCTTTAGCTCTTAAATCTGATCTGTAGGGTTGAGGAGCCAGCGACAAACTGCAGATTGCACTGGGCACTGTGACAGTCTAGGGAGCTGTTCTGCTGACAGGTGTGTCACGTGCCTGTCCTGGTGTGCCTGTTACAGGTTTTCCATCACTGCCTTGGGGTCTCTGTGTACTTGATGGAGCAGGACGGGCATCTTTGGAAGACAATTCAGACCTTCTGTAAGCCAATTTGTCTCCTGGAACTGCCACTCTTTCTCTGTTTGACAGTAGAGGATGCCTGTGACAAGTAAGCTCCTTATTGAAATGGCACAGGTTCCTAAACTCAGATGGGGTGAAATTAAGTATGAATCTTCACCTGGTTCAAATGCGGCACATAAAGCTTCAGATAACATCCAAATTCTTTCTCAAGAAGAGTTGGTGCTATTCAGTATACTAGTTCAGTCTGAGCCTTCTCCCCAAACTTTGCCAGTTCTATGTCTTTTCCTCCTTGGTCTTCTCTTCTTCCTCCACTTTCTTCATGGAGTTAACAAGTAATTTTTCTGCCACCATGAGTCAGCAGAGCTTTGGTAACTTTTCCAGGGTTTTAATAATTGCCAATATGGTGGACAAATATGAGGGAACAGACACTCTTTTACCATGAGTTATTTTCATTTTTTTGAAAGGGTTGAGACATCAAGAGATGAACAGAGAACATCAAATCTATATTAATGGATTGCCAAATTCAATTTTCTTTACCGAGATCCTATTTGAATTACACAAGCAGGAAAAGTGCCAGTGTCTGATAAACAGTTTTTTAAAATTACATTTCTGTATCTTCATACAGCTGAATGGGTTCTTTTCAAATTGTGGAAATAAAGCTGCTCCCAGTATGAAACATTCCATACAAAATTTCAGCACAGTATGATGGCCATATTATAAACTATGAAAAACAGGGCATTAAGTTAAAGCTGCATTTTAGATAAGAAGATACCTTTTGTAAGTGATTTAACCTTTGCCTTGTGTCAAATACCGTTTATGTATCTTTGCAACCCCATTACCTTCTAACCCATGCCACTAGGAGAAAAGAACTCGAGGCCAAACTGGTTAACATCTCTTATGGATAAGCTAGTTCTCATTAAAACTAATATCAGAATTCCTGAGTGCCTAAAATCAAGGAGTTTATTAAAGGATTGGTGTGAATTTAACTTAGACTCCATGTGAGTTTGTGTCAGATAGGTGCTGTAGTGCCAGGACATTTTAAGCTCACCTCTCTGTGCCACTGCTAGGCAGCCCTGCCTGCTGTCCTGAAATAGCAGTTGCAAGTCAGAAACAGGAGGTAAAAGCTGCAAGTAACAAGTCTCAGTGACTTCACACTGACTGAATATTAGTGCTCAGAAACAATGTTATTCCTTCTCTTCTGCCTATGAAAACAGCATTTTATACAATTCTGCAAAGACAATACTCTTAAGAGAAATATTTCATTTATTTGTGTACTCTCTTACACAGTCTGTGTTTTGGGATTTCAGCCTCAGACATAAATTGAGGTGCCACATACCTTATTAGTTTTGAGTTGTATGCCTCCATGATCATTCTGATTTGTTTTTCTGGGCTTTCTCTGAGGGTAAAAATGACATACATCAGAAAATACAGTGACAAATGTGTTGCTACGTGTCTTAATGTTCATACAGATGAAAAGCCAGTGTTGGGTGGAGCCTATGATGAACGCATTGTTTTCTTGATCAATGTGACAGACAAATTAAACTCAAAGATGTTTGAAAATGGTGCACTATCCCAAGGTGGAAATGGCCCAGATTTTTCTCTTAATACCAAATTTTCAGTAGGCTGTCTCTCTGGATATTGCTCTCTATGGATTTTCCTCACTGACAGATTTTGTGGTAATTTGCTTTAATTTAATTTCATGTTTGGTTTTGGTTTTGCTTATTTAGTTAAATTTGAGTATATTTTCTTTTTCCATACATTCTGGCTGTGGTCTGCATGCCTAGCTGCAACCTCCCTGCGGAAAACTCGTTACTGCCTAACCTGAACTGCAGCCAGAACAGCGAAGCTTGTTTCAAAAGATCACATTCACTGTGAAGGCCGGTACCTCCACAGAGCTGGTTTAGAATTAAAACATTTTATAAAGGGTAGGTGAAAGAGTAATTCTTGCATGTGTCAGTGTCATGAGGAGGCATCTGTAATGACTAGGTATGTCTGTTTGCTAAGGACAGTTGCAAAAGAGGGATGACATAATTACCATGCTCCAGTAGGATGGGGACTGAGGCGTGCAGGGAAGAGTTTAGACTTCTGGATACTGCATTTTTCTTTTCACAGATAGAGCTCGTAGGTCTAGGGGTGCCTTTTTGTGTGTAATCACACGTCCCTTTTGGGAACTATAGTTAACAAGTGCTGCACTGTGTTCTTTTTGGGTTTATGAAGTGGCAAAGTATGTCTTTTCCTCAACTTTATTTTACTATAGAGAAACCAGGAATCAGCTGGGTTAGCAATAGTAGCTTGTTCTAAATGGTACTGTAGTGTGCTATCACTGTATCATTAAGAGTAGATAAGTCTAATAAAATGTTTGCAATTTTTGAGCCAGTGATTAAATGAACCTGATGTTCTATGAGGATCAGATTAGAGCTGGAGGAGTATAACTCCCAGGGTAAATATCAGAGCGTGGGAAGACAGAGGGAAATTCAGAAGGATGCAGGATTTGCCAGAGGTGGACATAAGGAAAGGGAAGTGTGGGAAAGTGAGGTTCAAGGAACATGCAGTAAAGGGAAACAAAGTACTCTGGAGAAACAGGGAAGAGGACTGAGAATAGGAGGGTCTTATCCCAGCAGTTTGTTAGTAGTGACCTAAAGGACCCTGGCGGTAAACAGTAGATGCAGGAGATGGATAAATAAAAACATTCCTTTGCTCTTCTGCTATGAACAATTAGATTTGCAAGGCTACCCCGACCTCTGTGAGGGTGAAAGGATCCCATGTTACAAATTCTGTGATAAGCTGAAGGAAGATCTGAAGCTGATTAAGAGCCATGCCTCCTTTCTAGGAGTCAGTAACCTCTGTAACATTTGATTGCTTGTAGAGGACATCAGGGACACATCTGTCAGTTTGTGTAAACCCAGAGGATCATCTCAGTGCCATGGTTCACAGGGCAACATAGGCTATCACTTTCCTCATGCACAGTTACACACTGTTGAATAATAAAGCTTTTCCAGCTGTACAATTTTGTTAGAAGCTGTGCATTGTGGATAGGTCACGGGGGCCTCTAAGCTGTCCCAGTGTAAATTATACTGCATGCAAGCTTACCACCTTTGTTCATGGCATCCAGTGGCTAGATATTTTGGATCCTGTCATAACTCCTCTATCCTTAACGAGGCACTGGATATCCAATTGTTGGCTGATTGACTTTTTGTCCTATGATTTTGAAGCAGTTTGAAAGCATGCAGTCTGTCCTTCAGTCCCATCATCTTGAGGCACAAGTACACACGATACATCCCTTTTTGTACTTCCATAGTTATTCTATACCTATTGTCATTTTTATTACTTGCTTTGGGTATGATTTATTTTTGATGCATTTTTGAGCTATAATGACTGGCAAAATTTCATGTGAGGATAAAATAGTCACTTAAATCTAGGAAAAGTTGTCGTCTTTCTTTTTTTTAATGCAAAATTATTCAAATATTTGGCTAATAAGGTTGTCAACTTCTGTTCGCTGTAGGACTTTTTTTAGATGTTACAAGCATTTAATTTTGAAAACAATCTAAAAATCTGCTTAATAACTTTAATTTTGTATATAAAAATTGTGACAGGTGGCTAACATTTTAATTAGTTGAAATGAAAGGAGAAGTTTTTATATAGCATTTCAGTGGCCTAATAGATAAGGCACTGGCCTTCTAAGTCAGGGATTGTGGGTTCGAGTCCCACCTGGGGTGAAGAAAGGTGGTGTACTGTTTGTGGTATCCCTGCCTACAGCAGGGGGGTTGGAAGCAGATGATCTTTAAGGTCCCTTCCAACCCAAGCCATTCTGTGATTCTTAGGATCGGTCTGAGATTAGTAGATAAGGCAGTTATTCTTAATAGGTAGAGCTGCTTTCTAGTTTTTAGTTATTTCATTGCTCTTCACTGCAAACAGGCATACAGGCATAAGCAGTTAAGAGTGCAGAATATCTTGATTTCATTTGACCTGTTGAAATACTCTAAAATCATTTCCAGTTTCTCTTTTCACTTGCTTATGCATGAAAAACTGCATAAGCAGTTCAGAGAAGCATTCTAGCTTACCTCTATGAGGACTCGTGCTTGCAGTCAAGTGTGGTATTCTGAGGTTGTGGTTTTCAAATCCAGAGATGGCCGGAATGATGTGTTACTATACAGCATTAGTAACATTTTGAAGAGAAAACTAAACATGACAGTTGAGCAGATTTGCAACTAAAAGAGAAAAACATGAACAAAGTTAAGAAGCATATAATTATGTTCATTCACAGTGTGACTAGCATAAAAATGATTTATTCCAAATGGTTACAGTTGTGTGCTTAGTCAGTTCCTCCCCTGGCTTCAGCCTGATTCTGTTTTCTGGCATTTTCCTGCCAAAAAAAAAATTGTTCTCTGTCTCATCAAAAGTTGCGGATTTCTGTAGTCTTTAATAATTCAATCAAGTCTTTTTCAATTAAGCAAGCTACAGCAGTTTTTAGATATTCCAGCTGTGGTGGCTGGTGCTCCTGAGAAAGATCAAGAGTCTTAATTACACTGACAGTCTTGGTTAGTTAACTAGCCTGCAATCTGCTGGAAGATAATTAGAAATTAGTCGTAGAGGTCACTCTTTTGTGCCCAGTAAGGATGGGCTAGAACTTTCTGGTTAAAAAAAATACAAAAGGTTGCAGGTATGTTTTGACTAGCTGCTCCATTCTGCATTTGCCATCCTTCTTATTCTTTTCCCAGTGCCATGTCTGGCAAGTGGCTTCAAAGAAACAGTATTTGATTTAAATGACTTACTGGCTCATCTTTTCAGGCCATGTCTACCCGAGGAAATTGTCTTAAATTATATGTAATTAAATAAAAAATAAACAAACAACCAAACCCCACCATATTTAAGCGGTTTACCAAAGAGCAGCAGGCTCCCACTGTGACGGTGTACTCCACTGATTATTAAAACTAACAGTCCCTGTTATCCAGTGCACAGGACAGCAAACAAATTACATAACCAAGTCAAAGGAACTCAGATGTTATAGATGACACTTCCCTGCTGCATCGCAATGTAAAGCAATAAATATCTGCAGTGTTAATTTCTGACTGGCCAAAGTTTTGAAGAGTGCTGCTGACACAGGGAGGAAGAGAGGAAGCTGACATGAAGAGAAGTAGTTTTCACCCTTTCTTCTCTTTCTTGCAACTGTAGTGAGATAGCCATGTTGTAGTTTTTGCATGTTGTAGGTTTTGCATTTTGTAAATCCTTCTATCCAGTCTATTATCTCTCCTAAGTAGCTAAGAAGCTTAAAAAACACAGCTTTCTCTCTTACAGCTGAGTTGCATACAAAAGAGGTTAGAAGGCAAGAAATGCTGACATTTGGTAACCAAGTAGAAGTTCTGATCAGCCTACATAGTGGGGAGACAGGAGAGCTGAATCTGAGTGAGTCACTAGCTCCATTTCTGCATCTCAGGTGGCTCTAAATGGCAACAGGAATCAGGACAAAATACTAAAGGCATATAAACATGAGCTCAGTTTCAAAATCAAGTATTTTGTCTTCAGACACAGAAGAAACAGGAGCATCTGCATCCATTTGTTCTTACAGGTTACCTCTTTTGTCATAAATATATGACAGAAAAATCTGTTCTCTATATAATACGAAAATCCCAATTTGCTGATTTGATCCTACAGCATATGTTTGTGTCATCATTTATTTGTCATTTGGCCAAATTGAAATCCAGAGCATGAATAGACGTGTACCGATGTAATTAACACAACAAAAATACTTCCGATGAGTATTTCAACTGCTGTGCTTTGAGCCCTTTCCCATGTTTCTTTGTAAGACTGAGCTCCCAGGAAAGGAATGTACTTACTTATTTTCTCAGTTTCACTAAAAGGGACCCTGATCTTAAGATAACTATGTACCAATCTAATACACAAAACAATCGTGAATAAAAAGATATCAATATGTTTAGTCTGCAATTGGTGGGAAGAGTAGAAAAGAAGGACCTTTCAGGGGAAGCTAAATAGTCCTTTGATTTTTCTTGACTTCATCAAAATACATCATTTCAACTTTATAGTTTAGTTTATAATATGATAATTGAACTCCACGATACAAACTCTGGGAGATTCCTTCTGAGGTGATGTGCCCTTGTACTTTTTGCATGCATAGATAATTGACATAGGGTAGGAAAAGGTGAAGGACAAATTCTCATGCTTCAATGTAAAAGCCAGGAAGTAAATAATGGGTGATAGGAAAAAAAATGGTACTGAATGGCCATGTTATTAATAAGAACTGTCTCCTACAAAGATCTTTGCAGTTTCATTTAAAATACCTAGTAGTTGCCACTCTGAGACAGAAACTGGAACATATCCAGAGCTCTTATCTGACATAACAATTTCAATGTTCTTCTCTATGTGATTTAAAGTCAAGTGGAAATATGCTGTTAGAATGGAGTGATCTGTAAAGGAATAGAAGTCTTGAAGTTGTATCAGAACACCATTGTATCAAAGACTCTCCAAAAATAAAACTATAAATGTCCTTGAATATATTTGCTCCTTATATAAATACCATGGTATTTGGAATTCTGCGTAAGATACTTGCTGATCAAAGGAATAATGTTCTAAAGAAGATGATAATTCATATGTTCATGTAAAGTGTTTAACATTCTACCCTTTTGTACACACAGAAACATGAGAGAAACGCAAGAGTGAATATGCCAGGCTCTGTAACAGTAGAACTACAAGACTTGATTTTGCAAAGCTCCTTAATTTTGATAAACACAAAGTCTTATCCAAAGCCAGATTTAGAAAAGGTTTCCAGTAACAGTTACTACTCTGGTTATTCATATCTGTGCATGATTTCCACATCTGCTTGTGAAGATTTTTGTACCATTAGTGAGAGCAGTGCTTCTGTCATTGCCCATTACTGACATTGTGGGAATGAACATAGTACCGATAAACTTCCGGCTTGGATCTACTTAACAAGGTTGTTGCAAATTAGATTGGGGACATTGAGAAAGAGAGATTTCCTGCTCTTGGTAGCACGGTTTTTATAGTCAAATGTCTTAAGTGACGACAGTATTAATTATCATATAGTGAATGTGGTTCATTTGCAGAATTTCACAGCGGGAGACGTTTCTCCATAGGCATATTTCCCTATCTCTTTTTGAATATTTAATCCCACATCACATAATAAACTATTAAAACAAGAAGCATCCAAAAGATTAAGGAGGGAGGAGTTGCTGATCCTGTAAGTCTGGCAAAATTAGCCTCTTAAATGTTCAGCATATAATTTAATAGATATGCCAGATGACCTTCCTTCTGTTGTTGTTCTTTTTGACAACCACTGGAAGTATTTGATGGCTATTATATGTCCTTTTATTTTAAAGTGTTTATCTAGTGCATTTGTTCTTTGCTGTTCATTGCTACTTGGTATTTTTTTTTTTTTTACTTCAGGCCACTTCTGCAAAAATGTAAGCAATAGAAATCCTGTATGCCCCACTGTGCCTAGAATATATTTCGAAAAGAGTACGTGCTTTCAGTGCTTTACAAGTTTGAATCCTCTGCCACCCTTTGCTAGTGTTTGTCTTTTGCTTTATGCACAATTTGCTTTGTGCCATATGCTACTTCCTTGTCAGAGGCTGGCTGGGAGTGTTACGTGTGTCAGTAGTTGCTTAGTTTACTTGCCACAGTTTAATGCAAAATCAGTCAGCAGCAGCAAAGGAATCTGCTTTGTTTCAGTCCCTATTCTTTCCATTGTTGCCATTCAAGAAGGTTAGAACCTATGAATGAAATCATTTATGAAATCCTTAGGGAGCTTCTCATGTTCTCAGACAACCATGGCGTTAAAAATTATGGACAGTTAAACTCATCATTTTATGGAATGATATACTATTTAAACATCTTCCCAGAGTGCCAGTCAATAGGCATATCAGTGAGGCAGATAGGAATGTGTATGGCAGAACAATGCTATCCTTCGGCACATAGTTTCGGTATGTCTTTCAGAGGTTGTTATTAGGAGCTTAGTGATGAGTTTCACGATTTAACAATTATTGCGAGTATGTTTTGCTGATTTCTGTTCCCTGTGAAATTAATCACTGCCTTTATTTGTATCTAATTTGAGCTCTACATGATTAGAACAAGGGTCAGAGGTAAATATTTTATGTAGAGTCACCATTTGGATAGTTGTACTCCTGATATCCAAGGCAATTCATCTATCATATTTTATACTAAGATTCCACGTATGCATTTTTAATTTAAGCATTCATAACTTACAGAAGTTGAGAGTATGTGTTAGACATGCTTGTGTGGGCTTCAGGTAATGCTTAGAAGATTGGTAAAATCCAAAATTGAAGTAATCTGTTGACTTGGAGTCTAATACAATCTATAGGAATTATTGGTGGTTTTGAAACAACCTGCTGATCACACATCAATGCTTTCAGTGACATGGATAAGTGGGAACTCAAGAAAAAGTGCTGCTGCTTCTCCTGAGTTTTGTCATTATTAAATGGAATAGGTTTTGGCATTCATTAGCCAGCCATACTGGCCTCCTATTGTCTTTACTTCCCCGATAAATGGAATTATTTAATGTAAAGAAAATGCTGTATAAATGTATCTGTTAAATGAAGGCTGCCTTCATAAGACAAGTGCCATGTAAATAATGTAGAGCTAAAATCTGTCTGGCTCTGGTTGCCATGAGAGGTATATTCCATTCAGTCTAAACATACTGGCATGAAAAATGTTTTTCTGTTATAAGTAGCTGTCTCTCATACTATTGAATGTCTTCATTTAGGATTAGGGAGCTATGCTGTAAGACTGTGACTGCCATTTGCATCTTAATTAACTTTGAACTAAAGCAGATAACTTACTTGACATTCTAAAAGGGAGCTTTTGTGTCCAGTTACTCAGGATTAGTATTCCATGGGGAAAGAGGCTGAGATAATGCGATTCTCAACACCTTTTGAAAAGTCCCTCAGGTACTGGTTAAAAGTCTTGTTTGCAAGGTTCATTTCTGCTAAGTAGTATGAGAATATAGGATGTCATGTTTCACCATTCTCTGCTCCTTCTTAGATGTACAATTAAAGGTCAGTTTAAGCCATGCACGTTCATCCATGTTACGCTGAAGTAAGTAGTTTCTGTGAGTCTGTGTGTATCCAAGTGCACTGGTACCAGTTTGTAAGGTGTCAGCCTTCAGGTTCGGCATGGCTCAGTAACAGTGGCGTTCTTTGGTGATTTGAGGAGTTTCTGGTCTCCCCACTACTCCTTTTAACCCATATATAAATCTAAGTTAAATCACTTTCTACTGCATAAGGAAGTAAATAGACATCAATTTGACATTTATAGAAATTTTGCTGTAGCAGACAAGGGAGGTGTTTTGATTTTCCTGAAGATTGTTGCAAGATGATATTGCACTGGACGCAGATTAGAAGGGAAATGCAATAATCCTTTTATCAAAATACTTGTTGTTCCAATATAACTGTAAATGAAACAAAAATGAAGGTTTCTGACGGCAGTCAGTCTATCTGTGCTCACAGCATTTTTCCACTTGGTTCAAACACTGTATAGATAAACAGTTTTGTGCAACTTCCACGTAAATTTTAGTGGTATTCCTGAGTTGTTCAAAAGTGCAAAGCTCCTATGCACACTGCTGGAAAGGAACTGAAGTTATTATAGAAACGTACATCATAGTTGGAAAAATTGACATAGAGTTTTTCAAGATAATATTCATGAAAATTCAGTGCACTTTTCTCTGTAATGCATTTCCTGTGACTCAGAACTCTTGTTTCAGTTGAGCCAAATAAGTATTATTACATGAGACAAAGCAAAGCATTATATTTACTGCCATACCTAATGGCTTTTTCTCAGTCTATGGTATAAAATTATTCTTGCTAGTTCAATAGGATACTTAATAAGAAATCTAGAGGAGGTTATTAAGGAAATTTCTGTTTTTAATGTCTAAATTCTGAGCTGTTAAGAGATCAGATACAAAACAAAAATTGCTTAAAGGATATTCTTAGGCATTTGTGCAATCTCTTCAGGATCCATTCCTCATTCAGGAAACACAAAAGAAAAATATACTTGAAGTTCAGCAAAGAATTACAGCAAATAGATAAAAAGGTATCCATTTTATTAATTCAAACCTTGTCTAACCATGAGGAATTCTGCTATTCTCATATCTTCCATTAAAAAAAAAACAAACAACACTCTGATTTTTCAGTTAGCTGCTGAGCATGCAGGTTTCTATCTTGTGAGATGAAGGTATGTTTTCAATTTTCTTTCCATAGGACGGTATCTTATTTTGCTGCCCAGATGGTCACTACTATATGTCAGCCTACCTTACTCTTACCACTTTTAAACTGGGAACAGCTTCTCTAAGCCTGTATTATAACTTTATTTCCCACCCTGTCTTTGGACAGGCAGTATATTTTACTAATTTAAAATTATTAGAAATTCTCTGTATATGTAATTCTTTCTCAAAATCCTGAAATTTCTCCTTTCTAAATTCTTGAAAATCCTTATTATAAATTACAAAAAAGGGCAACATACTTAGTAAGTAAATAGAACCCTGTGTTTCCAGTCCTTCTTAGCCTTGTAAAGTTTTGTTTTTTTTCCTCCTTCTACTTCAGACTGTCTTTGAAGATGGTAGTCAGACATATATCAGCTCTTCAGTGCTTTCTTTAGTGTCTGAAGAAAAGAGGGAAGCACTGAAATTTGAAATTGAGAGAATTCTTTTTTCTCACATCAGGACTTCTTGTTATACCAAAGGTCTATCATAGTGTCTCTGCATTGTCTCCTGTCTTTGAGGCTGAGATGCTATCTTACCCAGAAACTCTCAACAGTAATGTTTGTTAATGTGGAACAAATAAATCAACAAAAACACAGGTGAAATGAGTGAGTTATCATGAAGAAACACTTCTGTATAAAGAAGAATTCCATTCCTTATATTTGTGTCTTGTTCCCTATTGGGCTTTTTTATTTTGAGCTTTTTACCCAGAGGAGTACCAGCTGTGACTCCTTACACGCTTCTGGACTGCTCAGATGGTTTGTGCATCCATATAGAAATTAAGTATTTTTTTTATAGGAGCTACTGTTTTAGTAAATTGTCATCATGTTTTATGATATGTATATTAGAAATTGACAGGGAAAGTTCACCAGTCTTTAATTTTTTTTCCCCATAAGTATTGTTGAAAATCAAGGTTTGAAGGTTTATTTAACAAGGTGATGATTTTCAAAATAAGTACAAAATTGTTTCAGCTTATTTGAAATATTTCATGCTGATAATTCAGAAATGTTTCATTTAGACTAAATGTATATGCATGGAGAGAAATGGGAATTCTGTAAATAGTGGGCTTAAAATAATAGAACTAGTTGTTGCATTTCTTTGAATTTGAAATGGTTTTCATTTTCACCCACTGATCTGATTAATTTTTGAAGTCTTGCAACAAGATTGAAAACTTCAAACACATTTTATGAATGAAAACCATAGACTGATGCTTTCCCACAAGTCCTTTCAGGTTAGGATAATCAGCATTTTAGTAAAAGTATGATTAATTAAACAGTTAATGTATTAATTTATCGATACTGTGTATTTATGTAGAACTGTGAGTTTTTAATACATAACACTGATTTGAGAAAAGGTCTGTAAACAGAGGCCAATGAGAAAACTAGTTTTCATAGATAACATTGCAGTCTGTTTTCTGCTTAGGCAGGTTAAATAGATTAATGTCTTTAGAAATTAATGTCGAGAAATTATTTAGGTGTGTCTAGCATTTATTGCTATTTGTTATTTATCTTGGGCTTCTGGAAAGTTGAATATATGTTCTTTTTACTGGTCATTTTTCAAATTAGCTATTCCCGTTACGCATATTAAAAATTTACAAGACATATTCTTGAAAATGTAGGGATTGTAAAGTAAAGTTAGGAATTTTTCCTCAAAGTAGACTCACAGTTTTAGGTATGTTTGGGCATATGTCTGTATTGGTATCCCTTTTGCCATAAGACATAGACAAATGTTACCGTTCTGCTGATAGCTTTGCTTAGGAGGAAGGATAAATGTTGGAGCCAGAGATTATCCTCTTTGTTAACACCAGTTTCTCTGTACACAACAAGAATCAAATAGCAGTTTGAGTTAAGCCTCATTGGTACTCTTTCAAGTGTCTTTCAGCAGGACTGAGCCCAAATAGCAAACTCTGTTTTGTTTTGTTTTTCTGGGTACTACAGTCCCAGGATTTGATGAGATTAGATATATTAAATTGTTTTGTAGTTCAGCTTCTGTGATGTTTCTCTCTCCATTTCTCTACCATATATACACAAGTCTCAACAAAGCAACAGCCATTACCACTTGAACAATATGGTCTAATTTCTGACCAGTTTTGTACATCTTATTTTTTGTGACACTGACATACGCTTGTCTTTTACCCAGATAAAGGCTCCTGCAGCTGTTATTTGACTGATTCTCTGGGAGCATAACGACTCCTCACAGTTATTTTCAATGAAATTTTTTTTAGAGTTACAGTTGAAGCTGAGGTTGGATGTTCCACGTGCAGGGTTGTGCTGAGGATTAGTTACAGATTCTTGTGTTAGGGAAGATACTCGGAAGCAGAGTTATGGTAGAGTTGGGGGCAAGGAATATCACTGCACTTACTGCGGAGGAATTTCATCATTTATGGACATTTCATTATTTACTGAAGCTATATGGAAGTAGATGGGGTTAGGGACAGAGAAAGATTAGAGCTGTTTTGAGTTGATGTAAATAGTACTGTCAGAGCGAGGTTAGGGCAAGTTGGATTTGTTGTTTGGGAAGAACTCTGAATATTTCCTGAGGTCCCATCCAAAGAAATGTTTGTCTTACCTATGCTGATACTATGTCCTCTTCAGATTAAATGCAAGGGTCTGTGGCCAAAGAATTTTTGTGTAATTGCCATAACTTTATCAAGAGAGGCAACAGCAAGTTAAACTCAGAAGTGGTATACATTATTATCTGACTGTTTTCCTATGTTGGATTTTCCAGAGCTTTATAATCACACAAACATGTTTTGAAGGAAAAAAAATGAACAGCTTTGATTTCAGGCATAGAGTGGTTAATACTCCTTTCCTTATTACTTCTCTGCCAGATAAAACTCCTACCACTTCAGTGTTGCAATGCAATAATTTTTTGTGTGTTTTTTTTTTTTTTCCTTCTTTTACTGATGAATCATTGATATTAAGCATTTGTTAAACTGCAGTTTTCAAATTTCTGTTGATTCTTTTTCTGTGGTGGGTATTCTGAGGGGTGCTTGAAAAAGTCTACATTTTTCCACCTCGCTAACCCAGCCTAAGAGCTACTCAAATTTTCTAGGATTAATTTTATTTTATTTAAAGCAGTGCAAGCTTAAAAAATCTTGCAAAGTGGCTTTTTTTTTTTTTTTTTCCTTGGAGAGTGAGCAAATGGATGTATTTGGTATTGAGCCTGGATGAATACTGGGGAAAATTAACATGCAAAGTTCCTCTCCTCCACTCAGTTCCAAAGCACTTTCTTTTCTTTGTCCCTATGCTCTCATCAGGGAAGATTTATTTATTTTTTATTAATTACAGTCTGGGGTGGAGTTTTTGAATGTTGCTCTTTCATTCGTTTTCTTCCCCGTATGGAATCATAGAATCGTCGAAGAATCACTTAGGTTAGAAAATGCCTTCAAGATCATCAAGTCCAACCGTCAACCTGACCAAGAAGTTGAATGGTGTTTTACCACCTCTACAGGAGTAAAGCATTTACAGCTGATTGAGACTAATAGTAAAAATAATGCGGTTACCTCGTACGTGTTTTAGGTTAAAAGTGCAAACATGAGAAGTTGTCACCTGATAGGGAGTAATTTGTTGCTGTATCCGTGTGCTTGACTACATTTAGATTAGGAAGCTGACATACTTGCTACAATGAACTAGCAATGGCAGAAGTTGTACTTTTGTGCAGTCCAAATCCAGCTGTGAGTTCTGTTGTCAGACATTTAACCAGCTCCAGAAATTTGGTAATTTAATATTCTGTACATAATTTCTTCTGAACTCCACTGCTAGTATGATTGTCCTGTAATCACTGAGGTGGGTGTGTTTGATATTCTTAAATACTTACTGGTTGCTGATTAGGGCTTTTGCATAACACAGACCTATAGGATAGGTTCTGATGCCCTTTTCTTGTTGGGAGTTCACGTAATCTTTCAGTTTAATGAAACCACTTGGGTATCCAGAATAGTCAATTTCTGAGCTATTGATTGGAACAAAATTCAAAAGGTCAAGTATAATGCTTGATCTTGAAGTCTCTGGCTTAATACTCTGTTCAGTTAGGTGTTGCATATTAGGCATGTCAGCTCATCATAGCTAAGGATCACAAAACAGAAAACGAAATGCTGTCTTAGGCAAGAGTAGCTGGCCTACTGTCTGCATTTAGGACCACTGAATGGGTAGTGTTCAGGGATGAAAAGATTCTAGATTATCAATCTTCAACACTTACTAAAATCATTTTAAAATAAATAAATACAAATTCTGCATAGGTCTTTACTGCATAAATTATTGGCTGGAGCAGTGACAGTGAACAGTATACAGAAAGGGTTAAACCAGCCCTAGGAGTTTATAATCTCACTGAAAAAAAGACATGGCAAGTGTTTTCAAAAGACTGGAGCAGTAGAAGGTATGACAGTTCTTTTCATAACTGTGATTGCATAGGCTAACTTCCTGTACAGCTCAATGGTTTGACATTATTGAACCATATTGACTTTATTGGAAAGTTGAGAGTAATTGCTGTTAATAACTTGATGCTGTGAAGCCATCACATCAAACAGACAGTATCTACGGTAGCTTCACTGCTGTTAGAATGATGGTGCTTCAGTTT
Organism: Anseranas semipalmata; assembly: GCA_013399115.1. Lineage (NCBI taxonomy): Eukaryota > Metazoa > Chordata > Aves > Anseriformes > Anseranatidae > Anseranas > Anseranas semipalmata. The sequence continues at coordinate 269,496 of VXAA01004298.1, forward strand.
CATAGCATTTTATACACTGATAAATCAGGGTAATCCACGAGCTTTTACTTGAAGGGTGAACCTTGGCACAGATGGGAGAAGCATATTAGACAACTGGCAGTAGACAATTAGAGAAAGGGGGAAACCTGACTGTACTCTGGATTTCACAATTATGTTTATATTTTTAACACAAACAATTGTCCACATTCTGTGATGAAATTTTTTTTAGCTATTTCATTGGATTAGCTAAATATTTAGTAGTGTTGTTATTAGCAGTTATAACACAGTTTATGGAATGAAATGTCCATTTCTCTCTCCATCCTCACTCTTTTACTTAATGATGCCTTATAAGGGTGTTAAACTCTCTCCGTTATTGAGTATGGAATGCATGTCTCCATAAGGTCTCCTGCAGTTATCCTGCCCAACATCACATTTGTTTTCTTCCCGACTAGTTAGGCTTATGCCAAAAGACAGCTTGGGAGCCAGAAAGACATGGTGAATCTTTCAGCATAGAGCAATCAAATATAACAAAAAGAGAGGAGGAAGATAGTAAATAGACTTCAGCACCATACATTGTCTGGATGGACTGTAACGCAGTCAGGCTGAAGGTATTGGACACTGCATGGAATGAGTTAAACTTCAGGCTGGAATCTTTAAAATTCAGTTTGTCCTGCAGCAAGAAAAGGAGTCTTTCTTTCTTAAAGGGAAGCTAAGATTATTCAGTGGGAATAAAACTTTTATGGTAAAAATTGCTCCCTGAGGAAAAAAGGAATTATAGGAATATAGAGCCTTGCTTGCCAGTCTCGTCTTAGTGGGAATGACACCTTGTTAAAACAACATTTGTTCATTTCTGATTGTGTATGAAAATGATTTCTTTGGACACTTGTGATGATGCAACTCTCAGAACTCAAGCAAATTGTCTCCAACAGTAGAAGTTATTTAAATTGAAATAATTGGAAATGTTCTGTTAGAAACATGTTACTCTGAGTTTTGCTAATGCAGCAAAGGACAACAGAAAGGTACTTCCTTAGAAATCAGTACACAAACTGGATTTAACTAAAGCCTAATAAATAAGGAATTAATAAAAACTCATAGATAAACAGAATAGTCTTAATTTGTTATACTCATTGGATTAGCACTTTCAAATGACATTGAATTTTAAAATGTATAATGTTTGAATGCATACATTCCCTGAGATTGCAAGCAGCTTAACATTATTGCAAAATATGGGCTGATAACAGTAAAAGAAATCAGTGGTTTTATTGTTTTGTTTAGATTCTGAAAATCAGAGATGAGGAGCAAGATAACTGTGTTCATATATTTTATTGGTAAATTCCTCATCTGCACAAATGTGACTCAGTTAATGATAGCCAAATGGTTCAATGCTGAAGTGAGGGTACTTTAGAAAAGGCACTTTATCAAGAGGTTTATTTTTCTTTCAAGGAAGATGTTATAAATCACATTAAGCGATTGATGATAACAAATTATAGCTTTAAATGACACCAGTGCTAGAAAAAATTTTAAGGTTGGTTAACCTGAATGTAATTTGCAGCCATCACCTCTGGCATGCTTGTGGCTGCTGCTGAGGTGACACAGTGAAATCAGTGATGAGGTACAGCTTCTAATCCACAGTTTGTCTATGGGGTTGGACAAATACTCTTTCCCTGAGGGTATACTGTATTTTCAAAGTATTTAAGAGCTAATTAGGGGAAGGACATGTGCTGATCTTCATGCTTCCACTGTTTTAAAATAGAAATCCCAAGTCCACCTACAGTTGGTAAATATCAGTTTAAGCAGAACTATATGGTTTGTGTTGAGCAGGCTTCTCTGGTAAATTAGTACTCGGTATATGCCTTTGCCTTTAGATAGTCTGTAAATAAATTTAAAGTACTTATGTTTTTTCTGCACTTGATATAAATGCATTTTGGTTTACTGGTTTGTCAAATTACCATTGATTAAATAACTAACCTATATGATTTCTACTGAGCCAGAGAAATAGAACTTTGTATTTTATAGAAAATCTTCAATATAAGCTCAGATGATCCTAGAAATCTGTGTCACTTCAGTGAGCTGCTTTTCTTAAATCCTCAGTGGGCCAGAGGGCATTAATTGTGATCCTTTGGTTAGCCATCCCACAGCAGCTCTCAATGTTTATTCCACACTCAGGGCCAACTTCATTTTTTAGTAGAAATAGTTGCATTTCTGTGCATTGTAGAAGAGTTTAATCAGGTTTAGGGTGCCAGACTTAAAGTCTCTATTTGTTAGTTGTTTTCACTGATATTGTAACTGTATCAAACTCTATCATTTTGTTGTCAGGAAACTTTGCTTTAACATAGTGATAATTTTTGAATGCCTGATTCTCACTATAGGGGCTGGAAATGAAATGATAGGAAAAAAAACAGGGTTTATGAGCCATTTCTAGCATCTGAACTATATATTTTATAGAAATAAACTTGTAATTGCAGTATGTAAAGTATGAAAATATTAGATTCAGTATTTAGCATTTGGTTTGATGGGCAAATAAACATTCAAATGTTGCAACTCTGCAGAATTGTCATGCCACAGTCAAAACTTGAAATGTAAGTTCCAGGAATGTTACTAGTAGTTTGAACTGAGATGCTGAACTTCAGAAATATGTTGTAAAAGTATAAAATGATCATGGTAAGGAGGCTTAGGCTAGTGCATTTCAAAAATAACTATACTTAGTAATTACTTGATTTCATTTTTTTGCAGTCATGCATGAGACAATGTATGTATGTGATAACTAAAATTAATTTTGTAGAAATGGAAACATTTTCAAGTGAAGTCAGGTCCTTGGAATACCACATTTATGAGAGATAGCAACAAAACCAAAAGCATTTATACCTCTGATGCCACCAGCAAGCACAACACTATCTCAAAACTGAGAGCAAGGTGTTTTGTAGTGACAGCAACTGGGCTTGTATGTTGCAAAGACGGAATGGCTAGAGGAAAAGAGGGATTAGGAGGTGAGATTTGTGAGCTGGGAACCACAGAGTGGTGAAAACATAAACATGAGGAACCCAAACTCTGAGGGAGAACTGAATGCTGTATGGCAGACACGTTTTTATTCACTGCAGCTATGAATTTGTACTAAACAGTGCATACCATCTCTGGCTCAAGAAGTCACTTTTGTTGTATATTGTCAAGAGGTGGAAGCACATAATTTTGAAAGTATCAGCGTGTATTTTTTCTGTCCTACACTCTTTTCCTAACTGTTCCTGGTTGATCACTGTCAGAAGATAGGATACAGAGCAGCTGGTGACCTGGGGTCTGATCTCTTATACGTATTCTTGTGTTTATATGAAGTCCCAAACACTTGTGTATATACCTTTTTGATATTTTGGGATCTAATGTAACACTAAATTAACTGAGACTGACCTTTTGGGGACCATCTGAAAAAGCTTTGCATGTGAGCACAAATGTCATACAAGGCATCATTTTTACATGTAGCATTTGTATTAGATAGAAGAGGTTGCTCTGCTGAACTATGGCAAAGATTAATTTTGTCTACTTTAGCATTGTAAACCAAGTGAATGGTTCTTACTGGACTTTTACTGTACTGTTAGAAAATCATACATTTTTTTCATGGAAAAAAAACAGTGAATTGGCAGTCTGGGAAACAAGAAGTAACATTTCTTATTTTTTAATGATTTTTTCAGTATAGTTTGGAGTAACTGAATGGGATGAATGAAACTTTGTAGCAACATACTAGTTTGTCACATACTCATTTGACTCTTTCCTTTGATATTTATTATTTAAGAGCATTCCTCCTTGACAATGAAAGGCCTTCTGACACCAGTCCATTCGTGCACTCTATTATAAATGCAGTATATGTCCTTATCAGACACAGCTAACTTTTCAAAGCAATACATTTTCTGTTGTTGTTTAAGAGAGAAAAAGGGGGGAAAGACAGTAAAAATACAATGTCATTTTAATGGTACATTAAAATTGTTTATTCATATGTATTTTAAATAATTGGTTACTGCATAAAGTAATTTACATATTTTTATATGCTGCTATTTAGATTTTATGGAATACTCTTGCAGGCAATATCATTAACACAACTCTAGCTGCTCTTATTGAGCAATGTAAAACCATATTTTACTGGTAACAAATCCCTCTCAAATAATTTTTTTCCCAATCTTGAAATTTTGTTCTAGCTTGAGACTAAAAATATAAAGAGAGATTTGGGTGAATGCTAAAACAATACTGTATACATTGTATAGGTTAAAAGGAATCTTTATAAGCAAAATTAAATTCCTTCTAAAAACAAGAAGAAATGTCTTATTTACGTCATCAGAGCAGGAACTGAGAAGGACTCATCAGTCTCTGCTTAAATTAAGCCCGTTCCGTTGGTTTCCAGTGCAGGTTTCACTTACTGGTGGGAGAAGGTGAGACCAGTATGAGGGCTGTCCTATTTTTTGGTGTGCAAAGTTTTGCTGAAATCCAAAAATTTCTGCTGTGCTACTGCTTATTTGACTGGACTTCTTCATACTTAAAATTGAAAAAATATTTTAAATGTTTTTCTAACTTGGAAAAAAACTTGGGGCTTTTATAAAATCCAACTATTTAGCTTGGTATCTTAGGAAAACTAAGTTTTAAGTGATTACATTGCCTACTCTGGGTCCCCCCCTTGATAATTTTTGAATTGCTGGCTGATTTCAGCCAAATCTCTCTGAGTGTTGAAGTCACTACAATGAAGATTTCCCCAAAAAATAAATTGTTGGTTGGAGGAGAGAGGTCCACACTAAAGCCTCCAAGGAATGTAAATTAGTTATGATTCATTAGCCATAGGGGGAGTCATCAGCCTGTTAGCTGGTCAGCATAGTTGCATGGGTTAATCAGCACATATGTAACACCAGGCTTCCCATGCTGCATATGTTCAGTGAGTAAGACAAGCAGGAGGAGGAGCTGACAGAACGAGAATGGGACATGGTTTTAGGCATATAATACAAATTGATAGGAAATCATACTTCTTGGGTGTTCTACTCATTTTTCAAAGGCCTGTCTAATCTTGCATGTCCTTCTAAGAAGGGCCAAGATGATGTGCCTTAAATATGAGCTGGTTTTACTCTCACTAGGTTCACATCATAGTTCAAATCAAATTATGTTGTCTCCTGTGTACGTATTCATGTTTTATTCTGTAAGATGTTGAATATATGGTATAATAAGCAAAAAAAAATTTTTTTGAGAGAAACATTAGCGTAATTTTCAATATACTAGTTGGTATTATTGTAGCATTTATAGATGAGCCTCAAGGACATTCTAGAAACCTCACAAAATCCATTTACTCTTCAGGGTATTCAGCATTGCATTTGTTGTGATGAACTGGTTTGTTTTCAGTAAACAAGAAATCCTTGTACATTAACTGTAGCAATGTCAATATATTCTTAGTACACCAGTCGTCGGCTATGTTATGATCTCAAAGGTAAGAATACTGATGTGAGAGCACACTTAACCTGGAGGAGTGTGCTTCTTTCCTTCTTTCACATATTATGCATCTTCTCATATTACCTTTATAAAGGATGCGAGGTGAACAATAAGCACCAGACACCTCTACCCAGCAACATGAAAGTACTTTTGTGAGGTTGGCATGTTCCTTCCACTGCTGAGTAAATTCTTTGATGCAAGGCACAGCTTTTTGCTTTAAGTGAGCATGTGTTTTCAGTGCTTAGTATGCTGAGATCATGTAGACTTATAGGGTACTCCTTGTAACTTAGCGTTAACAAACTTTCAAGGCTTTTATAGATACAGCACTTCTAAAACCAGATATCCTACTTACCTCTTACCTCTAATGGCACTGCAGAAATGTATCCGAGACCCTCTGCAGTACACAAAAATGACAGTGATGCATGTAGAATGACTTCAAAGGGACAAAGTTCATCAGATGCCCTCAAGAAGCATTTTGGGTTATCTGGAAACTTCTCCTGTATTCTTGAAGTCCCCCAACGGGACCAGGATCCCCAAGTCTGAAGGGGCCAGTTGGCCAGAGAATATGTGGAGGCTGGGGCTACTGTCCTGGTCACTGCATATCTCCCAGGTAAGGTGTGAAGGCAGGATAGTAAACTTTGTCTTTATTCAGTGAGATTTTTTGCAATATCTGTGATGGAAGGATGCAGGTTCTCTTCTGGAGGGGAAAACCCTACATAAAAGACCTCCAGTGTGGGCTCTGACTTTTAAAAGATATGCAGACTGTGAACAGGGAATTAGTAATCGGAGGAATTCAGGGACAAAGAAAGCTTGAGGAAGAAATGAAAACGGAGAATCATGATTTCATAGCAGATGAAATAGCAAAAGAGAGGCCATGCTAAATGTAATCAGGCATTGATTCCCTGTGGGGAATGACAGAATAGGCCATGCTGCTGGGACTGCGTGCCAGTTACATTCGTAGTCAAAGTATGCATACAGCTGTTGTTTTGAGATACCATTTCTCTGTAATGTGCCATTTTGTTTTATTCCTGTGACTGGTGAAGCGATAGCTCATTTATTTGAAATCCATCAATGTAAAATGTATTGCAAACAAAGGCTGTGCATACTATCATGTTATACTTCTCCCTGTTTTTATAGTCCCTCTGCATAAATATGTACACCCTCCTTCAGAGTGTTCAGTTGAGGGCTTGTACATGAGTCACTTGTAGAGTACACCTGGCTCTTGCTCTGAATAATAAGCAAAATTAACTTAATTGTGTAGAAAAATACGTTATTTATGCTGGCTTGGAATGAACTAACTCAGGTCTTCAGGGAAAATGTACTGTTGTATCTTGTTGGATACAAATAGAAATGTATGTGCTGATGACTGGCAAGTACAGTTTTCTGCCACTCCACAAGCACAGAACTGTCTACGATCAAGCACCCTCGGTTCAAGTCTGAGGAAATGGCTTTTGCCTACCTGTATTCCTGCAGCTATTTTGGGAGATGCAATTTGAGGTGTCCTCTGTGAGAAGATTACTTCATCAGTGGAGGAATCAGGACCTTCTGCTTCTGCTTTCAGACTTCATTCTGAAACAGCTGTAGAGCCAAACATAGGACAGGTAGTGAAGAATTTTAAAACATGAATTTCATCTTTGAAAATCAGAATGTAATATCAGTCTGATTCTGAGGAGTAGGGTAAATAGTCTGCCATAATTTTATCATATATTTTCCTTCCACATTTTTAATTGTAACTAAAGTTCAAGCTCTTTAGCATACTCTGCTGGAAGACAAAATAACAAAAGGAGCAAAGGAAACCAAGGAGATGAAGATATCAATGTGTCTGCATACACAGACACATTTTCTGTCTTTCATCCCTTTGGATCTGTTAACTCTAACCCTCTAGACCAGCTGCTCTAGGTTAAGCTACACTAATTGTAGTAATGTCTGTAGAAAATACTGTAACATTTATTGTTGAGAATTTAGCTATAACAACAAATAAATATCTTGCATACACAGTTTATAGCAGCTAAAGTGAACACTAAAATATTTTTTTAAATGAAATTGTACCAAACTTCCCCCACTGTTTTTTTGCAAGCGTAATAGTGAAAACCCATGGGCATTTGCAAGACAGAAATATCATTAAAATTCACACATCTAATTGGTATCTGTATAGCACTGAAATTTCTAGTTTAGACTTGGCCTAGTGCATAACAGGCTTTTTTTTGGCTAGAAAAATGCATGTTTCTCTAAACTAATGATAAGCAGTAAGTGAGATTTAAAGCGAAGGGATTTATGATACAGAATAAAATTAGAATTAGCTCTGAGAGCAGAATTTAAGAGGTATACAAAGTATCAGCCTCTGTACTGGTTACTCATCTTGGCTTTTTATCAGATAAATGTGACTTGCTACTTTCACTGAGGTAAAACTTCTTTCAGTTGTCATATTCTTTCTTGGCTAGTGTTACAGATTGTACCTATAGTTGAATGACATTGTTATCTCTATGTTTCATAATATGTTGTATCTGTTTGCAAATAAACAGCCACAAGTGGAAGTTTTATCGGTAAATCTGACCAAGTTTTTTTTTTTTTTGTACAGCAATTTGTGTTGGAAACCAATGTTAAAAAAAGGGGGTTGGGGGTGAGGGGGAGCCCCTCACTCCCCCTCCTCAACGGGAAGGAGGTAGAACATAGGATGGAAAACTTCGTTGGTTGAGATAAAGACAGGGAGATTCCTCACCAGTATAACAGATATGGGAANGTACAGCAATTTGTGTTGGAAACCAATGTTAAAAAAAGGGGGTTGGGGGTGAGGGGGAGCCCCTCACTCCCCCTCCTCAACGGGA
>VXAA01004298.1:278124-328003 GCA_013399115.1 Anseranas semipalmata
ATGCGGGGAAGCCACTCCAGGCAACTCCTCAACGGGAAGGAGGTAGAACATAGGATGGAAAACTTCGTTGGTTGAGATAAAGACAGGGAGATTCCTCACCAGTATAACAGATATGGGAAATATGGGCTTCACCATGGCCTTTCCAGGGGCTGTGGGAAGGTCTCTGCTCCGGCGCCTGGAGCATCTTCTCCTCCTCCTCCTTCCACCACCTCGGTGCTCAGAGGGCTCTTTCTCGCACTTTTTTCCTCACCGCTTGCTGCCGTGTGGTGTTTTTGCCGTTTCTGAAATCCGTTTCCTCAGAGGCACCAGCAGCGTCCTTNTTCTGGAACCGGCTGTGTCCAGCAGGGGGCAGCCCCGCCCTCTCCTCCCAGAGTCCCCTCAGCCCCGCTGCGACTGCTGAGGCACGGGCACGCGGCAGCGTGGTACGCTTTTAAATGGCAATCCCAAAGGGAATGTTATTTTATTTTATTTTTTTCTGTAGGACTTCTCAAACAAAACATTTTGGTTCTGAAAACTTCTAACTTTAAATCCTTATTCTTGGTCTGAAAAAGCACTTAAAGGTAAGAAAACATTGACTAAAATTATGGAAGCGTAGATATTCTATTGTAAAATTTATGACTGGAATAGAGAGCTTTTTAGTTTTTAAATTGAAAATAGTCTATTTTGTTTAACCGACATAGTAAGGCTGAGGTAAGGGAGGCTGTGAGGTACTTGGTAGGGTTCGGTCCTGTGTGGGATCCCGCCTATAGTTTCAGTTATAGAATGCACTGGAAGGAAGACGTAATTTGTTTTGTGTGCTAACTTAAAACTCTTCAAATCATTGTAGCACAATGAAATCTTCCCATTTGGCTTGAACTGCTGAAAGAGAACATACTGGTAGGATTTTTACATACGGAAAACTGGGATTTTTCAGTAACATTTCCCTGAGACTGCAGTTCTTGTTTGAAAATGGTTCAAGCAGGAAATCCCAGGTTTTATTTTTATTTTTTTTACTTTACAAATACTTCAAAATACTTGAAATAAAGAATCTCTAAAAAAAAAACAAAAAAACAAAAACTAAATGTATATTTCTAAGCAATTTATTATTTGAAAATGGATGATTTACTTTCAAAATAGTTGAAATTTTATATGTGCAAAAATGTTCTCATTAAGTTCTGCTCTGTTTAAACAAATGGAGGTGTTCCTGCTTCTTTCAGTGGATGCAGCATTATGTCTTCTATTTTATATCAAATGTTTGAAATCCTTTTTGTACGTTCAGTACATTGGCATTCATTCAGGTTTGCTGATAACTAAACATGCTCAGGTGTTTTGGTTTAGTTGCTAGGGAGGTCATAATATGTTTGCTTGACCCAGGAGATGTTTCTTGTATGTTCCTTTGCAAAAATGAAGTATGGAAAATACTGAAGCCTTTAATTTACAATTATTCAGTGAAATAAATTTTTATAATGACATCAGCAAAACCATCTGTAACTAGAGGGACTTGTGGATTTTTTGAACACTGAGAGTGGAACTCATGTTGTTTAATTTTTAGTATTTCCAATGTAGTGATCTGCAAGCTGACCTAGTTGTCTAGGTTCCCATCACAGCGCTGGGGAGCTGAGTCAGTACAGTCTGTGGAATCTACAGGGATTCGTCTGACCAATGTAAGTGCCAAATATGGGCTGAGTTCAGTTCTGTTGCCTGCCTGTTTCTCCACTGGCACATTACTCATTCAGGCATAGATATCGATATTATAGATACCAAAAGTTAGATGGTTTGAACTGAGTAAGAAACATGGTGTGATTATTCTGTGTTGCAACATGAAACTTATCTAATTCTGCCTTGCCAAGCATTGATGAATCAATAGACCTGGATATTGAAAACAGAAGACTTCAAATTTAAAGTAGCAAACATAAGATACACTGCGGTCTTTCAGAAATTGACAATAATAACTAGAAAATAGGTCACTGCTTTTAATTTAATCTGCTAATTTATACTGTTAAAGATCAATGAATTTCATCAAAATATCAAAGGCTGGAGTAGAATCTGGAAGATATCTAACCTTTAAAATCAGAAGCTTGTATTCTCATACAGATAATTCCTTCCTCCCCACAAATGGTTGTCAAATGCTAAATTGTAAACAGAATGCAAATAGTAAATTCTGAGATTTCATAAATGAGATGGAAAGTAGGTATGAGTTGTTCAAGACTATCCTAAACAAGATAGGTTGTTTTAGAAAGGTGAATTTGTGGTTTTGAATGTGATGTTAGATGTCCAGCCAGCATTTATTCCACTTCTATTTTACCTTCTATGCTGCTTGTAAGATAGTCAAAGAGAAAAGATCTATGACTGTACCAGTCAGCTAGGCCCAGCTGGGCATAAATCCCAAACAGTACACAAATCATTTTAAAATAAAAAGAAAACAAATTTAGGTTTTGTAGTGGTTAAGTGCAAAATTGTGAAAGCAAATTTTTTTTTCTCTTCGAATTGGAATGACTATGAACCTGGTCATAACACTCCATGGAGGAAAATGAATTATCAGGTTAGAAACAGAACAAATACAAGGAATAAATAACCACCATGTACTACTATAAGATTTGTGGCCTAAAGGCAGAGAAAATTAAAGGAAATTTGGCTGTAATAAAGGTGCTGTATCATAGTGAAGTGTAACAGAATTGTAATGTTAAGTCCATTTTGTAGGAACAATAAAAAAGACCTTAGAAAGGATTAAAAAAAAAAAACCATGGGACATCGCAAGCAAATCATACATGTATTTCTTATTCTTAATAATAACTTACTTTAAGCAAATGTATTTGACACTTACACGAGTAAATTCCTATTAGGCATATATCAGTACTACATTAGGCCCTATATTTCCTGGTATTCTGAAACATTGGAAGCTGCCTATGTTTATATTTTATTTGTGTAGCTACTGCTTCTGAAGGAATTGATTCTAGGTTTCTGAGAATCTTTTTTTTTCATTGTTGAAGCCAGTCAAGATCTGGTCCAGAGATATTTCTCTGTTATTAGCAAATATTTGTGTTACTTTAATGGCGATAAACAATATTTCATCTGTATGTCTCATAAAATGAACCACGGAAGCAAAGTATGAATAGCATCAGGACTGTGTCTTTCATATTATTTGAAGCACTATATTACGGGATTGTCCTGCTGAGTTGCTAACAAAGACTTGGCTGATCATAAACATTTCACAACTGCAAGTATGCTTTGCAAACTGGATAATGCTAACTGCCTTTTATTCCAGAGTGTTTATCAGCACTAAATGCGCTAAAAGCTGGCCTGCCATCTCCATAATCATATGCCTATGTGGTAAAGCTACTCAGTGAAACAGTGAAGCCAGAGAAGCGTGTAGGAGAAAAGGCATCCCTGTTGTCAGGACAGTAAAACATCTGTGGATGTTTCTGTAGGATGTGAATGTTTCTTCTGCATTCTTGATGTGACAGCAGGTCATGCAGCCTCAGTACAAGGCTTCTTCACTGGAAAATGAAGGCATGAAAGTCTTTTGGCTCCATTTCTGGATGCACATTGCCTTCTGACATTTTGTAAGCCACAAATACTTTGGAGTTGCAAACACCAGTTTTGGTCTTCTCAGCATAATGGAATTGTACTTTTTCCTACCAGGTGATCTACAGCTGGGGAGGAGATGTCATTGTACTGAATATCCCAACTGATCAACTGATGCAATTTTTTCAGTTAGGGAACGTATTGATTAGACAATACAGTTAATACATATATATATTTTTAATACTGCTTAGCCTTTTTGCAGATGTAGCTTGAAACTTCAAGTTATTAGTGACCCAAAAAATGCCTAGACTGTGAGGGCTTTGCATTAGTTCATGGACAGAAATGATCAGAGGTTGGACTATTCAAAAGATTTATTCATAAATTTATAAAAATCTGGATAGATTAGCTGTTGTGGTAGCTGAATGGCTATGCATGGTTGCCTTCTTAGTCCCAGGCTGGATGTTACTGGCTCTTCCATTCTCATCTTTTGGACTTCTGTGTGATGAGTTTCGCAATGCAGATTGACCACAGCACTTTCGAAGTGCTGGGAAGGCATCACCTGAGAATGCAAGTGGTAAGGAAAAGAGCTTATGGGGTTATGTTGTACATCCTTAGAAAATGGGAGGGAAACTCGAACTTCAAAACATGCAGCTGTGTTTGGTTTGCTGAAAAAGGGTATATCAACTGCAGTCGAAAAGGCGGTACTTACTTTTATTTACTGGCAACCTTGTTTATTATCTTAACCCCAATGCTAAAGACTGTGTGAATGTGTAAAATTAATTAATTTCATTCTGAGTATTATTTCCTAATGTGAGAGAAGAACAAATCATGAATGATAGCCTACTGTGCTCTGACCTGCCTTTGGACTTTAGTTTCATATCTAAACAAAGAACTGTCACTTTAGAGATGTTAAATAAGATTTATCCATCTGCAAAACCATGGAACAAAATAACAGAAAGTGATTTTCAGTACTGCTTGTTTTATGATGAGCAAGACAGAATGGGATGGCACTGCTCATAAGGTTATGTGATGTACACCATTCTGAAGACATTGAAACAACTTGCAGGGACCCATCCATCTTGGAAAGGATAAATTCAAGCTTTTGCTATAATCTTTAATTTGTGCCTTGGTTTGTGATGTGCAGCAATACTCCAGCTCGCTCTGATTCTTTTTATAGCCCCAGCTCCATAACATTTGCAGAATACGTTTCTGGAATTTATAAGGATCAGCTCAGGAAAATATATGTGATTTGTAGATCCTTGTTAGAATGAAGAGTGGAACAATTATTTCATTCTTCTAGTGCCACACAGAGTAAGGTGCAGGTTAAGCAGAATAAATGTTTTAATTTTTCTAGTTTGCATGACCTGCAAACTACTTTGTTTTCCAACAGTGAATTAATTCCTCCCACAGTTATATTGCTCTTACTTTTCAGTTGCCTGATTATATATATGCTGTTAAAACAGATTTCTACAATTGTTTGATTTTTTTTTTCTTTAAAAGTTTTGCACTGATAATTATCCTAGATGGATTTTTGACTGACAAAAATAAGGAGGTTGGGATTCCCTTCTTGTTACGCTTGTCCTAAGCTCATAGAAGGTGTTTTTCCATTGCTTAGCAAGTCAGGCTGGCAAAGCTAGAAGGTGGACTCTTCTGCTTCTGTGAAGTGGTAGAAATGATTATAAGAGTAAGAATTAACTGCATAATCACAAAGCCAGGGAGATGCACAGATAAGTTGTTTGGATATTTGGTAAGATATAATGATTCTGCTTTTGGTAAATTGAGTCTGTCTATTCAGTTTTGCATACATGCCTCTTCAGTTTGTTAAGATTGTTAGTTGGCAGACTTTTATTTGATATTGAAGATCTGGTTGCATTTCATTTTCTTCAAAACAGTAAGTTACAGTAACAACCGGTATCAATGGATACTGAGTTTGTATGGTGAAAGCCTGACCTGCACTGGGAGTCTTTGGGCAGGAAGGAGATTCTTTCCCCTTGTTGGCGCTGTTGGTTACTCCATGTATGTATTCAATTTTGTTTTCAAGTGCAAGTCCTTTGAGTTAGATGGCGTTTTTTTATTTTCTGTACTGTGTTTTTCTATTGGCCTGAAGGTGGTGACGGCCAAGTAACTTCACTGTTCTATGTCTTGATTTTTTTCATCTGAAAATAAGGGAAGAGTTCTTGCTTGCTTTTACAAAACACTTCAAGAAAAGCTCGGTATAAGAGCTAATTATTGCTATTATCTTTTACGGTTCTTCCTTTTCTGCAGTGGTACTTGGCAAAATATAAACGATATACTATGTTAGACTAATTGTGCTGACATAACTACAAAGTATAAATAGTGATGAGTCAACATGTGTCCCCCAGGTCACGGAAGACCTTTAGACAGTAGATGTGATTCTTTTGCAGAAAGAGTAAAATAAAGCAACAGAGTAGTATCAGTGACTGAGCTGAAAGTTTGCCCCAGGAATGTCTCTGTATGCAGTTTGTAAACTGTGGGATGGTAGCTTTCTATTCCTGGTTCACTAAGTCCAGAGCACTTCTTGTTAGCTCTGTCATATGATGAGTACCTGAAATTGTCTAATTTCTGGGCTTAAAAGCAGCAGAAAATGTAGTTGGAGAAAAGCTACTGTTGATCCTGTGCTGCTGAGTGTCTGGTTACTATGATTTTGCTCAAGTTAAGTATTTGCTTTGGAGGTCATGAGAGAAATGGGAGCAAGGGTGATCACACGATTTTAATCTTATCTGTGTTTACATAGGCTTTAACTAGAGTGGGTTTTAACAGCAGTGTTAAAAGTGTGTGTCTCCCTCCAGTATTGCTGAGATGGCTTGTATGACTGACCTTACTCTCTTGATTGTAAACTTCAGAGCTAAAGTGGTCTGCCTTTGTATTAGACCAAGCTGCCTTACATTTTCAGTTTGCATGTTCATGACAACTTGGCCAGTTATGTAGCAGGTGGTATCTATATTTATCTGTATCTTTTTGTTATCACTGGACAAGCTTATATTTGGATTTGTATCTGAAAGAGGGGTTTCTCTTTGAGCAATAACATGCCACTTGTATACTTAAATTGTTTTTTCATTCTAAAGAATTGCCTTTTCAAAACTAGACAGTTCATAGAATTGCCTCTGAATATCAGAGTATCCAGGTTTTTGGCTTTTTGCCTTTTAAAATATCTTTCTTTTAAGTTAATGATACAGAATTATCTATAACAAAAATACTCTTGAAAAAGTATTGGCATCTTTAAAATTGGGTTAGTAGTTGCTTTAGAAAATGCAAGGAATTCACACAGAACTTCAGTTACGAGTTCATTTTCTGTGTTTTTTTCTGCAATTTTGGTTGTTTTTCAAGTACACTAAAGAATTCTTTTTTTCTAAATATTAAATCTATGTTAACAAAAAGTTTATAGGGGAGAAACCATTACATATACACTTGCTCACCTACATGGATGTATAAAGAGGTGAATTTTACAGAAAGTTAAAAGCATCTGAGTGAAGACATGCAATGGCACTCATTCTGATTCAGCAAAGCCTTGTACACACGTGCATAAGTTGGGCAATGTTACCTCTTTTCATCAGGCCTTCTTTTATTTCTGTTCCACTATATATCTGTTGAAGTCACATCGCAGAAGAAGACATACACCAGGCAGGAACAGCAAGAACCATGTTAGATTTTGTACAGGAAATGTGGCTCTCATAACAAACATGATAGTTTTTGTCCTTTGTTTTGATGCTGCCCATGTCAAAATTTGTATTTTGTCTCTGGCAGGACACTGTTACACTTCAGAGTTGTTTTCTGAATGCTGATTGAAAGTAATGGCCAAATGGCCACATCAGATGTGTCCTTTCTTCTGTTTTTATAACCAGTGTATGTTCTGATGGAGACATGGGGAGCCAGTGAGGAATCGGTGATAGTAAACACCCGTGTAGTAGGTTTTACTGAAATCAGTTTAATCATGCATGTAAGCAGATACATTTTTGAAGTGGTCACCTCCTTACTCTTCAGGGTACTTGATTTATTTTTAAAGGCAGTTATATTAAAGAGAAAATCTGAATCCATTTTTATAGCTAAAAAGTGACCAGTAAGGGGCGAAAGTGGAGTACTCTGTGTGTGTGTGTGTGTAAGTGTATGTAATGTTTGTTCTTGGTTGCTCAAGTGTCTAATCATTTGAAATCAGCAGCAATGCTCATGTTAAAAAACTTCTGAATTCACACACTATGAAATTAAGCATGCTATGGCCACTTCTGCCGCTTAAGAAGAGGCAATTAATACTGCAAACTGAATAACAAATTCCTGAGGAGAGGAAAAATCAGGATAACTCTGTTTCTAGGTAGAGTTTCCACATGCTGAGATGAGTATTTTATTTTGTTAAAAAAAAAAAAAGAGTAATCAATGACTACATTTTTGAGACCTCCTAGTGATTCCAAAAGATTATTCGAAACGCTTGTCCTGAAAAAGAAGAAACTAGCTAGTATTTACTGCTGCTCTTTGTTTAATAAAAGGAGAAACTGGGTATTGAGAAGAACTTGTCTAACGCTGAACACATTATCAGTCTGGTTGCAAACAAAATAATAATTATGAAGCACTCCCACTAAGGTTCGGTACTTAAAGTAGATATTGTAAGGGGGTAATAAAGGGAGCTTTATCATTTTCTGATGTGTGAAAATAAAAATGCAGTTCAATCGGATTGCAATTCTATTAACAATCATGTTGGAACTATCTGGCAATAGCAAATACACTGCATGTGATGATTTCTTTATTTTTTCCAGTGTTTCCATCTCATGAAGTGGATAACTGTATTACATTACTAAATTTTTTTTTTCAAGCTTGTCAACAGAAAACAAACCTAGTGCTGGAGCCTTTAACAGTGCTCGCCTCTTTCTCAAGCAGTTTCAGAGTAAAGGCTCTATTATGGGTATAGGAAAAGAGGAATTGACTTGAAAGGACTTGGTGTTAAGGTACTTCACCAAAAGTGTGTCAAGCCAGTGTCTTGCCTGAGCCCATGGACTCCTTAGGGTTTTCTGGCAATATCTTCCCCTTTTCTAGCCAACTTAACATCTCATTTCCTATGGGAAGGTAGTTTTTACTTTATTGAATTCTTGCAATAGTTTGGACATGCCTTTGTACAGATTTACAGAAACATTTGGTATCTGTGTGACTTGGTTTTTGAACTGTGACTTAAACTGGCATTGGTTAAGAGACTTCAATCTAACAGTTGTGTAGTTATCTTTGTAACTATGAAGGAATTGCTGAAGGTCTACTTACTGTTGCAAAAGTAATTTGCACCACAGAATATTCCACCAGCTGAGATGCTTGTTTAGAGATTCAACAAACAAGCCAAATGATAAATGAGTGGGAGCAGAAGTTGAATTACTCCTTCATCCCCTACATGAGCAGCACTGCAAACATCAGTGGTTTCCTTTAACAAACAATATGAACTTAGCAGGTCTTCGGTGTAGAAGTGTTACAGTATGACTGAGTACTGGGAACACTTCAGGAGTACAAGAACTGGCTGGTGTATTTCCTGAATAGCAGTCTGCGTCTCTTTGGTTGATCATTTAGCTTCTTTGTTGTTTGTCTTCCTCCCAGCTATTTTTTTAGGTGTAAAACAAGAAGCTGCTCAGTTATTCCTGAATGGCATGCTGAACTTAGTTAAAAATGTTCACTTTTATGAACTACTTTGTAATGGATGTAGATTTAAAACATTTGCAGAAACAACAGAAGTAAAAACATGATATGCTAGTGCTTGATTTGGAAGAAAGGTGATAAAATAGAAATGAAAAGGAAACTGAAAAGGGGAGTTAAGAGTGAAATGTTTCAAAATGATATGGAGACTGTTTGAACATACCATATTAGAGGCCGAGAGCAAATACATAATACCTATCAGAGAAGACTTTTGAAAGGGCAGCAGGAAGCTAAAATGACTGAACAATGATGTGAATGTAAATACTAACAATATCACAGTGACTTGAACCAAGAGCATGCAGAAAAGCTTGCAAGAATATATGAAGAGAACTCTCTTTCAAATAGATCAGGTCCAGGAAGTCTCAAGAGACAGTCTGTAAGATGAGCCGGAAATGAGTGAATTATCTCAAGAAAGCACTCAATGAGAACAAGTTCATCAATGTTTGTTATAAAAGTAGTTGGTAGGACTCTTTACCTTTTCAGCAGGCATTGGAGGTCTTCCTTGTGAAGCACTGCTAAAAGTCATCACAGAAAATAGTAATAAATCTCCAAAACCCTGTAGTATTTCTTCTACTAAAGGTGTTAGCTGAACTACTGGCTGTGGTGTGTAACCACAGTAAAAACTGTCTCTGTACTAGACTACTGGTACTGCTGTCCCTGTTTCTGCAACATCTTTCATATAACTAGTGCTATATAGCATCAAGGCAATAGAGATGTTTATCTGAAGAGTCCTGGTGAGAACCTTTGTTGTTAAACATGGATGTAAGGCACAGGCGAGCTAAATCTACTGAGGAGAGAGAGCTGCGTAATGTTTCAAATGACTAGACAGTTTAACTTTTTCCATGTAGTGTGGTTTCAAATCAAATCCCTATCTTCTCTTGCCCTTGGAGACTCCTGTATTGCCAAAATGTTGAGACCAAATCTATTAATGCATTTATAGTTGTATCACAACTTCATCTGCTGTCATAGGAAGTTATTATTGTGTAGGTTATTTTTATGATTGTCACATTTTCTTGCTGGGTTCAACAGTCTGGCCTACTGGGCTTTGGCAGCCTGTCTGCTAAAGTCCATTATTACCCAGTCAAGTTTTCAAGGATCTAAAAGAGCCTACTAAATAAAACTTGGCTATATAAATGCTCTTTCCTACTAGTTAGCATAAAAACACTTGTATCCTGTGAAACGTTTTAATGTACAGTTATGGAAAAAAAACCACAACTGTGATGTTGAAACATAAGTACTTCAAAGCAAGCCTAGTACTTAGGGTACAGTCTTATTCATGATACTGAGTTATTATAAGATATTTGAAGTATCAGTTAAGAAATTCTTTTCAAAGATGCAGCAGATTGCAGATGCACTGTTTTCTTGTCTAGTCTTCATTCTTTCCAGGTAAGTATTGTAACTCACATTTTACAGTAGACTAAAGATGAACATTTCATGAAAATCTCACAGCATTAACTACTGTGCAATAAAAGTTGATGAGAACATTTTTGTGCTACTACTCTATTACTGTTAATTGTTATTACCTTAATTGGACTTACTTGTTTCAGGCAGGGACCTTAGTGTATTTGGTTGTGTCCAAACAAATGAGAAGGATTTTCGGAGTTTATTATAAACTCGGATGAATGTTAGAAAAACAGGATAAAAACATGATTAATATCCCAACTGATCCTGTCTTAATAGTAAAGTATTTGCTGTTTGTTACTAAACTGCAACTATGCCTTGTCTGTCAGGCTTTATAATACTAATCAGTCAAATTTTCTTGTTACAGTAGCTCTGAATCTTTGGAAAGAAAGGACTGTGGTCCTGCAGACTGAAGCGGGATGATAATTCCACTCATACATGAGGTGGCCCTTTCAGAGCTGGTATTTGTTCAGATGTGCACATAACTCAGTGGTGTGACCTCTAGTAACACGTTAATTAGGCTAATCCTATCCACTCTTTGGAAGCTTGCTGCGGTCTTTCAGCGTAGTTGTTCTGTGTTCATCTGTGCCAGCTCCCAAATTATGTCTGAATTGTGCATTACATGTGAATTGTTTTTTTTGTTTGTTTATTTTTTGAGATAGTTATCTGTGGCTTGACCTTGCTTTTATTTCCTGGCAGAAGCATTTCCCTGGCACTAGAACTAATATTGCTTGATTTCAGCTGTTTCCCACCCTTGGTGAATTTGTGAGAGTCTCCTGCATCCATATATTGTCTTTTTTATGTTAAAATACTCCCAGTTAATACTTGCTGATGAACAGGCATTACAGACCATACTTGATTTTTTTTTTTTATTTTCTGTCAAGTGACAGAGATGGAAATAAGCCTCCTTGTTTTATAACAGGTGAACACACTTTATTTATCTCTATTCCCTTTCAGAATGGGAATAGCGTTTTAATTTAACAAAAAATATTTAGTGAAAATAGTTACTTAAAAGGGGACAGAATTTTCATAATTTTTTTTCGGTGATTTCTCAGGTTAGTCCATGCTTAAGACCTTAAGATAACTTCTTGTCACTTACAGGCAGGTTGTCCAGGCTGCAGATTAAAAGTGTGTCAGGTGTGGAGGCCTCTGGCTGGTTCCACACACTGAGCTCTGCGCTCAGTTACCTTCCTGGCTCTCCTCTGAGGCAATCTAAATAGAGAAATGATGTGGTCATCTGGATGTAACACTTAGGTCAGCAAAAGATACATGCTCTGAAATTATAGAATGACCTGTTTTTTACCCTCTCTATTATCTGTGGCTTCTCTGACAATTTAAATATAATCTGCATAATTGATTTTTTTTCTCTATTTGGGCTCTCAAACATCTCTTTCTCCCTTATAAACTGAGAGTTGCTTTTATCATATAATGGAAATGTTAATGAGAGAAGTATTTTTTGCTAATTGTGGATCAGGCTGTTTATTTACTTTGCAGCCATTATGCTATGTTATTAGCTTCTGCTATTTTCAGAGGAGTGTTTTCAGTCTAAAATGAGCACCTGTGGAAAAGCATGTATCTGTAGTCTAACTGGCTCTTTTTTTATTGGCTTATTTCACTGTAGGGCATAGAGAAGGCATATAAAGTGAAAACAAAAACAACAACGAAAACATGAGAGAGTTGCATTGAACAAAACGCTTGTACGCATGTACGCATTCTCTGCCAGTGTCCCTCTTAGTTTCTCCATCTGTTACACAGCCAATGCTACAAGTTATGTGCAGGAGAAGACGAGATTTGAATTATCTATTCAAAGGTCCTACATAGAAGCTACCACATGAAAGTTCTGTAAATCCATGCATGACGAGTGCAAAGGTAGACAAGCAGTAATAATCATAGTAATTTTCAGACTACCAGTCTGAGAAAAGCTGGATATGGAGGGAGCTGATATAGTATCTTTGGTTATTATGAGAAAAAAAGCTGTAGGGAAGATGCCCAAACAGGACTGTCCTGAAGCAAATCTACTTCAGAAAAGGATTTGATACCTGTATAGAAGATGACTGAAGCTCATAGCAAGTTGCAGTGTTCCAAGCAAGGGCTGTAGTGATTTTGCCTTCTGCTTTATGGAAAATAGTGGTGTTTCTAATTTGTCTCCATTTTGTTTCCTTTCACTGAGGTTTTGATTTCTTCCTCACTCTTATCTGTTTTTGCTGTTGAACCTTGTGTGCTTTAAATTTCCTGCCACAAATCTTTTTCCTAGTCCTTTTCCCTAGGGGGAAATAGTGATGAAAGATTAGGAAAAGGATGAGGTACTTAATGCCTTCTTTCTCTCAGTCTTTATTAGTAAGACTAATTGTTCTCAGGGTACCCAGCCTGCTGAGTGGGAGACAGGGAGCAGAATAAAGCCGTTACAATCCAAGAAGAAATGGTTAGTGACCTACTAAGTTACACGTGAACACACACAAATCCACGGAGCTGGACGGGATCCATCCAAGGCTACTGAAGGAGCTGGCGGGAGTGCTCACCAAGCCACTTCCAGTAATTTACCAGCAGGCCTGGCTAGCGGGGGAGGTCCTAGCTGACTGGAGTTTGGTGAATGTGATGCCTATCTACAAGAAAGGCTGGAAGGATGACCCAGGGAATTACAGGGCTGTCATCAGACCTTGGTGCCAGGTAACGTTATGGAGCAGGTCGTCTTGAGTGCCATCACACAGCACATACAGGACAACCAGATGATCAGACCCAGTCAGCATGGGTTTACAAAAGGCAGATCCTGCCTGACTAACCTGATCTCCTTCTATGACAAGAGGACCCACTTAGTGGATGAGGGAAAGGCTGTGGATGTTGTTTACTTGGACTTTAGCAAAGCATTTGGCACTCTTTCCCACAGCATTCTCTTGGAGAAACTGCTCATGGCTTGGATGGATGTACAGTTTGCAGGATAAAAAAATGGCTGGATGGCCAGGCCTAAAGGGTTGTTGTGAAAGGATTTAAATCTGGATGGGGGCCGGTCACCAGTGGTGTTCCCCAGGGCTCAGTACTGGGGCTAGTACTCTTTAGTATTTTTATCAGCGATCTTGATGAGTGCACCCTCAGTAAGTTTGCAGGTAACATCAATTTGGGCAGGAGTGTTGATCTGCTTGACGGTAGGAACGCTCTGCAGAGGGGTCTGGATAGGCCTGATCGTTGGGCTGTGTCTATTTGTGTGGCATTCAACCCCATGCAGTGGTATAGGCTTTGGGAAGAGTGGCTGTAAAGTTGCCTGGCAGAAAAGGAGCTGGGGGTGCTGGTTGACAGCCAGCTGACTGTGAGCCAGCTGTGTGCCCAGGTGGCCAAGAAGGCCAGTGGCATCCTGACCTGCGTCAGGAATAGGGTGGCCACCAGGGCTGGGG
Organism: Anseranas semipalmata; assembly: GCA_013399115.1. Classification (NCBI taxonomy): domain Eukaryota; kingdom Metazoa; phylum Chordata; class Aves; order Anseriformes; family Anseranatidae; genus Anseranas; species Anseranas semipalmata. Next base: position 292,098 of record VXAA01004298.1, read on the forward strand.
AAGTGACTGTCCCTCTGTACTCAGCACTGGTGAGACTGCAGCTCGAGTGCTGGGCTCAGTTTTGGGCCCCTCGCTACAAGAAAGACAGGGAGCTGCTGGAACGCGTCCCTTCACCAGCTTCGTTGCTTTTCCCTGAACTAGAAAACAAGACGTGAACGGGGGCTGTTCAGTCTGGAGAAAAGGAGGCTGAGAGGAGACCGCTGCCTGAAAGGAAGTTGCAGTGAGGAGAGCATTGGTCTCTTTTCTCAGGTGACGAGTGAAAGGATGCAAGAATGCAGTCTCAAGTTGCTCAAGGGGACATTTAGATTGGATGTTAGGAAGAATTTCTTCGCAGAAAGGGTGGTTAGGCATTCGAACAGGCTGCCCAGGGAAGTGGTGAAGTTGGCATCCCTGGAGTCATATAAGAGATGCATGGATGTGTGGTGCTTGGGGACATGGTTCAGTGTTGGAATTGGTAGTGGTAGGTTGATGGTTGGACTTGATGATCTTTATGGTCTGTTCCAGCCTAAATGATTCTATGATTCCTCTATCCATCTTATGTTTTAAACTACCAGTGTAATGTCAACAACAGACAGAACTCCAACTTCCATAATACAGTTGTGTAACTTAAGTAGGGAGCCCGTACGGTGCTCAGAAAGCTCCAGATGATAACATCTCCAAATATCTGTGCTGCTTGTACAATATTATCTATTGAGTGCGTTCCTGTGGACAGTGTTTAGCTGGTTTGATTATACACTGTGTATTCACTCATGGAAGAAAAATCAAGATTACTACTTGCTTTGGTCTCTCCTAATTTTCTCATAAATAATGTTCTTGCACTAAAGAACATTCATCTTTTTTTTTTTTTTTTTCCACTTATATTTCTGCTGTGGTAACATCTGGTTCTTTTTATTGTGGACTGGTACTCTGCTAGGCACACTATAAACACAGCGATGTCCTCTCCTGTGCTCTGTTTGGCTTGGGGTATTCTTGTCACTGGACTGAGGACTTCTGTCCACAGATGTCCAGTCTTCATTCTTCCTTTTGCTCTCTATCTGGCATTGGTATCACTCCCGTGTGTGACCCTCCTCATATGGGGTCTTTGCTTAGTGATCAGGGTACTTAAAAAAGACTGATCTGAAGTTAACCCATACAACTACATTCATATTGCATAGAGACTCAGAGGAGGATTTGTTTGCTGTGCTGTGTTTCAGGAGGTCAGACTAGGGACATTTAAATTGGGGTTTAAGTCTTTAGATGGAGGTTTATTAGCATTTGAAGCTACAGTTCTGACCTGGGTGTAACAATGTGACAAACCTATTCAGAAAGATGTTTCTGGTAAAATTATTTTCAAAATTACTTTGCAAATGTGTATGTGCAATGAGGTGTTGTCTTTGGTGTGTGTTCCGTGTCTGTCTACAAGCTCGTTGAGAAAAATGAGAAGTGACTGTTAGCAAAGATAACTTTGAACTTCATCTCTGATCACTAGGGGTAGCTGTTCTTCGGCATTCTCTTTGTTGAGAAACTTACGTTAATCTCTCTGTGGATCTGGCAATAAATTCTTAGCTAATATGAGACAGCCAGTAACACAGATAATGAGCATCACTGTATTCCTAGGGCTATGTCATGAGATATATATATTAGAGAGTCTGAGTAATTACTTAATGACAAGGTGTAGTTTTGTTCAAAAGCTTTTGACCTACCCAAGTTTTATTTAAGGTACAAAGAGTAAGAGGGACAGAATCTAAACAGACTCTTGTAGCAGCATCTGAAAATGTTCACAGTTTTTATGTTGTTAGACTACAAGCAGGACTTTAAAAAAAAAAAAAAAAAAGGTTAAAAAAGGGAAGTTTATTATTTTAGCCTAGCATTTTGCAGGCTGCAGAAAGGAAATGTATTTTACAAAACTTACTGATCTTGATTTGCAATTGAATGAATTTATCATCATTGAGCCTTAGGTGAATGAGTTTCAGCAGTTGGCAAAATTGAGTAAGAAAGGCTTCAATTTTGTTCTGGCACATGTCCCAAAACTGAGGAGATGTTTGGAGTGTGGTTTTAGAACTGTGGTGAATTGTCCAAAAACTTGAGGTTAAATTCTTCATGAGGTAACAGATGGTACCTAACGTCCTTTGTATGAAGTACCAGCTTTTAGAGATTCAGCCTGAAATTTCTGTGCTCGCTTCTGTCATTTTGCTGTGTGTGTACTTATAAAAGGAATTCATTTAAAAGTATTTTTCAATGTAACAACTTTTTATATTCATTGAAACTTAAATTCCAAGATTGGTACCAATGTTGACTGTGCTCAAAATATGTGCATGTTGTACATACATAAAATTTGTGGCATTTGCTGATCTACAGATCAATGTGTTGAATCAGACTTTTGTCTCATTTAAATATGGAATAGAAATTAGATCAGTTTTTCTCATAACAATTCAACTGTTTTAACAGTACATAGCATTATGCTGCAAGGAGTATGACCCATATTTTATGAAAGGTGTGTTTCAGTTGCTGAAAGTCAGATGCTAATTAAACTGGTTCTGTAGTTAGTGGAGACATCATTGATATTGTTCCACTGTTGTGGTTTAACCTGGCAGACAGCTAAGCACCACACAGCTGTTCACTCGCTGCCCCCCCCCCAAGTGGGATGGGGGAGAAAATCAAGGGAAAAAATAAAGGATGAAAACTTGTGGGTTGAGATAAAGACATATTAATATGACAGAAAAGGAAGGGAGAACAAGAATAATAGTAATGATAAAAGAATACACAAAGCAAGTGATGCCCAATGCAGTTGCTCACCACCCACCGACTGATGCCCCACCAGTCCCTGAGCAGTGGTCCCTCCCCAGCCAATCCCCCCAATTTGTTGTTCAGCACGACCCGTATGGTACGGGACATCCCTCCGGCCACTTTGGGTCAGCTGTCCTGGCTCTGTCCCCTCCCAGCTTCTTGTGCACCCGCAGCCTCCCTGCTGGCAGGGCAACGTGAGGAGCTGAGAGGTCCTTGGCTCAGTGTACACGCTGCTCTGCAACGACTAAAACATCGCCATGTTACCAGCCTTGTTCTCATCCTGAATCCAAAATGCAGCACCATACCAGCTACTAGGAAGAAAATTAGCTCTATCCCAGATGAAACTAGGACATCATGAACTTCAATTTCTCTTTCAAAAGATTGGAACAAACTGATTGCTAAAGCTCTGCTTTGCATTGCAACATTGCTGCTTACTAAGTCAACAGTAAACCTGTTGAAAATTAGAGATACTGTTTTCAGACCTCCCTGTGTTAGCCTTCCCAAGATGCCGTTCTGCCACCTGGCTTGTTCATGCTCAACTTTCCATCTTGCATTATTCAACTTATTCCCTAACTGGGAAGCTGTTCGTTTTCTGCCCGAGTCTCCAGAGTCAGTCAATGCCTTCATTTTCCAGCAATGTCTGTGTATAGCATGCTTGAAGTGGATGAGGCACTAGCTTCTAAGTGATGATGTGTTTTTTAATTCTAATGAGTATTTTATAAATTCAGGGATGGCAGTGTTGCATGGAACAACTTTAGAAATTTAAAGTTAGCAAGAATTGGCAATTACTGTCATTCTCTGCCCTATGTTGAACATTCTGTAGGATTGATGCCTGATTCCAGTTGCTTGATTTTTGTTTCTTCACTGATTTTCATCATGTATCATTTAGAGTCTCTGAGTATTCTAGTCTTTGGTATTTCAATTATATATGAAAATGAAAGCAAAGCATTTTCATGCTTCTTAGCAGCCAGTTCTTATTTTCTTTTTTTAGCTTTATCAACAAAGTTGCCTATGGTGTATTTAGGTTTACTAGCTCTTTTAGCAGATGCATTGTATCTTTCAGTTTTGTTGTCTTGTTTTTCTTTAAATTCAGGTTCCAGGTAGAACCTACATCTGTATTTATATTTCAAAGTGGTATTTTGTATGCCATTAGGTAGAACCACTTTTTAGTGGATGAAATTTGTTAAAAGCACAGCACTTATTTGTATGTTGCACGTTTTGTAGACTGCTGTTTTTCAGATGTTTGAAAGTGCTATGGAACTATTACTGATAAATAATTATGATTTAATGAAATCACTGTTGTGTTGGACATCACTCAGCTTTTGGGTTTGGACTTAGTATGGAATATGTGAAGTGGTCCTATTAGACTATATGATTTGCAACACAAAGTTACTTTTACCTTTTTCTTAGAATGGCTTTGGATTGTTTCCTCAGAGTTGTGTAAATCAGACGTAGATTCTGTGGCCTGCAGCTCTGTCTTCTGTTCTGTCTTGATCATGCAGTGAACACAAGCAGTTGCCCTAAGAACATCATGTGATTCCCCCAAAGCAGGTGAATCTTTATTTGGCACCTGCTCTGCTATCACAGGCTAAATGTCCTTAGGCAGGGTGTAGTAGTGTCTAGGGATCATGGCATGTAATTTATTGCTATCTTCTGACTTCAGATAGTGGCATGCTTCTCTATGGTTTTCTTTAATCGCCATAGTGTCTTTAGATGGTGTTTCAAGAATCAGATCTGGAACATGGATTAGCAGAAGGATAATCTGGAAGCATCTTGGCTTTTCTCACCCAAGTTCCTGTACTCAGCAGAGTTTAACAAAGCACTGAGAGTGAAATATTTTGTAAGAAGAACCTTCAACTTTGCCACTTCTGTGTTTTAGTGTTTTGTTTTTTCATCTTGGTACCCTTTAGTTCTTAACCTGTCAGTGTATGTCTCTGGTAGCGGTTAACTCTATGCATTAGTTTCCATTTGATACTTCCTGAGTGTAGCAGGAATGCCCTGTATATTTAATTGGCTGTTGTTATGGCTGAGCATAAAAGAAGTGTATGAGTAATCACAGAAAAGGTGAGCCTGAGCTTGATAGTCTTAAGCAAGCAAAACCAAGCCTCAGTTCTGCAAACTCACTTCAGTTGCTAGTACTCTTCTCGCTCACTCCTTATGAATAGGAAACAACTCTTCCATAATTTACCATTTGATTTCTCTTTTGTAATTACATAACTAACCTTGCCTGGAATATTTACTTTGGCTTTTCTGCTTAGCTTTGCCATTCTCTTTTTTATGATTTTGATTTTGCTCTTACTAACATTCTCCTCAGACACCGTGTCACATCAGATTTGCTCTTTATGTTATATGGTTTAGTACAGCATCCATTTTCTCTTATGCTATCAGCACAATCTGACATAAAGCCTTTTCACGTACAATTGCTCTCATATTTTGTTGGATCCCATTAATGTGTTTTTGTTCAATTATTGTTTTAGTTGTCTTTAATATATAATGCTGTCATGTGGTTCTAGAGCTATTTTGCCTACCTTGAACACATACTCTAGTTAAAAATGAACATCTGCATCTTTCAGGATTTAATATCCCTGAAAGATAGACATTTAAGTTTCCATATTCAGTGTGATAGATTGAAGTTGTTTGATAAAGGCAATAATAACATTTGTTTTTAAGCAGTGCTTGTTGTGGCAGTTTGGAAGCATAACCACGCTGAGGTGAATTTGATAGAACTGTATTTCTTAATATTGCTTTCCATATAAAAAATGATGCCAAACTGAGTTTTCTAGTGTTTCTATACTTTCTTAAACAGTTGATACTTGAACTGATACAATTTTTTTTTTTTTCTACAAACAGGCATATAATTTTATCCGTGTTCTTTAATCAGAGCTGATTTTACAATATTTATCTAGGGATATCTTTTGATGCAACAAGAGTGGAGTGGGAGGGATTACAGAATACAGCTTACTTTCTGCCACACTGTTCATGGTACAATAACAAGTATTTTATTCATGATAGCCTCAAGTAAGATAGGTATATCTGATAAGTATCAGCATTATCTTCATTCTCAGAATCTCATTCACAGTTTTAGTATATGCTAAGCTTTCTTTCAATGGCATTTATTAACAGAATTTTGCATGGTAGCAGCGAGCATTGATATTTCAAATTAATAAAAAATGTTTTTTCATTGATTTGCAATGCTTGAACAAATGCCTCTCAAATATTGTAAGTTGTCATGTTAGTTTTGTACACTTACTGTTCTAAAATTTCCATTCGATTAGCATGAGTAGTGGCAGTGCTTTCAGTCCAAAGAGTGTGTATAAAGTGAACCAGATACAGTCTGACATAGTTAGCTGTATTTCATCTGCCTATGTATGTGTGATGTTGTGATGCCTTTGCATAATACACCTATGCATATCAACAAATGCATAGATATATAGTTAATAGCAACAAAACTTGAAGTGGCAGACAAATGGCGGAATTAAGATTCTTCTTCAAATCTATCATGTCCTATCAGCAGGATGCATACTAGTACAATCTTTAAATGCATGCTTACTTGCTATGTTTTCTGCACGTTCCATTCACCACAGTGTCAGTAAACAGTCCCTTTCTAATTTTTTCTATTTATTGATGCTTACTATTGGGAGATCTGTCCCCACCTGCTTCTGAGAAGACTATCTAAGACTAAGCTGTATCTGGGCCTGCAAATAAACTGCTGAATGAGGCATCCTACAGTAATCCTCAAAAACTACTGTCTGGGCTTGAGTTTGTAACTCTCAGTGGCTGCCGTGCTGCCACCTAGAACTCCATTGTCACTTTTATTAAATGCTACAGCATCTTTGAAGAATCAGGAGATGATGTGGCTTTTGGCAGTGTGGTGCTACCATCAGTAATTGCATGAGGAACTCCAAAACTATCTGCCAGCTAATAAAAGAAAATGATATCTGACTGTACCTGTGGTTAGCGTAGGTACAAGGACTTGGAAAGAGCAAAGAAGGCTTCCTTACCAATAAACTGTTCTTTGAAATGTGCAGTCAGGGTGTACATCTGACTTCCACCTGTCTTTACCTATTGCTCATTACGCTCCAGTCATGTCATTGAGAGGTAACTGAGCTAGTGGCAGTTGCTCCGACCTGCATACAAAATCTTGAGGAGCAGTACGGGAAGTGCAAGAGCCAAATGCTCGGTAGGTATTACAATGAAAACTTTCAGGTCTCATACAGTGGTGCATGAATGTATCTAATTTTGGAATACACAAACAAAATACATATCTCACCATCTTTTTTTACTCTGTGGTGGCAGTGTACCAGCATGTATCTGTTATCATGCTGGTAAAAATACACGAAGGTGTCCTAAAGAAGCAGAATGCTTGCTTACCTTCAGTAAAGCCTTTGCTAAACCCCGGGTTTGTCATCTTTATCAATCTCTTGATGAAACCTGAGTAGCATACTTTTAAAATACAGCATTCTCTTATAGAACCTAGTCTGAATCTGCTAGTCTTTTTTGCTTGTGATACAATAGGTACATTCAGTAGTGGTAGTCCATGAAAACTGCTCGTGCCATTGGGTATTCAGATACCTTGCTTGATTCCACTTTGACTGAGATAACTGGTGTCATTACAAAATGCTGTCACCAGATGACCAGCCATTAATTTCTGTTTGCAGAGAAATTGGGTTATTAATCTCTGAATTACTTATAGCTACCTGCAAGTACGAATAGTACTGTTAAAATCAGTAGGCCAAGAGCCTGGATGGGGCATCTTCCTCTTGACCTCCAAACTTCATCTGTACATGACTCTTACCTTTTGCCGCCGCAAATCACTGTGCTTCCTCGGTCTTTTCTTCTGCCCATGTCTTAACAGTTCTGCTTGAGCTTTCTGCTAATATCAGGACTTTCCATTACCCTTTACTTGGTCTTTGCTGCCTATTAGTTGAAAGCTTACTCTGTAAAATTAATGATGCATTAGCACCAGATTTTAGTTTACAGACATCTCTTAAACATATAATGAATCTTTTTTTATGCTCCTAGCTTTATTCATCAAAATATCTAGTTACTTTTCTAATGACTCTGTTCTATTTACATACTTTTTTTCCCTTTTCTTTTTTGAAACTCGGAGATCTTAATTTAGAAAAAAAAATCTCTAAAATTTTTAAGTCCTGTGGAAAGATAACTGCCAACATAAAGTACGATCACTTCATTAGAATGTCAGTGGTGTTGAATGTTGAGTTTGAATTTTTCCACAGGTACATTTTTTTTTTTTTCCTGTGCAAAACTAAATAGGGAAAAATGCAGATAATTTCTGCACAGAACTGCAGAGCAGTATGCCCTGAAGAGCAGACTTCCTTGATCTCATCCATTATTTTGCAAATCCCTTCCCTGTAGGGACTATAATTTTCAGTGGTCTTCCCTGCATGCCCTTACATACAGCCTCCCTTGTTCTGTTTGTTAGCTGCTACGTTTAACAAATTTTTTCTTGCTTCTTTTTTTTTTTTAGCACAGAAACCAAGGATCTTCAAACTTGTACTGAGAGTATAATCCAACACGATAGTAACACTCAGGTTTCTCACTGTCCAAATCAATCTACTAAATAAATGGCCATGCAATGGCCTCTTACCTGGCAGTTGTCAGTGTAAAAGGATCATTCAAGTGCTCTTTTTATCAGTCTCTTCCATGTTCTTTCCCCCGTTAAGTGCTAACAGCAGAAACTATCTTGAGTAGAATAGATTTTGTCTAGTTAACAGTCGTGACTTTTAAAATAAGATTTGTGTATGGAAAGCATCTTAGTCACAAGCTTCAGGGAATAACATCTCAGAGTCATTTGGTTGTGTTGGAAAAAATGATGTGTTTTATTCAGGAGTGACTGATAGTGCTGAATTCACCTGGTGAAGTGATTGCATCAACTATTATTTACTCTTAGAATCCCCAAAACATCTTACATTGCTATCGCTTATGATGTAGTCTTCTGTATAGTTAATACATGTACGAAGGAATTCATCCCATCTGGATTCATTGTATGTAGAGGATTCTGATGAGTGTTCAGTTGAAGTACTTGTAAATTTGAGAGCTAAATGTTTAAACCAATTGCCTTATTCTTCTCCCTAAAAGCTGGATTTTCATTCATTGCACATTCTTTAGTGACTCCCAGCCTCTTAGATTCACAAATTACTTCAAAGTATGGTGTTAAATTGAATTAGTTGATCTGGATTAGAAAGGGATTAACTAATACATTTAGTACATGATTACATGGAACTATAGTTTTTACCTTTTTGGGATTTCAGGCTTTACCTTTTATTTTAAAAATGTATGTTTTTGAACAAAACCAAATCCATAACATGCATACTAGTTGAAACACCCTAAATTTGCCAGATGTTGAGCTGAAGTCTTTGACAAATAGACATTTTCATATGGTTTCTGCCTGTAGACCAAGTTCTCCCATGGTTCCACCCTTGTTTGTATCAAACGGCTTACTTCTTTCAAATCATTCCACAGAAATATTATAGAGGATGAGTTGTGTGTGAAACTATTTTTTTTTTAAGAATAATTACAGGTGGGTTTCCCTTTGCTGATAGACGTGTATAGCTGAAATTTCAGATCGAGGCAATCTGAGGGAAATTAGTCCTTGTTGTCCATCCATAGTAATACAAGAGTGTCACAGAGCATGCTGGTATTCCGTTACAAGAAATCTTGTCTCTGTTCTCTAAGTGATAATAGGATCATACAGATTATCGCAGAAAAATAAACATGTCAGCATGAAGACATAGCTAGCTGCCTAAAGGAAAAAAAATTCTAGTTTTACGGTTCTGACTTCCTTATATCTTCATACCACTGATGTAATGGGAATGTAAGGAGAAAGTATTTGATGGTATTAGATGATATGCAGTGGCTATGAGGACTTGAAAGTGAGATTCTTCTGGTCAGGAATATTTTTGTAATCACTCAAATTCTATATATTTTTTAATGCTGATCGATTTCAATGCTGTTATAGTCATCTTAAGTCTCTTAGAAGGTACGTCGTACATATTGCATTAAAATGCCACATTTGAAACCACAGTAAGATTTTTTTTTTTTTATTGTCTTGAAAAATGCAAGATGTGCCTTTGCTTTGCGGAAAAAATACTGCTTTGGAACTTGCACTCAGTGCATCTCTGGGTATGGAAGAATTCCAGTAGCTTAGGGCTGGAGATATTTCCCTGTTTATGGTTCCTGTTTAAGACCATAACTTTTTGATTTAGAGTACAGCTAAAACCTCTAAACAATCTGGATGAGAAGGACTGTCTTAGCAACTCTGCTATATTTTATTTCAAATTTTCTTCCCCCTCCGTTCCCTTCCTACCTCTCATAACAACATACAATCTCCAAGCAATTTATATGATAGTTCATCATAGGAAAGTCTTATGTGGCTGCTATAGGATGAGCTTTTCTCCGACTAATTTCCTATTTTACCACTGTAAAGCTGCCAGAACACTTCCGTGAATGGTAGATGGATAATCAATTAAAAACTTTTGTACCAGGGACTTAGAAAATTGCTCCTTAGAGGAAAGCAGATGAAACGTCAGTATGTGTCTTGTCTGTTTCATACTATGGATATTGCTCTCGTTATGTTTGCCTTCCCTCCCTGCATCATCAGTGAAGAAGATAATATCTGATCAAAAGAAATACAACAAATCTTTTACTTCCTTATGATTTCCTCAATTTTAAAGCTGAAATACAACCCAAAGTGAAGTAGTGTTGGCCTTTATGATTTGTCTATGAAGCGTAAAGACTGTTGTATTTCAAATATGAAGTACACACAACTTGATTTTGCATTAGAAATAATAAGCAATCATTTTATTTGCTTTGCTACAGACCAGCTATGATAACGTTCACTTTCTGCGACTCTTTTTCCCAAATGAGGATTAGGAAAACATGGGTTGTTCTAGGACTGCCTTTTGGAATCATATTGAAATGTTCTAATATTTCAGATGTGAAGAAGCAAGTGAAAAACTGATATAATGAGATACTGACCTTATATATCAGGAAGAAACAACAAAAATTCAAAACAACATAGTTTCCTCCCTCCCTCCTGTGGCTTGCTCACAGTCCACTTTCAAGAGAATTTATGATCCTCATTCTCTTACCAGAAGCCAGGGATCCATCTCTGTCCTTGGAAGCACCTTGGCTACCCTGCCCAACTTCAGCTGCCTCACACCAATGTTTCAGAGAGTGGATGAGAATGTGCAATATGATGCATATTCCAGCAACATCATTATTTCTGAGAGAATAGGATTAGTTACAATCTGACAATTTCTGGATATTTTTTTATTTAAAGGGTTATAAATTTTAGGGTTTTTTTAGGCTGTTTTATCCATGCTCATTTAGAATTCAGTTTGCTTTTCACTATTGGAACTAGTTATAACTGAATGCTAAAAGGGAGTTGCACTGAGAAGGCTTTACATTCAAGACTTTTCCTACATATTGATTGAGAAAGGGTAATTCACACAGTGAGGAGAGAGCCCTCTGCACTCCAACTGATATCGATAGAGGTTGAGGTAATTCATTTCTTATGAGGTACTTCACATCTCACAGCATTAGATCTATAGGGAGTTGTCCATGATGGCTTGAGAGGGGAAAAAAAAAAAAAAAAAAGGCAATCTCATATTGCAGATGTTGAGGAAAAAAAAAATCTATAATGAGAAACAGTTCCACATGAAAGATTCCTTATTTGCTCAATTGCGTATGATTTTTCATGCCCTTGTCATCTTAAATTTTTTTTTTAAATACACTTACTTGTTTTTCACAGAATCTAGCTTCCTTGAGTTAGGTGTCTTTAGAAAAAGTGCACTGGGCTGTGTGTATTGGAGTGAGTATGAAATCCATATTACTGAGTAAATACAGCATTTTCAACTTAAAATACTCATGGGTTATTCATTCTTTGTGTTCTCTATATTAACAAAGAAAGGCATTAAGTATTCTTGTAAATGAATTTCCTTTTGCAGGCTTTCGATGTACGGTAAAAATATGCTTTGAAATGCTGTATGAAAAGGTCTGGAAGCTTTTGGCTTTTCAGAAGAGTTTCTGTTCTTTATAGTGTCAGAAATGTCAAGTTCTTTACCCTCTTGTCAGAGGATTCCTTGAGTAACTTTGAAATGTTCATTTAAGAGATTTCTCAGGCAGCAGTTAAATAAGATGGCACTGCTGAATCCTTAAAGATTGTCTTGGGGAAAAAAAAATGGAAAAAACTTGCATATAACAGTTCGCGCATCTAAATAGTCCCATTGTTTTAATAAGGTTATTTGCAACAAAAAAGGTACTCATATCCTCTTCCAGGAACAAAGAGGTCTTTTTGAAAGTTTATTTAAAAGCATGAGACATACTTGTAAACTAGAATTGTAAACTGTCCAAATCCAGCTGGTTTCTTTCTGTGTTTGAATCTGACAAACTTGTCCATTGAGATCGATGGCCTTGGAGAAGCTCATAGTTCTAGTTTATTTAGCTAGACATTATGACCTTCAGGAAGGGATCTTGTTTTTTACTTGGAAGTTGTAGTTTGTAGTTTCAATGCGAGTTGAAAGCTTGAAGGGTAAATTGTTTCTATGAATTCTGCATGTATGGGGCAAATATTCCTAGGACCTTGTGATATATGACTTGGGAAAAGAAAGTACAAAGATGTTCTTAACAGCATTTAAATTCCTTTGATTTTTGCCTGTTTATTAGAAGAGTTTTTGTTCCTATTATACTGCAAGACAGTAAAAGCATTGAAAGATTTATCAGCCTAAAATGAGATAAGGTAGCAAGACAGAAGACTTTTTGAGTGGTTTCTTCTTTGTATTAGACTGGTTTAGGAAGGCAGATGCATTTGGGTACAAAGAGGTGTTTGATAAGAAGACAGCAGAGGCTTGATTTTTGTGTTTGGGTGATAGCATATTCAAAGTGCCCCAAGAGAAACAGTAGCTCTAGGGGGCGTAACACCGTGAGTGCATGTGTAGGAAGTCTCTGGTTCTGTGCAGCGCAGGTGCCACCACTGGCATGGGCAGTGCAGGGAGCAAGGGGAAGCGAGGAGGCTCACAGAGCGGCCTGCTGGCAAGCACGTGGACAAGAGTGAGGCCTGCTGCTGGAGTGGGCTTTGGATTACGTGGTTCCAGTTGCTTGTTCTTCTATCAGAGGTATCAGAGGGAGAGAAGGAGGCTCTCCCTATGGAAAAGCTGCCCTGAGTCCTCACTTTGACAGTAATTGCAAAAAAGAGTTTATTCAAACACTGCTGATTTGTACCTCCCATGCTGTGTTATATTGTTTCCATCATGGGGATGTTTCCGGGGTCTTATCTTTTTCTGTGGTGTGACTGCCCCAGACTTGGCACCTCTCACAGGTGTTTCACAGCCAAGCATTCTTCATCTCAGATTGTTCAGCTCTGCATGTGACCTTCAAGGTGGCAAGTACTTTGTCTTCTTCCAGCAAAGAATGTAAGCAGTGAAATTAGTTTTATTTACTTATTGATGGCTGAGGCACTGCCACTAATTGTGGCAGATGCAAGCCCACTCTAATCAAGGTAACAATCTTCTTGGCCCTTCTCTATTGGTTCATATGTTTTAATATAAATGAAGACTGAACAGGATTGGCCTGGGTCCTCCCTTACAAAGGTTATCTTTTATTATTATTTTTGTTTTGTTTTTTTTGAGACAGATGCTTGCATTCTTCCTTACTTTGCTGAACTGCACAAAAAGATTTGAACCAACAGAGTGTGGCCATGAGCTGGGTATGAAAGAAAATCTTACTTTTCTCTTTTAACAAACCCATTAATGTAATTTTCCTCAGTAATGACAACATCGTTTCAACACACACACAAGTGTGAAACTGGTTTTTATACTAGATACAATTTTTATTCATCAATGTTACAATTTTCTTTAGAGTTCGAAATGACTTTCTAATTCAAAAGGGGAAACATTTATAAGCACTATATACCAAAGGTGTTAAATGCTAAATTGTGACAGTGAGCATAAAATGCCTGATATCTCTTTAGGGACTGTGACTTTACTTAAATAACTTACTTGGGTTGTGTGAGAATTTTTTTTTATTGCAGTATAATTTACAAGAGCCTATCATTATCTAGTATGGGATTATAGTCAACACATAGCCTGGACTATGATCAGTCATTTAATTAGAGCTCTGATGTTTATTAACTTATCATAGTATTGATTGGTGTTTACCTTATAGCTTGACATTTTTTACGTTTCCACAAAGAACTGATTTCAATAAATGTGCTAGTCTTTTTAAAAATAAAATTGTCCTTTGGACTTTGAAGTAAATCAAAAGATGTTTATCAGGGAGTCGTGGTTCAGCTGCTGTTGATAAACAATGAAAATCACGCTAGTAATTTTTTATTCCTATTTAGGCTTTCCCAGATTGTACAACTGTTTAGGAACAGGCACATCCCAGGAAACAAAGCAGGCTCAGTTTCTGGCCATAGTCTTTTAGGTATGAAAATCTGTTTTGAGCAGAACCTTTGAGTGCTATATGGATTAATGCTATAAAGTTGGTTTTGATGATATATGTAAATTTTAACATTCCAGTGAAGGATCATTGCAGTCTTTTAACTTCTGCTATTTTAAATCAATATGTAAGTCTAGTAATGCAAGATGAACTTGCATTAGACCTTTCTAGCTAGATATCCTCAAACATCAGGAATACCCCGTATCTGAAGCCTGTTCTGCGTGTTTACAAATAACTCTTCATAGTTGTGTTTAAGGAAAGAAAGTCAGGATGCCTGTCTAGATAAATAACTTACTGCTTTGCATTTTTTCTAGTCAGTGGCACACACAGACAGGTATGACATAACCAGGTTTATAGTACATTTTTATAGCCTTGTACTGCCCACTATCTGCACATATTTATTCCTTTAAAGATGACTTGGCTGAGGAGGACAGATTAGTTTACAAAGATAGAGTGAGCCTCAAGCTCCAGGTTCTGCATTTCTTACTCCAACATCACTCTTCCCGTGGGGGGGACCCAGATAGATCCTCACGACTTCTGTTGTTTGCAATCTTGATCCCAGTGCAGTTCCTGTATCTTGAGGCCCTGGATAATGGCATGGGTAGAATCTCCAGACTGTGGTGTTGCCATACAGACATCTGCAAGAACCCTTTAGGACTAAAGTGAAATATTTTTTAAGTTTATAGCTAAGACTCCAGCTGTTCTGGAATTCAGAGGACTTCTGATCTCATCTCACCATGGATGTGATAAAATAACTCAGTACTGCTCCCTTTTGCTCCACAACACTGAAAACACTCTACAGATGTGTGTGAATATTGTGGGGGACTATTCGCAAGACAAAACTGCCAAACCTAGGTGTCTTTCACCACCCTCTATAGTGACTAGAATGAGGCTCAGGCCATTCAGAGGTGATGCTAAAATGATTCCTTTCTCTCTTTGGTGACTATAAGGGGACTTCAAGGAGTGCAGCCTTGCAAGATTTAAGTAAATTCTTGTGAACACTTTACCACCGGTACATACCCAAATAAATTGGCTCTATTTCACTTGGCCAGATCTTGTTTATTTTAGTCCTGCTGGCAAGAGTACTTCAGTTCTCTCTTGTAACTGAATTCTTGATAATTGCTAAAAGGGGTGTTGCTCTTGGATTCACGTAATGAATGCTAACCATATTTACTATTTTAATACCTATGGCTGAGCGTATCCTTATTATAAATCTAGCCCATATCTATTAACCTCAGTACTTGAAGAGGTTAGATGGTCACTTAGGTAGCTTTGCCCAAATCTTCTTTATAATCTACTTAATGTTCAGAAGGGAGACATGGTACAACTACTACATAAATATTTGTAGCACTACATAAGTATAAGTGAAATTAAATACCTTATCGATATTCCCTTGTTTAAGCGCTCTCTTGAAATCAGCGAAGTATGAAGTTTGAAATTACTGTTGTCTTTGTTGATACTGTTAACTGTCGGCATATACCAACCAAAGACTCCACTGAAGACATGTTCTTGAGTCCTTCAAGGTTGTGTAGCTAGGACAGGCATACTTGTTTGCATCTGTGTATCTTGGAATGAAGAAGGGTCTGTAATGCCCATGAAGGTTGTGATCACCTGCTGATACAAATGTAGTCTATTTAAAAGCACTGCAGATATGGTGATTTGTTTCAGCTGAGAATCTGCACTTAGATATGTACTATTTTAAATGAAAATCTGGCAGGGAAGTATTTCTGCACATGTAGTGTTCGAGTCATTCAACTAAGTTTTTTTTTCTAGTGTATGAAAAAGGCCTGTATTGTTGGCAATACTTAGCATTTATCTTCAGGCTATGCAGTGTTAATGAAAAAATACTTGTTTTCACTTAGTGAAGTGTTAATAACAATGTGACTTTGTGCTTGTAAAATGTGTCTTGTGTTAAAAATGGATTGAAATAGGAGCTGGGTATTGCCTGTAATATCTTCACAAGGGAGCCATTTAGCCATTATTACATATATTTTACAGAATAAAACTGGCTGAATGCAAGAAAACTGAGATAAAGGGGTGAGCTCAATTGAATGAATGATTTTTGGAAACCAGAGTCTAGAATAACGTGCATTATTTTCCTGGCCCCTTCCTTTATTCACTCACCCTCACAGGAATGAACTGTTACAGGAAAAACTTGTTTGTTTTTAAGTGCAGCAGTCATGAGAACAACGTTAATTGACAAGCATATGCAGAGTATTTCCAATACAGACATACTAGCTATATTACTGGAGAGTAGAATATACTGTGGTGATGTTCAGATCATGTTTACTTTCAGTATGCCATTGTTTGTAATATATACTTTTAAAATAGTAAATCTTTAAATAGTGAATACTTTAAAATAGTGAATCTATTCTTCAGCTATTTAAAAAGTGTAGTCAGCAAGTGTAGAACTTAAATGGTTACTGTCATGTAGGTATCTGAGATGAAAGTCTGAAGAGGAATATAAAGTTAATTTAAAGGAGTAATTCAGTGTTCAAAGGTACTTGGGACCAATGGATGATACCTTGCAGAAGCTCGACAATACTATACAAGGCCACTGATGTTTGACTACTCTCACAGTAGACTTTGTAGTCAGGTGGCCCCCCTAGCAGCCTGTATACAATTTTGAAATACTTAAATCTTTATAAGAATGATTTACCCAAACAGTAATATGTGTTTTGGAGTTTTTTGTAGTTCTTAAAGGAAGAAAGAGAGTCTGAAGCTATGAAGTTAACCATATTCCTGACCTGTCCACATTCTTCATTTGGAAGCTGCATTTTACAGTATGTTTAGTTCTTGGGGAAAACCCAAGGTAAAGAATAACTTCAGTTGTGGTGAGGTTTGCTTTCTGGACATTGATTACTCAAAGTTATGTTACAAATTTGCAAATAAAGGTGCTTTGTTTGTTTGCTGTTCATACTGGTTTTTTTTCTGTTCATATTTTTAGGCTGCTCGTTGAGTGAGGTTATTTCATATCAGCTGCCTCAATGAATTAGGTTTGCTTAGAACCAGTTGTATCATTAGTTGCCACCTTTGAAGTTGCAGTTTGCCAGGGAACTTTTAAAAAATCCCAATATTTTACATGGATTCTGTCTTCTTAGACAAATAGGCTCTACATTTAAAGCTTTTAAAGCATGTGCCAATGTGGAACTGCATTTTTATCATCTGAAAAATACATAGATGTACATTGAGCTGACTTGTATCCACAATGCTTTTATTGGCCCTGTTTTCCTAGCAGTTTAGAAAGGATCAATTTTATTGCCAAGGCTGACAATAATTTGCAAAAAGTATTACAAGAGTCTTTATTTACTTTGGTTTGCACTCAAGTGTTGGTATGAGAAATGGTCAAGTTACTGTAATGACCTCTCTCTCCAAGATGCATGTTTGATCATCTCCTCCCTGTGAAGAATATAAGCAATTTCAGAAACTGGAAATAGTAGGGAAATTTCTAAGCCTGAATAAGGAATTTTGAAATAATTTTTAAAAGTAATGTTTCCCTTCAGTTGATAGAAAATTTGTGAATCATTTCAAGGCATTTACTACATTACACGTTGACTTTTAATGTAAAAGCTTTTTCCTGATCTTCTCTAGTTTCTGTTTTAATACTAAGCATATTGCTCTGTTCACAGATTATTATTTTTTTTAGCAAGGAAATAACTGACTGAAATATTATATATTGAGTATAAGAAAGTTATATACCTAGGTACGTACTGAGATATGACTGCTTTTGTTTTCACGAGTATTTATTTTGGTATGATTTGTTATGTTCATAATACAGACTTAGTGTACTATAGCTGAGGTCCAAATACTGTGGTAAGTAAACATAGCTATTTTTTCAACATTTAGGAATGAGTTATGAGTACTGACTTATGACATTATGTAAAGACTCTTTTACTGTGGTCTCTTTCCTTTGGACCAGAGCAGTCCAAATTAGTGAGCAATGAATGATTGCTTTAGAAAAACAATGTTCATGAGAAATTTTGGATTTTCATATAAGGTATGTACTAACATGAGAAAAAGACTACTCAAAACAACTAGTAGATATAGAACTACTGTGGTAATATTGTATAGGAAAAATGCTGGGCAGTAGAACAAAAATGCTAACTACACTTTTCAAATAGATAATAACGATATAAGCACTTTGCTTATAGTTAGAAATAAAAAGTTAATATTGTTTGGAAGGTTTACAGCTGATTCTGTAAAGACATCTGAAATACCTCAATAGCTCAATCGTCTGTTGATGCTGAGAATGAATGTGCTGTTAAATGAAAAGATTGTCTGTTTTCATTGACAATGTTTATTGACTTTGCATTGCAATATTGTGGACATTTTGAAACTCGCCCATTCTGCTCTGCGGGAGTAAAATAATGATTGCTGCAGATTAAAGCACTATCAAACTGCACTGTGGACATCTGAATTTATAAATTGCTTGTAGAGAGAAAAAGTGATTTTTCACATTAATACGGTGATAATAGATTGGCATCAATAATAGTAATATATTTATATTGTTCCATAAGTAACCCTGGACTATAAATTGCTGTATTGCAGCAATTCAGAAGATGAAAAATGTTTAATTCCTTTCCTGCATACAGCTAGTAAAACGTGTTTTGATTCAGTAGATTTTGTTCAACATCACAAATCAGCATTCTGTGGCTGTAGGGGTGCTGATTCCTGAAATGCATTGAAATGGGAAAAAAAAAATCCTTAAGCACATATGGTTTACCAAATGCTCTGATGAACTAAGGACACAACATAATTGCTAAGAGATCGTAAATAACCATTGGTTGTTATTTTTTTTTCTGTCATATTTTTTTACAGACTGACAAGAAAGAAAAAAATAATGCTTTGAATGTTGCAATAGATAGTATGTGCAAGAAGACAAGAGACCTTCGCAGACAGGTAAACAACCTGGGGAACTGGTAGAAATGGTAGACTCAGAGGCTTATATAAATTACTATTTTCAGATTTTGTAGCACTGCATTTTGAAAATAAAGCTTTTGTCTGTGTTAAAGAAATACTGAAGATAATTACAATATTCCACAGAAAATAAACATCCAAATTTTCAAAATTGTGCAAAAAAACCTACCAAATGTGGATATGGGCTGTACATATGTATGTATATGGTCAAAACTCTGCATGTGTACATGTCTAAGACAGCATGTGTATAAATATGTATTTTCTATAGAAATATGTCTGTAATCTACTTTGGAAATCAAGAATAACTTTATTTTAAATATGCTTGAATTTTCATTCACTTCATTATTGGTTGTTGGAATCGATACCTTGAAGGGACCCCTGGGTCACTGTGTCTAGTTCTTCACTGTTGTGGGAACTTAGGCAACAGAGGAGAGTACTGAGAACTATTGGTCCACAGTCCATCCTCACATTTTGCATCCCAGTATCCTAAAACTAATGTAAGACATGGACCAAAATCCATAACTTTGGTGTATTGCAGAAGGTGAGTCGTAGACATCAGCTATGTTTACATCCTTGCAGCTGCAAGGAACATCTTTGGGAAAATTATGAATGATGTTGAAAGTATACAAAGTGCCAGCTTAGAAGGGAGAGATAAAAGGCCTGTAGTACTTTCAGCCAGGCCATCCCAACCAACCACATGAAAATTTATGGCCACACAGAACATGAGCACACACTGCTTTCATCCCGTCTCTGGCAGTGGCTGTTTGTCAATTCTCTGGTGGAAGAATATTCCTCCCAACTTTGTGTACAGTCTTATAAGCCAATGTGTGCTTTAGGATGATGAATAAATTCATTTCTGTCTCCCATAGTCAGCCAGAAGAAGCCTTGAAAGATAAGATGAATATAATATAAATACAGCGTTTGCAACTAACTAGCTATCCAATTTCCTTTCACATTTCATCACAAGTATGTTCACTTCAGACACCCTTGTGATGCAGACTTGCATCACAAGCTCAGTCTGTCTGCTAACTCTTCCATTCTGTCGTACCATCTCTTCCATAAGTTAGTTAAACTCCAGCTTATAACAGTTTACATTTCTTGATTCTGTTACAGCATTTAAAATTTATTAAATAATTTTATTTGTTATTTAAACCTTTGCAAAATGTTCTGGCTGAATGTAGTCATGCCCAATTTATAGGCAATCTAGAACCGGTTTTTTTCTTTAACCAGAGTAGCTTTATGGCTTCTTAATATTTTCCTGGAAGGTATGTATGAGGAAATATTTCATCTACTCCCTGCAATTCTGTGTTCATATGTGTGAATTACATAAGAATTGCTTTAGGAAGAGTGCTTGTTTAACTCCTGATCTGGGAAACATGAAATTCTAAGTTTTGTGCCTGCAGGTGTTGCAGTAGAGTCTTAGTTGCTCTCGCTTATGAACATTCATTATTAGAAACATGAAAATTGTTATTTGGTGTATTCTTTTAGCTTTTACAAAAAATTTTTTTTAATAATACTGTGTACCATAAAAGCTATTACATTAGGTTCTTACAGCAGATTCAAAGCTACAGTGTTAGTAACGTACTGTGCTTTCAGTCAATTACTGGGATTGTCTCTGCAAAATTAGGGTTGAAGCTGAAACCTTATGAAGTTGTATTTTGAAATATTCAACATTCGTATATATATATATTTTTTTTTNACCTGATTATGAGTTATCCCATGGGCCCCTATGGAACATCTTTGTAGATCACAGTAAGTGAAATGAAAGAAGGCTTACATTTGACAACACTTGAAAGCAAAAGTAGCTATCTCAAGAACAGTATGTTCTGGAAGCTCTAAAAATCTCTGGCTTTTTAGCTGAAATTAATTGTATTCACTTCAAGAGCTTTGCCAGTACTTGTGGGGATTTTATTCTGTTTTGTTGTGATTTTTCTTTGTATTGTGCCAAAGACGTGCATGTCATTTCTGTGTGTACAGTTTTACCTAGATCACTGCTCCCCTGCCTAGCAAATCTCCATGAATATTTAGGACAGAGTTGCCTATTCATTCCAGTTACTAATTCTGAGAAATTACCAGACTCAGTTGTTACCTCCCAGTTGTTTACTGTGAATAGTATGCACAGATGTTTCTCCTATTGTTGCTGCAGTGGTTTTTTTTTGTGTGTGTGTGGTGGGTGTGAGTGGGTGTGCGCATTTTTTTTTCCCTTAATGTTATTATTGAAGATATTCTCGTAGTTCTGTGTCACTTCTTCATCATGGATGGATAGCTTTTTCTGAAACACAAAAAAGATTGCATTCCTGGCATCCCTTTAAAACAGGAAAGAGAGATCCCTCAATAATAATGAATCTTTGGTTTTCCCAGGACTTTTGATGGTGTAGACTTGTGAGGCAATAGAGCTTTCTGTGAACAGTTTACTTTATTCATCAGGATACTGAAGTTAATAGTGTTTCAAACAGCTGCTGGGATTTTCTTCTCTACTCTGTTTGCTTTTGACAACCTTATGCCCAGTGTTTTGTGAACAACATGCTTCTGTGTTTCTTTTTTATCCACATTGGTATCAAAACAAAAACTCTTTATGCTTCCATTTCTCTAACAGTCTGTTCAAAATGTAAGGATAAGGCCTTGCACCTTAAAAATAAAACAATTTGTTAGACATCATCCTCCCTCTGCTTTCCCTCATCTGATGGTGTCTCTTTCATTTACAAAGAGGAGATAAAATTTAATTACAGCACAGTAACTTCCCTAGTAGTGCCTGCTAGCACTAGTGGTGCTCTTGTTCTTTGTTTATGTGTCTCCCTATATTTCTGCTTAGCTTTTAGCCTTTTGCTCTAGAGGTGGCCAGAGTCAGAAACAAACATACTGAGTAGTGGGAAAAAAAGATTGTTATCATCAGGATGAAGAGAAATTGATACTGCTTCAGATATTTCTTTCTCCTTTCCTTGTTTTACATTGCTTTTCTTCATTCTTTAATGCTACACAAGCCATATTTGAAAATCTTCGTTTTGTATGTTCCTTAGCATAACTGAAATAAGAACATATTTCAGACTTGTTTGTATTCAGCAAAGGCACAGAGTTATCTTTTTTGGAAGGAGTGTTTCACTTTGTTGAATTGCATGATAGAGGATTTCTTCGAACAAAATAATTATAATTTTTGTATGAAAGGTTAATTAAACCAAGCACACCAGTTAAAAAGCCACAGCAAAGAATTATGTAATGAGAGAGAAAATTAGTCCTCTGGTTTAAAATTGAATGCCTCAAAATCACCACGAATGTGACAAAGGTCACTGAAGTCATGGGTCCTAAAATAACATATTAAGACCACAAAATTACAACAGTCTGGGCTATGCAGAACCCAGAAACCTCTTGGAGGTGCTGAATTGTCAGCTGTGGACATGGTTCCATAGTGTTTCATTGTTGATTATTGTAAATTGAAATCTTAATGTTTTAGACTGCTTCCTCAAGGTCACATTCATGTGCTTAATTTTAAGCAGGTGAGTATGTCTGTTTTCAACAGTTGAACTTCTCCATCACAGAAATTTTAACAGGTAACTTGGCAGGACTGGAGGTTCAATGCATTTTGTTCCTAGTAGTGAAACTTCTTATTTTCTTTTTCACTCTTAAAATTGCAGTATGAATAAAGTTGGGACTGTGAACATGACAGTAAGAATTCAATTCTATATTGGGATCTCATAGCTTCTGTCTTTGCAAATTATTTTTGAGAGCATACAGTGTATCCAGATTGTGTCTCCTAACACAATAAGTTACAGTAAGTTAGAAGACAAAAACATTCCAAACTTAAACTAGTCTGTATGTTGTTGGTAGCTTAGTTTGTCCCAAGTACTTGGTGAGTCAGTGCAAGCTGTCTTTAGATAGTGAGGCTATCCAAAAGCTAGTGGTGGAATTCACATCCAAATCTTGTCTTGAGAATCAACAGATTTCTCAGCTGTTGTTTCTGCTATACATTTTTTTTCTGCCCTATTTACAATGACAGCAGCATCAAAAATATTCTGTTGTTTTGCATTTTTCTAGCTGTAGGAGTCTTTACCTTTAGTGAGTTTTCATATAGATACATTGCGGCAGAATACTAAATGAAAGCATTTCCTTTAACAACAAACCTGTCAGCATGTAGGAGCTTTAAAAGACTTTTGTGTTCTTTTCTGTTCCAATCAATATCTTCAATATCTATTGTAAAAATACTTTTCTTGCAGTAAGAAATTCAGTAAACTTGATAATTCTTATCTATTTCATGTGTAATTTTAATTGGTATATTTCATGCCATGTTCTATGATTAAAATGAACAATTGCCATGTTTATAACACGGAAAATACTCTCTAAATAAAGTAAATGAACTCCCAATGATCAGTTAAAAGCTTACATGAAATCTAATTTAAGAAAGCTAATTTGTAGCAGAATGTTACTCTAAGTTAATAATTTAAGAAAGAAGTTCAAGAACAATTAATTTAACCAGAGAAAATTGAACTTCAGACTCGCTTATAATTCTTCTTGCTCTATTAATCTATTATCAGATAGCATAATTAGTAATCTCATTGATATAATTACTATGAAGGCTATCATATAGCTAATCGAAGTGTATCATTGGTTTTCCAACAAGGTAGAAAATACTTGGGTAATTTTGCAATTATGAAACTGTGATGTGGAGTATTTTGTGAGTGCAAACATAATTAAATGCTTTCTTTGTAAAATGAAATAGCCTTTTCTGTTGGCATCTGAATTACAAGCGAGAAAACACAGGAAACAAAATTAGGTTTGGTCTAACTAATTTTTAATGTGTGGAAATAATTTTAGTAGTCTATTCCATTCATCAGAGAACATGAATATTTGTTTGGCTCCATTGATTTTAAGAGGGCTGATGCATGTTTTAAGTGTTTTATGTATCTGTACTCACACAGACATGCTCACACATGCAAACGTGCATGGGTACTGGTAGATTAAAATTGGCCCTAAAATTAAATAGTGTTTTCTATGTAATAGGCAAATTTTAGCTGCAGTAAGTTTTAGGCACGTAGTCCTGCCCCTAACGTAGGAATACAGTGTGTACATGTTTATGTTATAAAATACTAATAGACAGTAATTACAGTAAACTTTAATAAATATTCTTTATATACATATAAATATATAATACATATAATAGCCTTTAGTAAATAGCTGATACTAATGTTCTGCTTTCTTTTGCAGCTTCGTAAAGCCATTATAGATCACATCTCAGACTCCTTCTTAGATACCACTGTTCCACTTCTAGTTCTCATTGAAGCTGCTAAAAATGGAAGAGAAAAAGAAATAAAAGAATATGCTGCTATATTTCGAGAACATACCAGCAGGCTTGTGGAGGTATGTTTTATGGACTTGCCTTTTTTTCCCTTTTTTTTTTTTTTTGGCTATATGGTATGAGTGACTTGCCACTGCAACATTCCTTTTGTTGCCAGATACCATAAAACAACTAAGTGTGGCATTTCAGGTAAGAATACTTTAATGGCCTAAGTAATTAATAGTAAAAATTATATAATGATATGCAGTGAGATAGCGGGTTTTGTGGTATTAGCAATTCTATACTATTTCATTGCATAGAAATTTGGTGGTACGGAATTCTGCTTTGAGAAATTAGTGTAAGCCTTTCCGCAAATATGTTCAGCAGGAACTTGATCAAATGTTTGATTTTAGGGAATAATAGCTTACAGTGGAAATTTCTAAAACGTGGTAGACTAATCCTACTGTATGTGTAAATATGCTGCGTGTGTGTGTATATTTATATTTATGTTATGACTTAATATGGTGCCTACAACTGGCTTTAAGAGAGACTGCATGCAGTTCCACCTCCTATCATACGATTAGTTGTTCCAACTTGTCACTTTACTGATGCTTACAGTGGATACAACTATTCAAAACATAAAATTGAAGTTATCTTTTGGATATCTGGTAGAACTGAACTATCTTATTTAAAAGTTGCTTATATTGGTTTAAAGTACCAATATCTCTCGGCAAGAGCTTGATGATTATATTCAGTGGCTTTTTGATAAACTGTACTGCTAAACCTGACAGCAAATTAGTTAGATAGTTATACTAAATCTGTCAACTGCTAGCCTACTAGAAGTAAAACAAAACAAAAATTGAAAAATATTAATAACTAAGCAAGTGGCCACAGGGAGGCTTTGTACCTACAAACAGATTTATCTGATTTCTAAGAAAAAAATCAGTCATTTCCAACAGCATCATTTAAAAAGAAGAATTACAGCACCTGTTTTGTGGAAAGTGGAATACCAAATCAATTGATACAAATAGAAAAGCATTTAAATACATTAAATTGGAAATTGGAAGCATGTTTTTTGGTTTTTAGCATCTCAAAAGCTTGTAAGCAGAAAATACGTATTTTTAAAATGACAGTAATAGATCACAGCGCTGTTGCTTTATTTTGCCAAGTAATAGAACAGATAGATAGAACTAGATCTCGAATTAGATCTCTTACAGATTTCAGGTTATGAAATACAAACCTGGAAAGCTAGTCATGTACGCCATTGCAGAGTTGGGCTTTATATTCTCTGTAATTGAGAGTAACTTAAGTCACGTACTGAAGTGCAAGATATCGTGGGCAGTATATGCCTTGCTGTGAAATACTAATAGACATGATAGTTAAAGGCAAAATACTTCAAAAGCTAAACAACTAAGTAAAATTAGTTGCAAAGAATGACGTATGACAGTAACAATACTAGAGAAGACTGGTAGGTGAGGTAGATGAGACATCAGACAATGGTAATGTAACTGTGAAGGCAGTTTTACCATCTACATGTAGTTGTCGCATCCAAGGAGTTCTGATGTGGGCACCAGATCGTATAGCAGAGGCCAGCGATCAAAGCATGACAGCCCATGTTATTAAATAAAAAATACCTTATAAGAAGAAAAAAAAATACATTTTTTTTGTCAGCTGCAAATAGACTTTATGAAACATATGACATCTTGAAGCTGCTTGTAAGCACTGAGACCTGAAAACGAGCTCAGATGCTGGCAATCCCTAGTTTCTGTCTCATAGAACAAAAGCTAAGGAAAAAAATAATTACATTCTCACTGTTCTTTCTGAATGTAAAACACTTGAGGAGTGGATCTGCACACACTGTAAACCTTTGACATCTATAACATCCTGTGGTATAGAATTTCACAGCTTGACTGTGTGTTGTGCAGAGAGGTATGCAAGAAAACCATACCTGATCATTTCATTTGTTGTGCCTGAATTTTTGTATCAGAAGATAAAATGAGCACCAGTCCCTGTTTTCCTTTTCCATGCCACTTACAGATCTCTGTCATATGCCCCCTCAGTTTTCTTTTTTCCAAGCAGTCTATTTCTGACCTTTTTAATTTTTGCTTTTTGGAAGCCATAAAAGGGTCACCTTGCTATCCTCCATGTATGTTTTCCAGCTCTTCAGGATTGCTCAGGAGGTGGTAGGTTGCAAGTGTGTATGTTATTCAAGATATGGGGAATACATGGATATATACAATGCTTTCATGATGTTCTCTGTTACCATATTTGATTCCTAACACTATTTCTTAGACCGCTAGACCACTGATGAACACAAAAGTCCAACCTTTACAGAATTTTATATGATAATCCCAAAACACTAGTGTGCTGAGGTCCATCATGTATAAGTAATACTAGTTTTTTTTTCCAAAATTAGTCTTGTCACATTTTTCTAGATTGAATTTCATCCCCCGTGTTACCATCTAGTCATCTAGTACCCTGAAAGTCCTTTTGCAAATCTTCATAGATAATTGTTTTATTTACTACTCTGAATAACTTGGTAAAAGATGGGACAAAAAAATTAATAAAAGATTAATGCAGACACTGTGACCTCAAGGAATTTTCTGGCTTATAGCTTTCTCCCAGTTTCCTCCAGATTTGTTCCTGAGGTTGAAAAAAAAATGATGCTAATCTATTTGTATCAGCTGTGAATATCTGGTTACTTAGCCATGCTGATTTTTAGCAAAGCCCTGTGTTTCCTCCTCATCCTGTTTTTGGACAAGTACTGGGATCTACATGCCTGGATGTCAGCATTGCATACACAGCACGACTAACAGTGTGGCTATTTCTTGGCTCTTTCCCTTGTGAGGGAACTTTTCAGTTGCCTGAGCGTATGGAAATAGATCTGTCCATTTCTGCTTGATTTTAACATTGCTCTTCTAAAAGATATTTATGGTGTAAGAAAGCTTTATGACTATTACCTTTTTATCATATAAAGGTAACGTTTTCCAATTGAAGGTATTTGCTATAAAATCAGATATATGTACTGTCTGCTGAAGTTTAGTTTTATCCAAACAAATCAAAAAAAAAAATTAGCCTTTTTTCTTGATCCAGTCTAGAGTTCAGCTTCTCTAAGTCTCTTAATTAAAATAGTGTTTCAGCTCTATCCCATTAAATGCACTGTTCCAGCTGAACATGCTCCATACAACATTGCTTAGCTGGGGTGATGACATTAGTGTTGCACCAATGGTGATATCAATTCAAAAATGGAGATAGGACAACATGCTGTAACACGGGGTTGATAATGTATTTTTGAAATCATTAGTGAGCCATCATTTCAATCAATGTAGTTTTATTAAGTTTTATTATTTTAATGTGCCCTTTGTTATTAATACACATACTCATATGATTTTGTGTCAGTTTTAAATATTGCTGCTTTTGCTGGATTGATAAAATCATCAGTGTATCATTTTACATCAATGATACTTCATTTGCTTGCAGAAATTTGCAAAATAAATTTCTGCATTTGGTCCAACAAGACCTGTGTATTCACATTTCCAGTCACACAAAAATTGATTTTAGTACTGCAGCCAGCACATCCAATGGCAATAGATAATGCAGTGAATTTGATGTTACAGCATTGGGATGTAAGTCCATTTCTAGGTAAAACAAGCCATTGATATTTATGTTATTTCCAGTTTAAGGCTTAATTTCTCAGTTCAGATTAAAATAAGTAATAACAATCTTCCCCCTGCACCAGTAACTACCAGTATCGCTTCACTCATTTGGTTTGATTTGTCTTCTGAGTAGAAAAAATCAGGTAGGTTTTCTGAGATTGATTGATTGTGTTGGTCTTTTTTCGATATAAGGCCTTATTTATTCCATTTGCTCTTAACCCAAGATAATGATTTCCCAAGGAAGATTTATCTTGCTAATAGTAAGTGCCTGTCTCTCCTTTGACTAAGAGACTAGTTTAGACTGGATGTCTAATTTCTAGATAGCTGAAGTGAGGTGAGATGAGTTGTACCTTGAGAGGTTAGTGTTTGTTTCTTTTAAGACATAAGGTATGTTGCAATTTCTTGTGCTCCATATAGCAGTTTTTAACTGGGTATATTCTACTTCTCAGTGCATTTTTTGCATCTATTTCTTAAAGATTACAGATGTTTGAATAGCAGGTTATGAGACTATTTCATGTATAAGTGCAGTAGACCAAGTTAGACATTATAGGTTCATATTCTCACAAAGGTTTCTCCAGCAGTGAATTTGATATGGAAATTAGAAGTACTTCATGAAGTATCAAGAGAGATTTTCTGTGGTTTCTATTGTAATCAGGAAATTCGAACTTCTCCAGTAGAAACAGTAAGTCTTGAGAAAGAACATATATTTTTTCCTCTCTGAATATGAAATGTTAATTGAACTAAGCTAAGTTGCCTGCTTCTATAAGTGCTGATATTTTGATTTAAGAAACAAACAGTATCCTCATGGGCCAGTGACCATTGCAAGTCCGCTTGAGGATTCATATCTCTTACAAACATTTCTTTTCTAAATTAGCATGTGGAAGTTACACTCTTCCTTTAAAAATTAATTTAAAACATAGTATGATACAGTTCAGAAATATGTATGTAAGTTTAGCGAAGTACAAAATATCAGTGAAATGAGAAGACTGAACACCACACCGGATCTGGGGCAATGGTGTTTCCAAAGGTAGCAGCAGCTACTGATAATATTTTCTGCCTTGTTTTCTTATGTTATCTATCTCCTGAGTTTATTAACTGCTCTTTGGTCTTACCCTAGAGGTTCTAGCTTCTGTTAAAAAAGTGCAGGGACACTGGAGATGTTAGCTAAACTTGCCAGAAATACTAGCTGGTGCTTTTTGGACAGTGCTAGTATTTAAAAAGCTCAGACAGTGGCAAGGTATTTGAGATACCTTGGTTAACATCTTTGCACCATTACAGCTATGCTGTAATTGCACAAAACTGAATCTCTTGGTTGTGAATGTGAATGTATCTTCAAATGTATGGAGGAAATGAAATAGGTCCTAGTTACATGGTTTAAAAACAAAAAAAACCACTGGCTATTACATTGAACACTGTCCATGTATGAAATGGAGAGTCAGCAGCTGAAGTAGTTTTATGAACATCAAAGGTCACGTTAAACATTCTTCATATGGAGGTTATTCTAGGCTACCGTACCTTATATTGCTCATATACTGCATTGAATATTTTTAAGTCTGAATATTGATTTTGTGATATTGAAAAACAATATATATTGCAGAATGAAAAAAGCAACCATACTTGAGTTAAGATTTTGTCTGTACTCAGTCTTTGTGAGCCTTGGCTAAAATAAATTCCCAAATGGTATGTTTTCGTTAGAAAATGATTTTTATTAATAGCAATTCCTTAACGTAGTGCATTAATTTTGATACAAATATTTCAAAAAATAAAAATCAACTGCTTTGAGATTTCACGCATTTAAGTTTAGATTTGAAATGCTTTTTCATTTAAAATGTCACAATGAAATGGCAAATCTAATTGAAATACTTGATTACATGGAAATATTTTTGAACATTCTTGTCTTCTAGGAAATTTCAAAATTGGGTCTGTACTGAATCTGAGCAAACACACTATTTAAAATTATGAAAATTACCACAAAATTATCTTACAAAGCTTAAGGGAACTTCGTTGTACTTTCTTTATCATCCCTTGCAAAGCCTGTTTTTAGTGAGTATTGTATTCTGCCTTATGTTTCACTTCTACCGGGATGAAAACAACTTCTGATATCAAGAGAACAATTATGTGCTAGTGAACAAATGATAGGTAAAAGGAAAGACTGAAATTTCCTGTCTACACAAGGAAAAGAAAAATAGCTCTTCTCTAACTAGAAATTTCTTGTTTGGGAAAGCAGACAGGCTGTTCTCCTGAGCAGATCTATCAAAGAGATGTAATGCTTTCTGAGAAGCGAAGTGATAGGCTGGGTGAACTTGAGATTAAAAAAGGAATTTGATGGGAGCAGTGAGGAATCCTCTGATTATCTTTTCTTTTGGCACAGATGCAAATCTTCCACTGCAGTGTTTAAAGGTCAGCTGTGCCAAGCTGATGTTGAGAGATGTAATGGGAGAAGTGGAGGCAATGATGAAGTGAACTTTCTGTTCTTCATCTCTTTTCATTCAGTACACGAATGTATCATATTCTCTCTGGCTTGATCTAATAATACTGACTTCAGATCTACTACTCTGATACATAAAGTTGAGGGGTTAGCCTATTGTGTAATTCTTGCCCTTGTTGTTTTCTTTTTTTTTGGTCTTCACTGTGATCTAGTATTTCTGTATGACAAGAAATACTGGATTTTATGAATTAGGATTTCTAAGGTGAAACCTGTTACTGTAATGGACATTAACAGACAGCACGTATATTTAAGTGCGTAGGTGTTATAATGTATTGATATACAACAGCAGGTGCATGTGGGACATAGAGCATGTGGTTAAAAAAAAAAAAAAGTTGGTTGATATAAAGATTTCCAGTGCAGAAAATCCAGCACATCTATTAAAGATAAATTCTCCTTAAGAAATCAGTCTGTTAAAATGATGTTTCAAATCCTAAAGACCTAAAGGAGAAAAAATCTTGAGTTCTAAATGTATATATAGAGAAATAAATTTTGTCGCTTTCTAGCTAAATAAGTTACAGGATGCATAGTAACAAACTATACAAATACTGACAGAATCATAAAAAAAAAAAAGATCTTGAATAAAACAACTTTTGCTAGCTCTTGTTACTTTAGCTACTTCTAAAACCTAGCATTTAAAAAGATGAAACTGATGTCTTGACTGTATTGGGAGAACTTTGCTTTGGACTGAAAAGTCCAGGCATGGCTTGCTTACTGTAGGACCCCTGGCCGCTTACCTGGGGAGGCTGACTCTCTGGATAGCAGAGTACAACAATGAGGATAAATCACTTTCACGGGAGAGGTGTTAGCTTTTTGTCACTCTAACATGATCAAACCACTGTGTGTGGAGTGACTGCGATCTGGGATTGGCACCTTTATTATATTAAATTTAACTATAAATAATCTTTTAGTTTGTTGGATTTAGAGCCTTTCCTACTTACCTACTAGCTGGACCCAGAAAATGCGTTTGAACTAATGTGAGCCAAACTCATGTAAGTGCTCATCCTTCATGGAAACAAAGTTCTTAAAAGATAATGTTTATTTCATTTGTGTTCAGTAGCACACTGGAGATTGCAGGAAATACCTGGGTCTCTGGAGTTGGGGAAAAAAAAAGAGATAAACTGTAGGAGGAGACAGAGATGGAAAAATGGATCTGTCATGTGGACCAATGATGGAGCCTGGAATAAAACAAAGATAAATGAATTTAACTGAAAATCAGCATTAAACTCAGTTAAGAATGTCCATGTAAGGGTTTATCTGAATTAATTCCTTCTATTTAGAGACCTGTTAATTGGTGCAATTTCTGTAAAGAAATTGAGGCGTGTGTGTGTGTGTGTGTGTACATACATACAAGAAACTTACTACTTCTCCTTCAATGCTATTAGAATCCCATTTCCGGTAAACAATACAGAAGAACTTGCATATGGTACAACAAATGAAATGTTTTCAGTGTTAAACATATTAATCAAAATGTTTGCAAAACCAAACAGAGTTGAAATAATAGTATTTGGTAACCAAAATAAATCTATATTGACAGTAAATTAATTAAGTATATGACAAAAAACTTCCTTTCTCTCAGGCAAAACACAGGGCCACTACCTCTTGAAATACGGCTTTCTGCATCTGCCTCTAGTGGAAAACTCCTCTATCAAATGTTAGTTTCAAGGTGGAATCTGCAACTTAATCATGATAAGTTGCTTTTCATTTCTATACAAACATTAAATACCTCTATTCAAATACAACTGGAAAATTTTCACATAGTTGCCACTCTGTCTGACTTTGTATGGACATTTGTAACATCTTTGTATGTCAAATTTTAAATACACTGACCCAGAAAATTGGGTTCTGAGAGCAACTCACCATAGTTCTGAAAGAAGCTGGCAAAAAAAACCTCACACACACAAATTAAAAAATCATTTAATTCTTGTGCTTTCTGAGACCAGTCTAAACAAACAACCTTCAAGAAGCTAATATTTTAATGTCTGAACATGCAGTAGGTAAGGACTATGTTCCTTCAGTTGGTTTTCTTCTACTCAGAGCTAACGATCATGGGAAGAAAACAATTGGAAATCTGAAAACCACCACCACCAAAAAAGATTTGCCATCCAAAGTAACAGATAATTTCCTGGCAGATAGTAGCTTGAAGTGGAATGAAATTTATCAATCCACCATCATTGATGAATTTTGCTTGCCATATTACAGTACTGCATATACAAAGTACTGACAACTGCAAGATTTTTATTTCTTTCTATCTCCTTCAAAGATGGTAGGGAACTGAGTATTCTTAGCAGTGCAGAATCGCCCATTTCTATGGGTTTTCATCCCAGACTGGTCAGCACTAAATAAAAATAATATGTTAATGTTTAATTACTTTTTCTTTACAGTTGATTTTACTTAGCTATTGAGAAACAAAACTGTTTTTGTCACTTGCAAAACTCTTACAACTGCATCTGTGTACTGGGTCTGGCTGGGATAGAGTTAACTTTCCCTGCAGCAGCCCATATAACATTGTACTCTGCACTTGTAGCTAGAACAGCGCTGGCATCACACCAGTGTTTTGGCTACTGCGGAGCAGTGCTGGCACAGCACCAGGACTCTCTCCAGACCCCCCCGAAGCCAGTAGGTGGGGGTGGGCAAGAAGTGGGGAGGGGACATGGCCAGGGCAGCTGACCTAAAGCGACCAAAGGGATATTCCATACCATATGATGTCACACTCAGCAATAAAAGCTGGGAAAGGGAAGGAGAAGGGGGGGGCTCTCGTTGNCCTTACATCATACTTTCTTCTCCTCCTCTTCTTTGAGGAGGGGGAGTGAGAGAGCGGCTGTGGTGGAGTTCAGCTGCCCGGCAGGGTAAAACCACTACAATCTGTAGAGGTCAAACAGACAGATTATTGGAACGTCTTTGTTAACTTTCAGGATATCAAAAGAGAGTGGAATCTTTTATTGCTCTTCTTCAGAGCATAACCAGAAAACAAGAAACATGAATGCTGTTGTACACAGGTTTTTAGTTTTCAGATGATTCAATGCTAAGGAATTTAATCCCAAGACATAAAATACAAGTTTGGGGCTTGTCATTTTTTTTTTGCTAGCACTTTTCTTGTTACTGTTCTTTTTTTACCCATAAAGTACTTCCCGTTGTATCATCATATAGTTACATCTGAGTCAAAATAGCAAATAAAGACCGTGACTTGAAGAGTATGTCATCATCCCGGTTTTTGAATTTCTGCTGAACTTCTATAATTCATGTGCATAACCACACACAGCAGCTGTCAGGAGGATGCAGGATCCTATTGTACGGTGTGATCTGCAGACACAGAACTGAAGTATGAGGTTTTTTGCTTTAAAGATCAATATCTAAGTGTGAAACTTGAAACACCATATACAGATCGTTAGTGCATGGAAAAAATGAGAGAATACTGGTTAGCACTTTGAGAATAAAATGTACTCATCAGAAGACTAGAAGGACATTTTTTTTTTTTTTGTAGATAAGACACTTCTAAGAAGGATCAATATTTATGAATGGCAAGTGGATTTTCATTATATTACCATACTAATTTCTAGGATCAGTCTATCCTCAACAAATTAACTTTCTGCTCATATCTCACATTTTTGAAGTTTTTCAGACACTTAGCTAGTTAACACAAAGCTTTGTTTTTGAGATGAAAACCACCTTTGGTTTACTAATTCACGTGCATCTTCAGTTGTGTGATTCTGAGTATCCATTCGATAGTCCCCTGTTTTTGTCCCACTTTCTCACTTCTAGGAGACCAATGTGCAGCCTGTCTGTTCAGTCAGGATTTAGTTAATGGCATATCCTTGGAATTGGGGTAGCTGATCTTCCTTTCTTGTAGGATCTTCATTGCTGCAGTTCTGTTAAATCCAAAGATCTTATCTCATCCATTTTAGCAATCTATTTGCTAACTTGCTAATTTAGTAAATCTGTGATTACATAGCTAGCCATACCAGTCTAAATAAATAAATGAAAAAGCACAAAGCAAAAACCTTCCCAATTTTACTTACAGATACTTTTTTCTGCAAGTTCTTTAGAAATGAAACTTTTAACGTCTGAAACACAAAGTTAATGCCAATAATATCAAGATTTAGGCCTGAAGTTCTACTTTCCTTTATCAGCTGGAATTTATATCTGTGCTGAAGGCTCTGGGAGTCCTTTAGCAAAATGACCTGGTTGACAAGTTTATGTGGCAGCTGTCAATGAAGAGCACAGTTAGCCTTACTGGTGTACCTGCAAGCTTGGTGGTGTTGGGTGTTGCTCTGTTTGGTTGGTTGTTGCAGATAGCATGCAAAAGGATAGTGTAAGGATGGTAGTGGTATTTGTGGGGGTGTGGGAACTAGTTTTGAAGAAAAAGGCAGCACAGGAAAAATGCACAAATGCTTTAAATGCAAAAATGCTTAGAATTCTGGTAAAAGGAATCTGGCAACAGTAATTGGGAGATGGCAGGCAGAAGGAAGCCTTCAAAGACAGGTAGCTTGTTCTTGATGTATTGGAGTTGGTAGAAGGATGCTTAATAGAGAGCTAATGTGTTTATAGAGGTGAATGGAGAAAATTAATTCAATAAAATTAGCTTAAAGGCAAGCATGTACTTCTAACCATATGTAAACTTTAAGACTTCTAATCTTGCTATTTTGGGCCTCACAGATTTTTAGCATCTTGCAGCAAGTCCTGAATTCATAATATGAAAATTTTAGCACCTTTATGTACTTAATTAAATAAGGCCCAGCTTCCCTATTACTGATTGAGCTTCAGGTGATAGATGGTGACATTTTCATTAATCCTCTTTATCACAGCCTTTATTGCATAAGTGTGAAGCAAGGGAATGAAAGATAAACAACCAGAAGATTGATCAGAGTTCTATGTTTAAGGGGCATATTTCATCAGCTAGAAATGTCAGCCACCTAGTACCATGAGGCAGGGTGTACTGTAAGCTATGCAAGCTCCCAAAGGGAAATTGTCTTGGTTCAACATGGACTCCTCCTCCTCATACACTTAATTAATACTTTTGCTGATATTGCAAAGACAGCTGACACAGAAGTGCAGTGGCAGTTACTTGTTTCTTGGATTACTGCAGAATCCAGATTTAGAAGTTTCTCAGATTGTTAGAAATCGTGATAATTGTGATTCCATATGATGTCCCCAGAATTCTTAGTTTTGACAGAACCGATCTGTACTGCCAGTCTCCTGTAACAGAATAATTCTGAAGGTGCAAAAAAAGGTAAATGGCACCCAAGTCTTAACATCAGTTACTAAAGCTTGTGTTTCTTAAATACCAAATACCTGTATTTTTGTGCGTATGCTGTTGTTACAAAGATACAATTCGTTTCCTTGTCATATTGTTAGC